>CM053595.1:257561134-257574676 GCA_028646575.1 Pseudocheirus occidentalis | reverse complement strand
CTAACTGGGGAAAGCATTTAGGTATTTGTGTATCTTTTCAAAATACTAAACAAGACAAGGACTTAGTCAGTATGCAATAAGAGACAGAAAATAATCATGTGAACTGATCCCCAGGAACATCATTCATGGTCTTAGAGCTTCTGATAAAGGCTTGTCTGTCTTAGAGGAAACTTCATTTAGTGCAGAGAAGGGAAATGCCGCTGTATCAACGTGAAAAAGAACTTCCCTGAACCTTTTCATACAAGAACAAAATAAAATGCACAAATTTTCAAAAAGATAATTCAAATGCTTATAAATAATGTTTCCAGGTGTGAACTGAACTGTACAACTCATACACATGGTCTTTCTGCTTTGCACTGGCACAGATATCCACGCCTAGAATGTACTTCTTCCTTTACCTTATAAAATTCCTCTTATCATTTAAGATACATCACCCTCTTATATGAAGCCTCTTCCAATCCCTTCCCCCCCCCCATTACTAGTGCCATGACTCCCTCTCTAACTGCCTTGTATCAAATGAGACAATGTCTGTAAAGAGCACTTAGCACAATGCCTGATGCATAGTAGGTACTATATAAATACGTATTTCCTTCCCTCCTTTATCTCCTTGTATTTCTTTTGGATGCATTCTGTATACATTTTTCTGTGTATACACATTCTCCCCTTATGGAATGTAATCTCCTTGAACATAGAAACTGTTTCATTTTTTTAGATCTGTATCTATAATACCTGGCCAATAGTAAACACTTAATAAATGCTTGTGGACAAATTGATGAAATGAAATAGATTTTTAAAACTTTAGCTGATTTCAAACACTAGTGATATTTTTTTTAATTGCCTGAAATTTTTCAATTCAGGAGGAATATTTTTGAAAATTAATTTTTATAAGTTCTAAATCAAGCTTTCCTTTGGCAGGTTGAAGCTATCAAATTGTGAATTTAAAAATGGACCAGCTTATGAATATAGACCTTAATTAACCACAACTGTCAACACCACTCAAACATACATGCAAATAGGTTGCCAATGCTAAAGAATATTCTCTTAGGTAGGAAGGTGTAATACCACGCACCAGCAGATTCCCAAAAGAATGCTACTGTAAACAGCTTTTAAGGTTCAGATTACATAGTAATAGTGAACACTCTATTTATTCCATTACAAATCAAGGCAAACATTCACAATACATCAGAACATATTCACAACATATCAAGGTACAGTACGATATTCTGTCTTCCACTCATGGGGCAAATCAATACTTAATTATTCAATCATTTCACAATAAAATAATCAGTCTTCCACTCATGAGGCAACCATACATCAACTCAATCAACCACTAAATACAATAATTAGAAAACCACACAAATCCTCCACCCCTTGGTGTCCAGCAATCGTCAGTTTTGTCCAAGGGGAGGCCTTTTCTTCATTTTGACTCTTGGTGGTCTCTCTGATTCTCTGGATCCCCTTCCATGGCTCTAGCTTCCTCCTGAATCCACCAAACAGTCACTTGGATTCAGAAGCATACAGCTGCCAGGTTCTCATCCAGTCCTCAGAGGTAAACAGCTCCCAGGTTCTCATCCAGTCCTCAGAGGTAAACAGCTCCCAGGTCCTTGTCCAGTCCTCAGGGAAGTCTCTGGCACACACTGAAATTCACAGGGTCCAGCTCATCTCAAACCCTTCACCACTTTTCTTGCCTGGAACTCAAGGATCAGTCAGGCCATTAATAAACAAAGTCTTATCCTGGTCATGATTCTTCAGTCTTCCAGCAGTTCAGCTGGCCCTAGGACCCAGAAGGAATATCGGCCTTCTGGATGGCCTTCACCAGATTCTGGTCTCAGGAAAACTCCATCTCAGGTCTTGGTCAAATTCCAGGTGCTGGGAGAGAAACTCTCTGTCTCTCTCTCTCTCTCTCTCAAGAAAACTCCAACTTGCTTTCCAGCAGCCTAGCTCCCAGATGCTGAGACAATCTTACTTCCTCCACAGGAAAATTCCAATTCTGTCTCTCTGTCTCTAGAATTCTTCTTTATATACAGCACTGGCCTCCTGTCTCAGCCAATAGCCTCCTTCCACCAACAGGGGAGTTCATGCCTTCTCAACAGTGGACAGAGCTCACACCTTCCAGACAGGGCTCACACCTTCCATACTTAGCCCTAAGTCAGCTAAACTGATTGCTGTTACAAAAGGCCACATGGGAACAAATCTTGTACTACTCTCTATTCCATTCTGACTCTACCTTTACCCATCTCCACCTTTCTCACTCCATCCTTTGAATGGACTTTCTCCTACTTAGACTGTCCTCATCTGTTAAAATTTCTTCATTTTCCTAAAGCCCAACTCAAGTGCCATATCTCAGGTCAAAATTACTTTTCCTATCAAATTTTTCCTTAGATTATTCTAAAAACTCTTCTTTGTAATTATCTGATTCCATATACCACAATTACTTATATACATGCTTTTCTCTTCTATTAAATTGTAAACTCTTTGGAAGAAGGATCTTTTTTATCCACAGTACCTACTACAGTTCTTTGCACATAATAAATGTTTATAAATGTTTGTAAACTAATATGTTAACTCTCATCAACTGGATCTCATTTCCTAAAGTATTATTCCAGTATAGTGTTTCACATTTGCTGGGTTTTAAACAAGCATCATTCCTTTAAAAAATATTTTATTTTTTCCAATTTTTAAATTTTTTTGAGTTCCAAATTTCCTTTTTCCCTCTTATTTCCTTTCCCTCCCAATCATTCCACCCCTTGAGAAGGCAAGCAACTTGATTAAGTTATACATGTGCAGTCAGTAAAACATTACTATATTAGTTATGTTGTGAAAGAAAACACAAACCAAGAAAAAAAAAACCCCTAAGAAAAATAAAGAAACAAAAAAAAAGTATGTTCAATCTGCATTCAGACTCCATCAGTTTTTTCTCTGGAGGTGGGTAGCATTTTTCATTGTAAGTCCTTTGGAATTATCTTGGGTCATTGTTTGAGAATAGTTTAGTCACTGACAGCTGATAATCCCACAATATTGCTGTTACTGTACAGACCGTTCTCCTGGTTCTGCTCGTTCACTTTTTATCCGTTCATGTAAGTCTTTACAGGATTTCCTGAAATCATCGTACTCATGATTTCTTATAGCGTAATAGTATTCTCCCACAATCACATGCGATAACAGTCATCCCCTCAATTTCCAATTCTCTGCCACCACTAAAAGATCTTCTATAAATATTTTTGTACATATAAGTCCTTTTCCTTTTATTTTTAAAAACGAATATTAATTGTTTGTACATGTAACTGGGGAAAAATAAAATTCTAAATGGAAAAAAATATCTCTTTGGGATAGAGACTTAGTAGTGTTATTGCTGGGTTAAAGCATACATACAATTTTATAGCCCTTTGGGCATAGTTCCAAATTTCTCTCCAGAATGGTTAAATCAGTTCCCTGAGACTCACTTTATTTTTTCTTTTATTTTTGTTTAATATTTTATTTTTCCCCAATTACATGTAGAAAGAATTTTTAGCATTTGTATTTTAAAATTTTGCGTTCCAAATTCTAATCCTCCCTCCCCTTCCCCCTTGAGAAGGCAAGCATTTTGATATAGATTACATGTGCACAGTCATGCAAAACACATTTCCATATTAGTCATATTGTGAAAGAAAACATGGACTCAAAAAACCCCGCCCCAACAAGAAAAATAAAGTAACAAAAAGTATGCTTTGAGCTACATTCAAACTATATCAGTTCTTTTTCTAGAGACAGACAGCATTTTTCATCATATCTTTCAGAATTATCTTCCAACTTTATATTGTTGAGAATAGCTAAGTCATTCACAGATGATCATCACAAAGTATTGCTGTTACTGTATAGAATGTTCTTCTCGTTCTGCTCAGTTCACTTTGCATCAGTTCATGTAAGGCTTTCCAGGTTTTTCTGAAATCATCCCACCCTTCATTTCTTATACCACAATAGTATTCTGTTACAATCATATATCACAAATTGTTCAGCTATTTCCTAATTGATGGGCATCCTCTCAATTTCTAATTTTTTTGCCGCTACAAAAGGAATTGTTATAAATATTTTTTGCATGTATAGGACCTTTCCTCCCTGCCTCCTCCCTTCATAAATAAAAAAAAAATCTTTGGTATACAGACCAAGTAGTGGTATTTCTGGGTTAAAGGGTATGCACAATTTTATAACCCTTTGGCATAGTTCCAAATTGCTCTCCAGTATGATTGGACCAGTTCCATGTGTTTTTTTAAACTTTATAAAAGGACATTTACTCAGAAAGTTGAGCTAGTATTCTCAAAAATACAATGATCAAAGTCAATTACAAAGGACTTGTAATGAAAAATTCTCTCCACTACTAGAGAAAGAATTTAGGGGAACTGAATGGAGATCAAAGCATACTATTTTTCACTTTCTATATTTTTCATGTTTTTTTCTTGATCTGTGCTTTCTTTCAGAACATGACTAATATGGAAACATATTTTGCATGATTGCACATGTGTAACCGTATCAAATTGCTTACTGTCTCAGGAAGGGGTTTGAGGAGGGAAGGAAGAAAGGAGGAAGAGAATTTGGAACTCAAAAAAAAAAAACCTTAAATGTCAAAAATTGTTTTTCATGTAATTGGAAAGAAAAAATAAATATAATTTTAAAAAAGTTTATCAAGGACTGAAATACAACATCCTAAACTCCTTGTCACTCAAAGTGTAACACTTTACTCAACATTCTCTTAAGGTTGTGTGTGAATGAAAAGTGCTTGTCACTACTTCAACTTCTTGAGAGAAGAGCAATGATTTTGTTCAGTAGGAGAATGGTAAGAACCAAAAAGAGAGAAACAGCTTTATTTTCAGTGAATGACAATCTATTTCCTGCTCAGTTTTCTCTAAGTTTGTATCCACTCTCCCTACAGACAACATGAGAGAGTATTATTCCTGAAGGGAACAAGTTCAGTTCATTCTTTTCCAGGCTGTTCTCTAGACTCTCTGAACGTTTTCTACCAAACTACAGAAGCCTCCTTAACCTGGAAATTCACGTCTCTGAACTTCCTCCCTTGTAGACCCTTTCTCTGACTGGCTGAATTCCTCACAGAACCACCATTTTAAGGAAAATGACCAGGCTGGATGTGAATTTATTTCTCTTTAGGTTTCTGGACTTTCTCTACTGTGCCCTTTTGTGGGCACATTCTCTCTCTATCTCTTCCTGCTTCTCACCTCACTTTTTTTGTAGCATCTTCCCCCAATAGCGTGTAAACTTCTTGATGTAGTGGATAGAGCAACAGGCCTGGAATCAGGAAGACCTGAATTTAAATCCAGCCTCAGAAACTTCTAGATATGTGGCTCTGGACAAATCACTTAACCTCTGTCTGCCTCAGTTTCCTCAATTATAGAACGGGGGGTAACAATAGCACCTTTCTCCCAGGCTTGTTGTGAGAACCAAAGAAGATATTTGTGGAGCCCTTGGAACAGTGCCTGGAATAGAGTGAAGTGCTATAAAAATTTTAGCTATCATTACTATCGTTAATTATCAAGTATAGGAAATTTCTTTTTGTTTGTATTTGCATTCTCAGTGTTTAGCAAAGCACCTGGCATGTAGTAGGTGCTTAATAAATGCTTGTTGATGACATGCTGACCAAAGTTGTGAGGTACTCTAGGCCTATGAGTTTCCCCCACCCATTTTCCTCCTTGCTAGTTTTTAAAAAATTGTATTTTTTTCAATTAACAAAAACTTTTTCCTTCTAGGTTTTTGTAAGTGTCCGTCTGCTCTGCCCCACAGATTGTTGTTGTTCAGTCATTTCAGTCATGTCCAACTCTTTGTGATCCCTTTTGGGGTTTTCTTGGCAAAGATACTAGAGTAATTTGCCATTTTCTACTCCCGCGCATTTTCCAAGTGAGGAAACTGAGGTAAACAGAGTGAAGTGACTTAACCAGGCTCACAAAGATAGTATTTGAGACTGGAACTGAGCTCAGGTCATTCTGGCTCCTGGTCTCCAGGTCTCTCCATTGTACCACCTAGTTAACCTTACAAATATTACATGTATTAGTGAGAGAGTATGATCCTGGTTTATGTCTTAAGTTAGTATTATTTCTGGTCTAGTCTTCTATTGAGCAAATGTTAGGATTACCATCACTTTTACCTTTTTATTTAGCAAATGTTTTATGTTTGAGTTACTGATGTCATAGTGGTTGATTTTTTATATAGGAAACACACCAGGGTAGGCTAATGAACTATAGGGATAAAGAGTAGGAATGTGCCACTTTCTACAACACTCTTACCAGGGTTGACTCTAGGATTCTGAGAAAGAGGTTGAATCCTAAATATGTGCTTAAGGCTTTTCCTATAACCTGCACCCCTTTGCAGAGAAAGGCCCCCCAAACCACAGCCTGGACAATATGAAGGCAGATTGAGAGAGTGAGGTGAGGGACACATGTCTATACTGGGCACCATGCCACAGGCTACACTGCCTGGTGGGCAGGGTCTGTGGTCACACCCAGATTTCAAAGGGAAGTAGGGCACAGGGAACATCTTGTTAACACTGTGACAACAGCCAAATCACTAAATCTCTCAGTCAAAGATTCTTCACCTATTCCTCAGTTTCCTCTTGAGTCACTGTAGTATAGTGGAATGAGACAATTGGTTCTCAAGGTAGAAGACCTGTTTTCAAATCCTCCCTCTGATCCTGTGTATACTGAAGTAAGACAACCTCCCTCGGTCTGTTTCTTCAACTATAAAACAATTTTAAAATTAGATAGCCTCTGAGGTCCCTTCTAGTTCTAGAATTATTATTCTATAATTTTCAGAAAATGAGGACAATAATAACTACAATACCTACCTATGAGTTATAGGAGTATTTTAAGGGTTCAATGAGATAAATTATCTGATGTCCTAAGCAAACCTTGAAGAGCTATGTAAATATCATGATGAATTTACTCACTTTTATTTAATAGAAAGAAAATGTTACATTAAAAAGGAATCCAGTTTGAGGCTGCCTGGAGGCTGTCAGAGCATTTCTGGACTTTCTGTTACATCTCGTCATCTTCCTTCTAGTGATTCACTATAAAGCAATGAAAGATTCTCTTGGCATTGTAACAAATGAGACTTGCCATCTTCCTTAATAAACGCCTAGTTCAGAGAGAATTCTAATCATCAGAACAACTTAGTGATCCATATTCTAATTTTGCCAACAAATACTAAATGATTCTATAAGAATGCTCTTTAAGAGTATTCCAAAAACCCATTAAAAACAGCTGAGGAATGTATCAAGTTGTATTTTTTTTGAAGTACATATATTATGACTCATATGTAGAAACCACCTCCCCTTCCCCTGCTATGCCTTTCTATATAATGGCCAATTTCGGCATATGGGATAGATCCATACTAATTCCTGAGCAACAGCTTCATCAGATATCCACATGAGGACATGTTGTTTAAATGTATTTATATTTCCGTGTGACCAATGCCATGCTATGTTTAGAGTGCTTTAATTCACATACAATTTTTGGTTTAGCAAATAGGCATACTACATACTTTGTTCTTTACTCATTTCAGTTATATCTGACTCTCTGTGACCCCATTTTGGGGTTTTCTTGGCAAAGATACTGAGGTAGTTTGCCATGTTCTTCTCCAGCTCATTTTATGGATGAGGAAACTGAGGCAAACAGAGGTAATTGACTTAACCATCAACACAGATTGTACGTGTCTAAAGCTGGGTTTGAACTCAGAAGATAAGTCTTCATGATTCCAAGTCCGGTACTGTATCCACTGGGCCGCCTAGCTGCCTCACACTACACATGAATGTAGGTACAATTGGTGCCGATCATTCTTTTAAATATCAACAACTACTCCTATAAGCAAAATAATTTTCCAGACTAAGAAACTATTCTTAAATAATTTGCCCAATTTTATGGAGGTTTTGATATAGTAATTGACATAGTAATGACTATGTCACTCTTCAGACTTCTTGGGGATAATCCTGAAAGATTATGGTTTCTAAAAGACTGACTCCTGGACCCCCATCTGTTATGCCTTCCCTACCAATGTCAATCAACCAGCTTAACTAGCAGATTCTAGAAAAATGTATTTACTGAGAAAGTATAGAAAGAATTCTAATTACAAAACATTATCTCTAGCCTCATGGCCATACCCTCTGCTCTCACACACATAGTCTTGGTGGGGAGTGTGAGTCGAGCTTGATGTGGTTACCCATAAAGAGGGTTAGGGTTGCTCTGGAGACCCCAAAATACCTGCATGCCAGATCCTGCTGAATGAATTAGACTCAAGACTTCTCTCAGCCAAAGAAAAGCAAAGCTTATTAATAGTTCATTAAAAGTTCGCCATATGGGGTAGACCCTTAGGGAGCCTTGGTATCTGTGATACTTGCATTGGACAAGTAGGCCAGAATAAGTCTGACACAGAGTAAGCCTGTGCTAGGTCATTCTATGGTGCTCTCACAACACGTGGAGGGAAGATGGGGTCTTATATACAGAGGAATCTAGGGGTGGTCTAGAGGAGGTGTTTGGGGAGGGTCTTCAGGAGGAGTCAATGAGGTCAGACTCTAGTAATGAGTTTGGGGAGGGTCTTCAGGAGGAATTAATGAGGACAATGCAAGGGTGGATTGATATTTTGATAGGCTCAAGGGTGGAAAGTAGATGGACAATGGAGGGCTAGGCTAGTAACAGAGGTTTGGGCCCAACCACAATGAAATACTTATGGCCTCTGCAAATACCTCAACAAATGGGAAGATTTAATCAGACTTCAAGGAGTTTCCCAGAGCCTGTACCTCAAAGATTCAAGGAGAACTAAAGGGGACTCCCAGAGCCTGCACCTCATCAAAGCTTAAAGTAAAATAAGAGTGAAACACATGTAAAAGGAACACCTGTGGCCAAGAGGTATCTCCCGCCTCCGGAATTCAGAAGTCCTTTTTTCCAACTGTGGATTCCTTGTAAAGTTTTCTTCTAATCTTCTCACATCATAAAACCTACCATGTATTTTTCAATCAAGTCAAACTGGCTTCTTTGCTGTTCCATGAGCAATACCCTATGTCTCTCAGGTCTCTCATGCCTTGAATGCTATCCCTCCTTTTCTCTGTTTCCTGACTTTCTTTAAGTCCAAACTAAAATCCCACCTCCCGCAACAAGCCTTCCCCAAATCTCTCTTAATTCTAGTGCCTCCCCTCTTTATTATTTCCTATTTAACCTCTACATAGCTTGCTTGTACATATTTGTTTACTTTTTGTCTCCATCATTAGACTGTGAACTCCTTGAGGGCAGGGATTGTCTTTTGCCTCTATTTGTATCTCCAGCACTTAGCACAGTGCCTGACATATAGTAGGTATTTAATAAGCATCTATTGATTGACTGACTCAACATAGCTCTATGTTGCTCTCCAAGGACTTAGCGCTTTTTAAAAGTTCATAGCCAGCATTTCTCTCTCTCATGAGGGGGTCACAATTCGTGAAGCTGTTGCTGTACTTGGGGGAATAGCTTTTCACCTCCATCTCCAGTGTGATAATATCAGTATCTACTAGGATAGTTGGATTAGAAAAGGCAATGGAGTCAGGACTTGATTGGCTTGGGGAGTGGGACAAGGCAAGGCTCATATTGTCCTTCTGTTTGATGCAGCTTTCTGGTGGTCTCTGGTTGTGTTGACATAGCTTCCTGGCCACATGGAGGCATAAAAGTTTCCTACCACATACAGTCAGACATACTTCTCTGACTTGATTGCTGTTTGAAGACAGCGCTGGTCACTATATCCTGTTAAACAGACACATTTCTGTAAGGGGAGGAAGAATGCTTCTTCTATAGAAGCTATCCTGTCCTTGTTGTATATCCTTGCTATTTTAAGATTCTTCTATGTCTTTTGAGTACCACATTTTGTTCCAACATCAAGCCTGAACAGGGTACCAACATCAAGCCCACCCGTAAAATGCGGGTATTTCCAATGTTGCTAGTCACTATAACTCTGATGTGGGCACTTTGGCGGTACAGTGGATAGAGTAATGGTCCTGGAGTTGGGAAGACTCATCTTCTTGGGTCCAAATTTGGCCTTACATGCTTATTACCTGTGTAACCTTTAGCAAAACACTTAACCCTGTTTGCCTCAGTTTCTCATCTATAAAATGAGTTGTAGAAGGAAATGGCAAACCACTCCAGTATCTTTGCCAAGAAAACTCCAATGGGGTCACAAAGAGTTAGACATGCTTGGAAAATCACTGGAAAAAAAATGACTGATGTTTGCTGTTATTTAGTCTGGTTGCTGGTGGGACCTCTGATGGCTCAGAAAGCTCTCAAGGAGATATTTCACATTGCCTTCTGTTTTTCCATTTGTTTGGATCTGTTTAATAGTATCTTGATTTCTCATAAAATTATTAGCTTCCATTCACTCCAATCTAATTCTGAAGGAATTATTCTCTTCAGAAAGCTTTGGAAATTATTTTTCTATCTGGCAAATTTGGCTTTTTAAGGCATTCTTCTCCTTGTTGGCTTTTTGGTCCTCTTTTGCCATTTGAGTTCATCTATTTTTTAAGGTGTTATTTTCTTCAGTCATGTTGCTGACTCTTTTTTCATGATTTTCTTGCATGATTCTCTTTGCTCTTCCCAATTTTTCCTCCACTTCTCTTACTTGATTTTCAAAATCCTTCTTGACCTCCTTTATAGCCTGTAACCAATTCATATTTTTCTTGGAAGCTTTTGGTACAGGAGTTCTGACTTTGTTGTCTTCCTTCCATTCTATGCTTTGATCCTTTTTGTTCCCAAAAAAGGAATTTAAAGTTAGATTGCTGTACCTACTTTTCTTTCTTTGCTTGCTTATGTTGCCAGTCAATTACTTGACTTTTGAGCTCTTTGCCATGGTAGAACTCTTCTTCCAGAAGGCAGAGTTTTGTCCCAAATCACTGGGGTTTTCACAGCTGCTGTAACTATTAGGAGGCTGCTATCTCTGCAGCTCCACCAGCTTTGGCTCACTGGTCACACATCTCAGGACCACCACCCAAGACCACGATCTGGATCCAGGCTGCTCAATGCAAGAGCACTTAGCCTCTGAATGATCACTTGACCCCCCTGCAATCTGCAGGACTGAAACTCTGAAACAGCCACTTAGAGGCGGCTGTAGGACCACCTTCTTGCTCTGGGGGCAGTTGACCAGACCTGCTCCTTTCCCTAAAACTTAGCTGAGCTTGTGGTGGAGCAGTCCCCATGATCTATGGTATGGAACAGGAGTGGAGAGCTGCCTACCTGTGATTCCAGGCAAGAACTGGGAGGGTGGAAGAAGAACCATGGGGTTTGGAAGTCAGCCTTGAGTTAAGATGAAAGGAAACTTTACTTGGTACTCAGCACTGACTGATATTGTAACTTATTGTGACCTAGAGGTGGATGGCCTTTATACTTTCCACTACCCCTTAAGAGTGATTGGCTCAAGGATGATTAACCCTTAAGGATGATTGGAAACTAGCCTCCGATCAAGATGAAAGAAGACTTTAGATGCTTTATATTTATATATTTATTTATATATATTTTATATATTTATGCATTATATATAATATATAAAATATATTTATATATATTTATATTTAGGTGCTTTATATTGATTGAGCAAACTGTGACTTATTGAATGTTTTGTTTAAGACTGTGTGAACACTTTAGTAATAAGTTGTTATATTATGTGGTTGTGAATGTTGTACTTTAGTTTATCAGATGTTTTGCTTTAGTTCATTGCTGAGTAAATAGAGAGCTCACTCTACTATGCAATTAGGTCCTTAAAGCTATTCATAGAAGTGATCCTCAGGAGAGCTGTGTATGTAATCAGCTTTACAGGAAAAGAAAAAAAGATTGCTCACTGGAACTCTTACTGTGCACACTCTTCTAGCTTAGCCTATCTAGAGTCATCAGTCTTTCTGGCTCTCCAGACAATTATAAAGAAGTAGATAAAACACTGGGCTGGAGTCAGGAAGACTCATCTTTCTGAGTTCAAATCTGACCCCAGACACTTATTGGCTATGTGACCTTGGATAAGACACTTAACCCTGTTTGCCTCTGTTTCCTCATCTGTAAAATGAGCTGGAGAAGGAAATGTCAAACCACTCTATTATCTCTGTGAAGAAAACCCCAAATGGGGCCCTGGACATGACTGAAAAATGACTGAATAACAATAAACCTGACTTGTCCCAGTTGAAACTGGTCATTGATGTTCTGTGTGTTAGAATGATAGTAGGCAGAGAATATTTGTGCAAGCCACAAGTAAGAATAAATCTGAGTCCTAAAAACTGAGAAAAAAAATTTTAAAAGGGTGTCTAGGTGGTGCAAGTGAAAAGAGCACCGGCCCTGGAGTCAGGAGGACCTGAGTTCAAATCCAGTCTTAGACACTTGATGCACTTATTACCCGTATGACTTTGGGCAAGTCACTTAATCCCAATTGCCCTCCAAAAAAAAAAAAGAATAAATCTGAGTACGTTTTCAGTACCAGCTCTTATTGACTGGTCCCTCTGTTACACTGATTTTGTTGTACTTGGCCTCACGTGGTTCCCTGGATCCTTTCCCCTCTCCCCATTCTGCCCTAGCCATCTTCTTCCTGTTTCATCAAGGAAGTTGGCTGCAGGGCCCCCCAAGGTTTCCCTTCGCGCCAGACTTAAAATGTGTATTATCCAATCCCTGCTGTAAACCTCTTATTATGCAATCCCTGACCACTGAGAGTTAGGGGGACCCTATATATATCAGTGATCTCCCCTTGGTCAGGCCTGTTTGATTTGGGCAAGGTAAGATGTAGCCCCGAACAGCACAGTGTGTGCTAAATAAAATCCACTTCCAAAATATGCACTTGGGGTCTCACTCGCTTCTTTCGGCACAACATTTTGGAGGCCCCAGCGAGATTATGGGGTGTTCCATGTCACCGTAGAGACCCCAAAAACCTGTGTGGCTCTCAGCCTTGAAGGTGGGCATCTACTCTTAGGGGAGCCAGCACCTGAGGAATTCTCAGGCCTGAGACTCGAGGGGAGGGAGAACTAACCCACCCCTGATGCTGATCTAGCCCCAATTCGACCCTGTGTGGATTAAGAACCTCCGGAGGTGAGTACATTCCTGTTTCCCTATTCTGGTGGGTTGGGGCCAGTTGCAGCTTGGGTGTTTTTGTACACACCAACCCCTGGGCACCCCAAGATGTTGGGTCACTGCCCGTGCCTGGTTCCCTGGTTCTGGTCTGGTCTGTCTGTCCGTCCGTCCGTCCATCTGTCCGTCTGTCTGTCTGTCTGTGTCAGTCTTTGTGCTTTCTGTTCATTTCCGTTTGCTGTATGTTTGTGTGTCTGTTTTGGTCTGATTCTGTGTCTGTCTGATTGTAAATTGTCCATGTTTTATGTGTGTCTGCATTGCCTTATGAGATTTTCTCTGGGAGTCATCCCCTTAAGCCAACCCCCCTCCATACCAGGAAATGGGTTGTAAGTGGGGGACATGGTCTGAAAGGGTTTGAAAGGCCCTCTGTGGTGGAGTAGGCAGGGCTGCAGAGAGAGGAATTCATAAGTAAATGCTGAAGGGAGGGGGGAGGGGTAGTGGTTGCTTCTTC
>CM053595.1:257534834-257560634 GCA_028646575.1 Pseudocheirus occidentalis | reverse complement strand
TGTGGTCCCCGCTGTGTCAAGGATTTGACACTGTCCATAAGAAGTGGGGAATGTTGTACTTGGCCTCCCCTGGCTCCCGTGATCCTTTCCCCTCCCCCCATTCTGCCCTAGCCATCTTCTTCCTGTTTCATCAAGGAAGTTGGTTGCAAGGCCCCCTAAGGTTTCCCTGCGCAGGAGACTTGAAATGTGTACTAGCCAATCCCTGCGGTAAACCTCTTATTATGCAATCCCTGACCACTGAGAGTTGGAGGGACCCTATATATATCAGTGATCTCTCCTTGGTCAGGTCTGTTTGATTTGGGCAAGGTAAGATGTAGCCCCGAACAGCGCGTGCTAAATAAAATCCACTTCCAAAATATGCACTTGGGGTCTCACTCGCTTCTTTCGGCACAACAATTTGAATGAAAATGGCATCCATAGCTGAGGCATATCTAGAAGACAGGAAGTGGTAGTTAATGCTAGAGAGTAAAGTTGGAGTCGGAGGGGATGGGTTTGGATCCCAGCTACACTAAGTATTACTCTGTGACCATGAGCTAATCATTTGAACACTTTGTGCCTCAGTTTGTTTTTCTAGAAAGAGAAATTATTGGAGTAGGACTAGATGACCTTTCTGCTTCTAAATTTATAATCCCATGACCTCCTCTAAAAGGTGGTAGACCCAGTCAGAAATTGAGCTTCACAAATTGTGAGTCTTTTTTTCCCCTTAAGTTCTAATCATTCCTTTGAGATACCTATCTGTCATCTGGGTTTTCTGAATCCATCCTCATTTGGCTTGACTGTTGCTTCTGTCTGCTTCCTTAGATTCTACTCATTCATTTTGCCAACTTTGCATTCTAGTGAGACTCGAGGCTTGCCATTGCAGTGTGAGACTATTTATATCTACCCCACATGGGTAGATGGGGCTATGGAGTGGCAGTAACTCACCTTTAATGCCATTAATGTGAGACCTCATTCCAGTGAGGCCCCCTCAATGTTAGCCTCCAGATGTTAACCTCCAGTAGTTATTGCCCTAGTTCTTTTTAACCAGTTAATGACAACAACAAGAAAAAACTACAAAGGAATACTTCTTCGAAGACATAGCAAGAATAATAGTATAAACATATCCTCCCTGACTAGAACCTCTGGATATAACAAAGGGGGGCATATTCTCCCTCATGCCCCCAACCATCTCTAAAGAGAATGGGCACAGACAACACAGTTTCTAAATAGCATTAGCCTCACCAAGTTCACTTTCAAATATGGCATGCGGGTGAATAGATGAGTCTGCATCTCTGCTACGCTAGAGTGGACCAGGCAGCTCACGCAGGACTTGGTTCCTCATTATCTGGCTTCCAGTCATCCTGACATGGACTCTAGTTCCTGGCCTTCTGGTGGCTTACTCTCCTGACCTTTGGATGAATATAAGGTTGAGGTCATCTAATTTCCTTCCCCTAATAGCAAGAAAGAATAGACACAATAGTGCTGGAAGCAACAATACCATGCACTCACAGGCTACTTAACCCTATTGGGGGAGGAGGGACAAAGGCCTGAGGACCTTCTCCCCACTAAGGACTTAGTCCTTGCTTTCTCATTTGAACACAATCCACATCCTACCTTCTATAAGAGGTCTTTCCTGTTCTCCCTCTCCCTTGCTACTGCTTCTCCTCTGAGATTATCTTCCACTTACATAATATATGCATATGTAATATGTAATACTATATATTTTATATAATCATGTGTTTTATATATATATACTATATATACATATATATGTGTGTGTGTGTATATATATATATATATATATATATATATATATATATATATGATATATACATAGTTGTTTGCATTAGACTGTTAACTTCTTAAGGGCAGACTGCCCTTCTCAAAAGGCCCTTCCTCAAAATAGAAGGGCCAGACGTCTTTTACTCCTGTTGAGCCTCCCCTAATGAATCTCCAGACATTGCCTCCATACTCCTGTCCAGAGATACTTTTTCCTTCCTGCACCTCTACTTTTCAGCTCCCTTTTGTGTGTTAGAATTACTTCTTGTTTGTATGTGTATTCTCAGTGCTTAGCACAGTTCCTGGCACATAGTGAGAGCTTAATAAATACTTGTTGTTCATGGCTAATATGGAAATGTTTTGCACGACTGCATGTGTATAATCTATATCAAACTGCTTGCTTTCTCATGGAAGGAGGAGAGGAGGGAGGGAAGGAGGGAGAGAAAGAACATGGAAGTCAAAATGAAAAAAAAAAGATTTAAAAAATGTTTCCTTATATGTAATTGAGAAAAAATAAAGTAAGAATGTAAAAATAAATAAAGGAGGCACATCTAGGGAGGGAGGGTTAGGGGGATAGAGGAGAATGCTTGTTTATTCATTTGCTTTTGTAGTTGTTGTTATAGTCCAGAGAGGGATATGATGACTGCATAAATAATTATGACATAAGATAAAATAAATATATAAAAGAAATACAAAGAAAGTACTATGTGAGTTCTGAGAGAAATCAAATTTAACCTAGTGCAATACTTATTTGTCAACAAATTTTCAAAAAATCCTTTTATCTAATATGACCAATCCTTCCACACTTCTCTCACCAGACTAAGTTAAAGCATGAGAAAGTCCTAATATTCAATAGCCCTAGAATTACTCAAATGGATCTATGGTCTCATCAATTTGTATTTTCCCAGTAATGTTTTAGATCA
Source organism: Pseudocheirus occidentalis (assembly GCA_028646575.1). Lineage (NCBI taxonomy): Eukaryota > Metazoa > Chordata > Mammalia > Diprotodontia > Pseudocheiridae > Pseudocheirus > Pseudocheirus occidentalis. Next base: position 257,557,953 of record CM053595.1, on the reverse strand, counting down.
TGACCCACCTTCTATGAACTTTTCTTCCAATAAGTTAGTGATAGGGGGGTACACCTATTTTTCTGGGGGCCTTCCTCAGCTTCCCTTTTTGTCAGGAGGACAAAAGTAGAACACATAGGTTGTCTCTTCCTTACAACCAGTTCATCTTTTTCTGCTCATATATTTCTTGCAAAGATGGGTCTTTATTATAGGGAAAAGACTGGTTTCATTAAAAGAGCTGTAATTTTCCAAAGGCAATCCAGCCCTCTATCCTCCTCCTTAGTTTGGATAACAGTTGTTTTGTTATCCTTATGGTTCTTTCTCTGCAAATAATTCTGCCGAATGATTTTGAGTGGTTACAGATTTCATGCAGCAGGATTTTCAGTGTTCTAGGGTTTGAGGCAGTCAGCAAAATGTCACCTGGAAAGAGGAGCATGTGGAGGACCTCACCTGTGATAGAGACTCCCTCCTCAGTTTGGACTGTGAACTGGGTCTCCTTTATGATAATGGCCAACACTTTTAGTGAAAATGCTTTCCTTTTTATGACTCACTTGCCGTTAATGAATGAAGGCTGTCCTACAAGGTTCATTCTATCTTTCAAGGAATCTGGTTTGTTGGAAGTCATCTTGTTGGAAGGGAGCCTTTGTGGGATTGTTTTGCAATATCAAATCAAACACATTTTGATAGTCAACAGTAGAATCTTATGTTCTCTATTGGAAACTGTGATAGCAAAGATGTCATCTAACATCGAACGTCTCTTACAAAAGCCTGCTTATTCCTTCATAACGCCCACATGAAGGATGACCTCAATATGTATTAATATTAATTCTTATAAAAATTGTATATAGATGGGAAAGTAGGAATATAGAAGAGTAGTTATTAATATTTTCTTGTTCACTTTTGGTGACAGAATAGTGTGAATTTTTTCCTTCATGTCTTTTGATACCTTCCTCTCCTTCAGATATATTGAGGATTTAGCTCTTAATCCCCTCAAAATAGTTTCACCTCCACCATGGATCTCTTTTGTGTGTTTGGGATAGATAATCCAACTGTTTTTTTTCATCTTTGTTTTCTTCAGTGACACTTCTACTTCCTAACAACATATCATGGAATGTAACATTACGGTCCAAATGTGCTGAATTCCCTCTTCTTATTTATGAAGTTTTTTTAATTAAAAAAAAATCTTTGTAGATTCCCCCCCTCCCCATCTTTCATCTATGTTTTCCTCCTTTCAGTTAAATGTCTTCAAGATGATTTTATTTAGTTGAATCTCTCAAAAAAGCTTTGTTGGAGGAAGGGAGAGAAAAAAAAATAAAAAGAACAGTGCAGAGAATACAAGAAAATGTAGAAGGAAGCATAGAAAAGCTGGGTTGCTATCTCCCTCCATTTGGCAGGTATGCTAAAGCAGTTATTATGATCCTCATTATAGTTATTGATTTTTATCTATTAAAATTCCATATAAATTGCTATAAATGATGTTTATGTTGATTCCTGCAGATAGGTCCCATTTATTGATATCAGTAACTTAAAAAAATAGGTCTGGTTGAAGTTATTTGCATTGTATGCCATGGTTTTTAAAAAAAAATCATTTTTGTTCCTTCTAATTTTGAATTTATTTTGATTTTTATGCTAACAAATAAGTCATGTGTCTGCATGCAAATGGCTGATACAGGAATGATCTCTACATCACTAATGAGGGTGTTTCCTCTTTTTCAATATTTAATTATTTTTTAAAATGATGTTATTCAGTCCTCATCACTGAAAGGCAGCTTTAATATAATGGGTAGATCTTTGTGTTAGAGGTAGGATCCCTGCCTGAAAATCCTGCCTCAGATACTTAGCAAATGTATGAACTTTGGCAAGCTACTCAGAGTCTTAGACTCTCAGTTTCTTTCTCTGGAAAATAAGGGAGTTGGACTGGATGACTGCTCAGATTATATCCAATTCTAATCTATCATCTTATGATTCAAAGAAAAAAATCGCAATATATAAATGTGAAGCTTAAACTATCATTTCTTATTCCTAAATAATATTAGCAAACATTTTTTCACCATCCTTGCCTTTTTTTTTTTTGCATTGAAGGCATTACATATACAAGTATTTTATTTTGTTGTCCACATCTGCAATTTTATCAGTGTAGGGAATTCTCAGGGAAGGAAATTTCCTTTTCCAAAGAAGGTCAGCAAACTTTCTTCAAGTTTTAGTTTTTGTGTGGTGGCTGGGGGCACTGAGAGGTTATACAGCTTGCCCAGTGTTAAATAGCCAATGTATATCAGAAATGGGTCTTGTACTCGGATCTTCCTGACTCTGCAGGGGACTCTGAATTATCCCATTCTTCCTTATATCATAATATACTTTTATATAATTTGGAGGGTTCTTTCTAGAATGTTTCTACCTCTTTATTCTTTGTAACTGCCATTGATTTATAAGCTGCCAATCATTTGTATGGCAATCTTTTTGCAAATATGTACCATGATCAAATACTTGTCAACATAAGATGACTAAATTTCCAGTAAAATGCCATTCGTTAACTCCCTTGGATATGTTATAAAACCAACTCTACAACTTCCTTTTTTTTTTCAATCTCTCTAAGGTAGAACCTATGAACTGTCCTTCAAATGAGTTGCTACTTCTTTCTTCCTTCTGGTTTCATTTATGACAAGAATATTGTCCTGGTCGTGATCCTTTTTGTAATTATGGAGATTGAATTTAGAAAGTAGATAATTGCTAATTAGGACTATACACCATGAGATTTTTTTTTTGTCTCATCATGACATGGATTCTGCTTTCTTATAGGTCAAAGTCATTCTGCCAATAAACGTTTAAAAAGTGGCTACTATTTGCCAGTTACTATGCTAAGTGCTGGGGATATAAAAAGAAGCAAAAGATAGTTTCTGTCCTCAAGGAGATCACAGTCTAAGGGAAAGATATGCCCAAACAAACAGATACGCCCAAACAAACTATGGCCAAGAACAAATAGGAAATAACCCAGATATGGAAGGCACCAGACTTAAGAGGCATTCACAGGACTTCTTGCAGAAGATGGGATGGTAACGAGAATTTAAAGGAGGCCAGGGAAGCCAGTAGGCAGAGAGGAGGAAGTAGAACATTCTAGGAATGAGGGACAGTCAGAGAAGTGGAAGGCATGTTCTGGCAGGTTCGATCATGCTGAAAAAGTTTCCAGTCCTAGAATTACCAAATTAATTTTTTAAAAGGGCTAAATACTTGTTCATCTAGCTTCTTGTTTTCATCTTAAGAGACAGAGTATTAAAGCACTGAATAATTAACTTTGTATTTAAAAAGTAAATAGAAATATGTAAATAAATATCACTTTAAATGTACAAAGCATTAGGATGAGTAGAGCTGTATTAATAAGGTATAGCTCGCTAATTTTATCATTGCTATATATTAGTGGCATTAAAGAGTGAGGTATTGGGGGTGGCTAGGTGGCCACCAGCTGTGGAGTCTGGAGGACCTGAGTTCAAATCCAGCCTCAGACACTTAACACAAACAGAAAAAAACTAGCCGTGTGACCTTGGGCAAGTCACTTCCCAATTGCCCTACCTTCCCTCCTCCAAAAAAAAAGGCAAAAAAAAAAAAAAGAGTGAGGTATGGGGCAGCTAGGTGGCATAATGAATAGGAGGACCTGAGTTCAAATCCAACCTCAGATGCTTGACACATACTAGTTGTATGACTTTGGCAAGTCACTTAACCCCAATTGCCTTGCCTTGCCCCTCCAAAAAAAAAAAAAAAGAGTGAGATAATCCTGGATTATAATGATAAAGGATTTTTTAAAAAGTTGGAAAAACTCTGATCGTTTTGTTCTGGAGTGATCTTTCTTTGGTGTAGATATTTCCTCTTTAGACACGGTTACCATGCCCATAGCTTTAGATGACTTCATGAGCTGTGATTAAAAAAAAAAAAGAATCATCTGCAGGCTAACTTTCTGGTAATGGGCCTTTCCAGACTTGTCAAGGCTGATTCTCACACAATAGTCTGTACCTGGTCCTGCTACTTGAAGCTTTTCCAGCTGGGTAAGATGTGCCAGAGGTTATATATCACTGGCTTACCTTTGAGAATTCAGGATCACATCCGTGCCTGGGTGAAACTGTGGACGAAGATGTCAGCAGAGGAATGCATTTTATATCCATTCAAATAGGCAATGTGTGATCCTGAGGTTTTGGACAGTTTTAAAGATCTGGGACTTTGATGACGAACCGAGGATGTTTTCTTTTAAAAGCCTACCTAAAGTATACATGAATTATTTGATTATGTAGATTACCCGTAGTCGCAATTGTAGACCCTTTGTGTGGTAAAAACATTCTGCCTGGTTATTGTTAGCTTAATGTGATCTGGCTATGAGTTAAGCATTGTCGATCTGCCTTATGGGGGAGAGGCTTCCTAGTTACCATACCCCATCAGGCTAGAGCTGAGATGTCTAGCAGGGGTCCCTGAAGAGATAGAACCCAGCAGCTGATAGAAGGTAGCATTGCCCATAAGGGAATGTAAGGCCAGGGACACACCAAGAAAAAAAACAGAGCACACACACACACACACACACACACACACACACACACATGCATGCACAAAAGTCAGAGGCATGGAAATGTCAGAGATGTGATATTCAATGGGAAGAGAGACAGTCACAATAAGACACCCATGTGCACACCTAGCAGAGAGCAAAGCCTAGTGGGGAGAGGGCTCAGGGAGGATAGTGAAAACATTGAAAATGTTGGTGGCCAGGAAGCTGCAGAAGCATCAAGTGATCTTAAACAGGCTAGTCAATCAGTCAGTCAATCAGTCAACATTTATTAAGCACCTATTATGTACCAGGCACTATCCAAAAAGAAGCAAATGATAGGCCCTGCCCTCAAGCAGCTCACCATCTTATGGGTAAGACAATAGGTAAATATGTACAAAAACAGTTATATCCAGGATAAATAGGAAGTAATTAAAAGAGAGAAGACCACATATATTTTCTGTATTTGTCCCTTAGCTACAAGGGTTCTACCATATGTGATCTATCTATTTCTAGTGTGTATCCATGAGAGAGTTACACTAGATTTATGGAGGAGAGTGTTCTATTGCTGCTTTTGTTACTATGCAATTTCATCAGACACCTTTAACTTGAATTAATTGTGTTCTCCAGATGACTAGAAAAATGTACATGTCAGTGGATAAATGTGGACTATAATGTTGGGTCATTGGAAAGCTACAGAATGCCTTAATTCAGGGGGAGCTTTTTAGGGGTACTATGGCAACCACACTGGTATACCCAGGATGGCTGCTAGTACAGGTTCTTAGACCTGCTTTATTAGGAAAGAGAGCTGTTTAAGGAGTCAACAGTCTTTTTTAATTATATTCAGTAGTTCAGGGGAAAAGTCAGCACCCTGAACTTCAGAGAAAATACAGAAAAAATAAAAGCAGAGAAATAAAGACCAACAGACAGTTTGAATCAACTGTGCACTTTACATACATCCCTGGATCAAGAGAGCCTTTACATCTGAACAGTTGGAGAGCTCTGAACATAGGGATATTCGGAATCTCGACCATGAATCACAAGAGCCTTCTCATAAGCAAGCCCCCAAAACAAAATACCAACTCAGAGGATATATACACTTCTCAGAGCCAGCAGGCATCACAACCCTCATAAATCAGTGCCTAATTAGAAATTAGCAAAAGGTGTGAAAGCCTTCCTATAAGCAAGACTCCCCTAAGCAAGCTTCCCTTAATGGGCTCCACCTGAGACCTATTAATGGGTGAGAAGATCATAAATCCCATTAACATCACAGGGGGTTCCATGTATGAGAAGGAAATTGCTTCATGTGTTGCATCAATTTTCCCATCCTCTTATTTGGTACATTTTCATCTGCTTCTCTTAATACCCTTCCTCATTCCATCTGGCTTATGTTTAATTCTTGTTCTTAACTTCTTCCCCAGATCTTGTGTTTCTGCCTCCCTTCCTGAATCTCTGTTTATTCTGTTTAATTTTACAGAAATGTTAAAAATGTATCACACAGTAGATGCCCACAGGAACCCCAACCCAGACCTTGCTCTAGCTCTAGCTGCTGCCCATTAACACCTCATTTTCTGACTCACCATCATCAGGCTCTGATAAGTTTCCCATTTTCCAGAAATTTTTACCAAATTCTTGTTCTGTCAAACACAATTTAGACAAACATCAAGTAATAAAAACCTTAACAACCAAAGCAACTCATTTGCTACTTCAATGACATGGTGCTTTTAGTATAGCTGTTAGAAACTTGGAAAAAATGGAATCTCTTCTACTCTTTCCAGCACAAGGACAGAACCATACATAGACTATTGTCCTCTGAAGTTTAGAGATGATAGTTACGATGGAGAAGTGGGGTGATGGTGATGGCCTTAGTAGATGATGCAGAATCATAACCACAGATTGTTAAAGCTGAAGAGGGCCTTAGACGTCATCAAGCCTAATCCCTTTTGAACTCTAAGAGTTTCAGTGACTTTCTTAAGGACATATAGCTAATAAATGGCAAACTGAAGACTCAGACCCTAATTTCCTGATTGCAAATCCTGCCACCTTTTGGCATCTCAGTACCAACTACTTAACTGAGGTGAATTCTGAGGAACAGGAAGTCTGGGCCTGATGTGCCTGTCTGGGCATAAAAATATGCACACACCTGCAAAATACAAGCACAGTAAAGTAAGACGTCTATCTTGTAACTCCTGCTGTCTATTTTTGCATCAACTCCTGTAGCCTGACCCTGGGTCTCACCTCTTCCTAATTTTCTTGGGCTCTTTGAAACTTCTGTTCCTAATGTTGTCATTCACCTCTGGATCTTTTCCTCCCTAACCCATATCCTAATTACTTACCTTATTTACTCACTAATTACTTACCTTAGCTCATTTTTAGGATGCTTGTGGTCCCTCCCTGTACAGGAACGCTCTGGATAAAACAGTTCTCCAATGCTCAAGACAGTGAGGCTTTAATAATTATTGTGGATCTTGTCCAACTCTGTGGGCACCCATAGTTACAGCAAGTTAGGCTGATCCTCCTTCTAGTCTCTCAGGCTGGAGCTTGAGCAATGACTCAGAGAGGTAACAGGGGAGGCTACATTACTGCCTGCAAAAAAAAAAAAAAATCGAACCAAAATGAAACATAGAACTTGTAGGTATTCAATCGGCCCACATTTTCCTGCTTTATCACCAAAGTATTGCACCGTTCCCTTTTCCTATTCTTTCCCTTACCTCAGGTTATTTTTTGATATTTATATTTTCTGAATAACATTTTTATTCCAGTTATACTTCCACCTCCCCTTGCCATCCATCTTTGTGGAGTTTTTCTCTGGTTTCCCCATAAAAGGAAGAGTGGGCTTGGCTACTTGTCTTTTATCTCAGGACCCAGAAGCTCTAGCTGCAGTTCTCCTCATGTTCTCTCACCCTCCATATCTAAACTGCTGCCAAGGCCTGTGGATTTTACCTTTGTGACCTTTCTTGAATAGCTGTTCTCCTTAGACACTACCACAGTCTCACAAAGGCTCTTACCACTTCACACCTGGACTCTTGTAATAATTGCTTGCCTGTGGGTCTGCCTGCCACAAGTGTCTCCCCACTCCAGTCCGTCCCCCACTAAGTTGTAAAAGTGATCTTCCTTAAGCATAACTCTGACCATGTCTCCCTTACCCCCTCAAAACCTCCAGTGGCTCCCTGTCACCTTCAGGATCAAATACAGAAACCTCTGTCATTTAAAGCCCCACATAACCTACCACCTTCCCAGTCTTCTTAAACCTTACACAACCTCATGTAGTCTTCCCTTGTTGTTCCTCAGACAAGACACTTCATCTTGCTACTATGGGTGTTTTTGCTGGCTTTTCTCCATGTCTGTAATGCTCTCCTCATCTCCACCTTTGCCCGTCCCTAGTTTCATTGAAGGCCTAGCTAAAATCCTACCTTCTGCAGGAAGCCTTTCCTGATCCTCCTTAACATTAGGGCCTTCCCTCTACAAGTTATTCCCCATTTGGCCTGTAAATAGCTTGTTCATATGTAGTTAATTGCATGTTTTCTCTCCTATTAAGTTGTGAGCCCCTTGACAGTAGGACTGTTTTTGCTTCTTTTTTGTATCCCCAACACTTGGCAGAGTGCTTGGTTTGTAGTAGATACTCAATAAATGTTTACTGACTGACTGACTTTTAGGGGAGGCAGGTCCATTACACATCTAGTAACAGATTGGGGAAAAAAAACACACAAAACTTTTAACTTTTCTCCGATAGGGAGAGTTTATCCTTTCCTAAAACCTAGGCTTCAATAGGCATTTATTCTCTAGGGCAGCGGTTCTCAACCTGTGGGTTATGTTCAATTTGTAACAGTGAAAATGCCTCCTGCATATCAGATATTTACATCACAACTCATAACACTAGCAAAGTTACAGTTATGAAGTAGCAAATGAAAATAATTTTATGGTTGGGGGGGGGTCACCACAACATGAGGAACTGTATTAAAGGGTCACAGCATTAGGAAGGTTGAGAACCACTGCGTCTAGGGCAATACTTTTCAGTCCAGGGCCAACTTTTCTGAGGCACAAAAAGTCAGCAAATTAAGTAGTACCTCCAAGGATTAAGTTTATAGATGATGAAACTGAGGCTGAAAGAGGTTAAATCATTTTCTCTGGGTCACACAACTGGTAAGTGCTTGAGGCAGGATTTGAACTAAGTAGAGTTACCTGACTCTAAGTCCAGTGCTTTATTCACTATACAACACTATCCAACCAAAGCACCTCTGAAGCATCTAGCAGGAGTTATTGAGCTAAGGACTGTGAACTTAACTTTAAAAAAAATTATTTTTAATATATTTTGTTTCCTTTGTAAACTTATGCATTTTCTTTTGTGCATTTAGAAACATTATTTTGAGTAATCCATAGGCTTCATCAGACTGCCAAATGGTTCCACGATACAAAAATGATTAAGAATATTGAAGCTAGAGAATCTCAGCTCTGAAAAAGCAGGAATTCTTTTCCTTCCTTCCTTCCTTCCTTCCTTCCTTCCTTCCTTCCTTCCTTCCTTCCTTCCTTCCTTCCTTCCTCCCTCCCTCCCTCCCTCCCTCCCTTCCTTCCTTCCTTCCTTCCTTCCTTCCTTCCTTCCTTCCTTCCTTCCTTCCTTCCTTCCTTTTTTCTTTCCTTCCTGTTTTCTTTCCTGAGGATAGATGTCTGAATAGTTGAGATGTTGAGATGAATCTTTCCAACCATGAAGACAACCTTGTAAGTTAGGGGCTCCTGAGTCCTTCAGTAGGAACAGGCTGGCATCAGGAGAAAGTTACTGCAATGGCATCATTCTTGGAGAAGACAGACACAAAGGCATTATGAGTTTAGTCCACGGTCTGTCTTGCCAGAAGACTTTGATCTTGTACCAATTGTTCAGAAAGTGCAGAGCCAAGATGAGGATGAAATGTCTATTCCAATAGTACCACTTGTGCTGCACATTTTACTGGCTTAATATCAATGTACCAGGAAATGACAATAAAAGCGATGCATTACTGAATCATATCTTAAGTTATTGTCATTGTGTATTCGTTAATTTTTTTATTATATTCCTTTTATTTGTGTAGAGGAAATCAGTAACTGTCCTATGCTAGATTTATATTGTATATTGATGTAATGCCAAGCAACGGCAACTTCCAAGGTTTGGATTACCAGCATAGCAAACCCCATTTATTCAGCCCCATTTATTCAGCAAACATTCAAAGAACAGGGAAAAATCAAAATACAGTATAATCCATTCATTTCACAAGTAAGTTCTTCATTCAGTCCAGGTACTACTCCACCCCTAGACAGTACATGCTTTTAGTCAAAGTCTCTTCTCAAATGGAGAGAGTTCTTCTTAAATGGAGATCAGTTTCCAATCATCACAAAAAGGCCAAAGGTTTCCCACTCCTGGACTCAAAGTAATTACCATACCATCCATTAACACTAAGTACTTTCTCAAAAGAGAGCAGGAGAACACAAAAGGCCATCCACCCTTAAGCTATAACAAGGTCAAGATAATATCTCAGCATAGAAAGGCCAAGGAAAGGCCTTTTTTTCATCTTCACTCAAGGCAAGCAAGCCCTCAGCAATCTCAGTTCCTGGGGAGACAAGGCTCAACAAAGCTAGTGTCCTCATCAAGTCATATTCTGCTTGTAGAATAGTCCCAGAACCCCTGAAAGTATCAGCAAGGCCCCCTTCCAGGATTTCTGTGAACATACAACAAGAAACTCCTTCTTCAGGGCTTCTGCACCAACAGCCAAATTCCAGGATCTCTACAACAGCAGCACTGTCCACCATCAGGTGAATCTGGAAAAACAACATCAAAACAGACAGAGAAAATACCAGCATCACAGCCATGCCTCCTCAGTTCTCAGCAGCTCCAGGTGGCAGTCCTCAAAAGTCCTGGGCAGCTCCAATGGTCTCTTAACAGTCTCTCTCAGCAACTCAGGCACCACGACACTGGATACTGCTCTTCCCAAAAGTCCCTCTCCTTCTTCTGGTCTTCTCGGGGGTTTGAGCCTTCCTTTCCATTCATGGCTCCTTCCAGGTCAGCCCCCTTTCTTTACATCAACAAGTCCATCCCACAAGTGGGATTCACAAGCTCTGGGTCTTAACACTCAACCCAAAAGCCAAGTCAATTCAGTGGCATCTCCAAATTACATTATCATTACAACTGAGCACCTTTTTAAAACTTCTTTCTTTGAAGACAGATGCTATCCATGAACCAAATTGGAGCTTTAAGTGACTTTTTCCCCTGAGGTTCCAAAATGGAAGGGAATATAAAGTTCCAGATGCAAAGAGAAAAACTGACCCCTTCCTTTGGAGACTGGACTCTACTAGGACTAAACCCAAGATATGAAGAGTGAGCCCAGACATGACAGTGATTGAAGGCAATTCCAGTACTTTGGGCTTACAAACTGTTCTCTTGTTACATAGATATTGGTTACCATTTAGAAAAATAGAATCTGTTTCCTATTAGCACTAGGGCTTCTATTGACACAACTGCACAGTATTATCATATAATGTTTTCATGGATATAGAGCAAAATGCTTTTGGAAGCATGTCTGTTCTGGGTGTGTTATGTGCAATAAGTTGAAGTCTAGTAGTACGTCATTGGATTACTCCAGTTTCTGCCATTCTCTTGATTAGCAGAGTGACCTCCAAAGAACAAAGCTTAAAAACCTGAAGATCAATTCTCAGTCTGTATCGCTTCCACTAGAACTTCATCATGGAATGACTTCTGCTACCAGTCATTCAAGGACAAATGAAACAAGAAGCTTGGTTTCAGTACAATGTTCCACCAATGACACAATGTTGGCTGAAATTATAGCCTCCAAGTTGTACTTTCTTTTTCAGAAAACATATTTTTATTAATATCTTTTGTTTTTACTTTGCCTGTATTTCCCCCTTTTCATCCCTACCAGAGGACTGTATCTTATAACAAATGTTTTTTTAAAAAGAAAATCAAAAGATTAAGAAGAGGGAAAAAATTAACTGTATTCTTTAATACATTGAACTAATTTATCTTTTGCTTTTACATTGTCTATATTTCCTCCTTTTTCCCTATCAGAGAACTGTCTCTTTTAATAAAGGACTTTTTAAAAAGAAAATATATAAAGTAAGAAGAGGGAAAAAATGAACAATTTTGATCAATGCATTGAATAATGGGACATTTTCTGCAGTATTGCACAATTGTAGGCCCCCCACTTTTGAAAAAAGGAGACTTGTGTGTGGGAATCTTCTTATAACTTTTCTTTGGGGCCAAGCATGTTCTTTATGATTTTACAACATTAGGTTTCAGTTGTTTTGTGGTTGTTATTCTTTAAGTTTTCGTGGTTGTAGTGTAAGCTGCACTTTCGTGTGACAGGAAGGCTTGTTTCCCTTAATGTAATAGATTGCCTTTTCTCCTCTATAGTCTGGATGTTACCTTGGTTTTGGATACTCATGGCCTAAGAGAGTGGGCAGCTACCTCTCTATATTAATATTCATTGACTGGTAGTGTGCTCTGAGCTCTTAGGTGATTAGCACACGGGTTGTAGTATGTAAAAAAGAAAAAAGAAATTTACACAATAATTTTATTATATATTTAAAAGGAATTACAAATTGTATATAATAGATTTGAAGCTTCATTTGTAAATTATCTTAATTACAATATGTTATGAAAATGTTTCATTACATAAGTTAAAAATAAAATAAATTTTAAAAAACCCTGAGCTCCATACCCACACTATTATAATTTATCAGTGAACCTCACATCAAAGTCAAGAACTCCAATTTATGAATGGGATAAGGAGACTCACTCTCAATAAGTGCTCTGTTAGCAAATGCAATAGAATTAAGGTGCCCATTACTCTCCTTACTTAAGATCAAGTATCTAGCACAAAGGGTATCATGGATTGGTCTGCCCTGATTCACAAGTGAACCAGTTTACCAAGTCCTTAAAAACTTGTTTATTTTTCTTATTTCCAGAGATCACTCAATGGTGTTGGGAGGTTCAGGCCTGGTTGCTCCCTTTTGTTCTTCTGTTTGTGGTTCTTTTCAACCACTTGCTCATGCGTGAGATCACTGAGAAACTTAGGGACAATTTTGTAAAAATTTCTGAGAGTCGCTACCAAATTGTTAGAAAAGCTTCTCTCAAGGGTTCTTTGGAGGTATTCAACTAAGGAGCATATCTATTTTCATGGGATCGATACTGTGGAAATACCTCATGATGATGGCTTTGGAGAACTAGCACTTGCCAGTTGACAGTTTCATACCCACTTCTTACACTTTCATCAGGCTTTTCCTGTGTTTTCACAATATCTTTCCACAAGTTATGATTTCATCCAAATATGGCAACAGTTCCTTCTATCCATGAGCTGTTAGAAAGCAGCAAGTCTATCCCTTTCCAATTCTATGGGGGCATGCACACTTTTGCTGGGCAGAAGAATTTTGTCTACTTTATACTTTCTGGTCCTAGAAAATCCTTGGCTTTCTTTTCTCCTCAGGGTTTCCACCTGGAATCAGAAGGCTGCTGGAATCCTGAGCAATAAATAGCAAAGATTCTCAATAATTCTTACACCTTGGCAGGCTGAGACGTAGCTCATAGCACATCCCCTACATGGTAGCCATAGTCTCTTTCTCTCCCCCTTGGTTCTCACTGTTTCCATCTTCAGCTCAGCTGATCAGTCTAGACCCAATTGTTCAGCAATAAGCATATTGGGATCAATGGATAAATGAAGCAGCAATGGTAATGTAACACTAATGATAGCTGCTACAAGGTATCACCCTTGGAAATCTGGGAGGTAGATGCTATTACTATGATCCCTATTTTTGCAGATAAGGAAACAGAGAAATAAAGGTTAAGTGACTTGTTCAGGGTCACACAGCTAGTAAGTGTTTGTGAATGGATTTGAATTCAGGTCTAGAACTGTATCTATTCTACCGTCAAGCTGCTAGAAGGTGAAATTAGTTAAAGCAAAAGGTATTTCATTAAAAAGCCTGGTAAGAAAGTCATGCTTTAGGAATGTTCATTTCTTTCCCACATACCTCAAGTTCAGTCTCACAGTACACATAATCAGTGTGGAGAGTGCACAGGAATCATGAATTAGGGAAATGTGGAGAGAACATGTGTGGTCAGGATGCCTTTGAGGAAGGGCAACCTCTGCTTCTGATACTATAGGACCATTGACCTTATGGTGACTCTTGGAGTTTGCACTCCTCTCATCTTGGGGTCAGTCCACTGTTGTCAGATACTCTTGTGGTGGATGTTTCACCTCTTGTTTTATAGTTTCATGGAATGTGAAGGATGGAAGGTATGGAAGCTCCTTATGAGCAGGTAGGGATTGTCTCACTTTTGTAACTGTATTCTTAGACCTTGATTTGTTGCCTGGCACATGGCAAACACCTAAAAAAATATTTCAGAGGCTCATAGATGTAGAGCTGGAAAGAATCTTAGAGGCCATATGGTCTAATTGTCTAATTTTACAGATGAGGAAACAGAGGTTTATAGAGCAAGAGTGATTTGTTCAGGTAATACAGTTAGTAGCAGAGTTGGGATTCTAGTCCAGGTCTTCTGACTCCAGAACACGTGATCTTCTATTGTACAGTACTGCCTCTACTTACTGATTGATTCACTGATTGGCTGGTGATCAATGATCATTGCTCCATGTTGAGAACTTCTGGGCTCGTCTCTGCAGGACCACTTTCTAGCCATCTCAGCTCCAGTCTGCTAAGGTACAGTGGCCAGAATCTTTCCCAATAAGGACAAACTGATAACTTTTTATTCATAGCTACAATACCCAGCTAACAAAAGTCAGGCAGAATACCCTCTGGCTAAAACTAGGTTTTCTTTTAGACTTCTAGTGGATAAAATGCCCAACCTGGAGTCAGGAAGACTCATCTTCTTGAGTTCCAATCTGGCCTCAGACACTTCCTAGCTGTGTGACCCTTGCCAAGTCACTTAACCCAGTTTCAATCAGTTTCCACATCTGCAAAATGAGCTGGAGAAGAAAATGGCAAATCACTCCAGTATCTTTGTCAAGAAAAGCCCAAATGGGGTCACAAAGAAGTGAAACAGCTGAAATAGTAGTGGTAGCGATTAGAGCCAGATCTCAACTGCAGAAAACAATCTAATTTAGGGTTAGTCAGCCCCACAAATATTACTGGAAATAGCATGGAAATATATATACACTAAAACAAAAGGTAAACTTGGGAGGGGAGGTCATTGCTCTCTACTCATGTAGCTCATATTCCTACCTTAATTATGTATATTTCTTTTGTCCTGTATTTTGGTGAGGGTCTTGCTGTCTGTCTCCCTTCAAAACTGCAGCATCTTTGAGCTGTCAGGGCCTTTAGGAGTCGTATAGTTCAAACTCTCACTTATTTTGGAAATATGTCAACAGTATCCTTAACAAATAATCTTACACTTTTACCTTGAACACTTGATTTAATGATGAGATTGTCATTATGTTCTGTCACTGGAATATACCCCCACTTTGCCCTTGCAGCTCTGCCTGGCTTCAGTTCCACACAAGATGCTCCTCCTCTGATAAACTCAACCTTCTGATCTCACCACCATGTTGCTAATGCAAGCCTGGATACCACCTCCTTCTGCTTCCTCTTTCCTCTGATCCCAGTGCTGTAGGGTGGAGTACCAAACTCCTCCCAAAGCCTTCCTTTATAGATGGTAGAAATTTTCCTTCAAATCCACATTTGCAGCTCTGTGTTGTTTCAGCTTCACACAAGATATTTTCCTCACCTCCCACCCCAGGGGTACCCTTTGATGTCTTTCCCGCCCCCCCCCCTCTACTGCTTTCTAGCTTCTTTTTGTGTATTGCTTTTCCTCCATTCGACTGTAGGCTCTTCAAGGGCAGGAATGCTTTTTCTTTTTTCTTGTTTATATTCTGAATGCTTAGCAGCCTTTCACATAGTAGATGTTTAATAATTATTCATTTAATTCAATTCAACCACTAGACAATTCTATTAGGAAGTTTTTTCCCCTTTGATCCTCAGCTATAATCTTCCTTTTAATTCTCCTCCCATCTGATCTCTCCTTCATCTGAAGGTTCTTCAAGTAGTTGAAGACAGTTATCAGTCTTCTTTTAGTCTCCACTCTCATGCAAAACACAGCCAGATGAACAAATGACCACTGTTCATACAACTTGATTTCCAGACTCCTAATCACCCTTCTCTGGGCATACTTAAGTTTTTTTCAGTGACTAAAAATATGAGGCCCCCAATCCTACATAATACTGCAGATATGGTTTGATGAGTACAGAGTGCAATAGTACTCATTTAGTAACCAGTAAAGCGCATTCCTATTAATGTGAGTTGAGTATGTTAGCTTTTTGACAGCCATTTATAATTGTTGGTATATAGTAAATGAGGCTCTATACTCTGGGGCTACTTCTTTCAGCTCCCATTCTCACAACTTGGTCAAGTCTCCAGAGGATGGCTAATTACCTTTTCCCTCAGGGTTCTAGGGGCCACCCTCTGGGGCATTGGGTTTCCAGTACTTTAGCTCACACTCCCCACCCCACGCTACCCTATCCACTGTGCTTTCCATTAACACCAGTCAGGCAAGTTTTCTTAGCTTTCAGAAAAAGACATTTACTAGAGTGGTATAGCAAGAATAGTTGGTATGTGATACCACTTTCCCCCTCCATCCTCAAAAAGTAAGAGGTACGCTTTCTCATTAGTACAGACAGGTCCATAGGAGAGTGGGCTTTAACTGTACAGAACGAGGAACTCTAAGAGTCAACTGGGCATGCTTACTTACTGTGTGACTTACAGGTGACTCCATTTCTGATTTACTCAAGGGACTTTTTACTAAAGGGACCACCTCTTGGCAGCATATTAACAGATAATTTATCACCTCATTATTTATTCTTTATTATGTCCTGAGACTACATCAACTGAACTGGTGGGGGGAAGTAATAAATCTCCCTCTCCCCCTTTCGATGATAAGGTCTGGCTGCTGGGACCTGGATCACCTACAAATGACCTAAGAACTAAATCAAAGACATGTCAGGTAGGTCCCTTTAGCTTGTTTTGACTTTTAGATTCACCATCTACCAGAGCAACAGAACATGCTGGTAGTTTGTAGGCAGAGAATTTAGATGTCCAGTTAACATTATAGTTTGGTTTGGGGAACAGAATTATTTCATATGCTCCTACCATTACAGACCATCATCCTCCTGCCAGGGTCTGAAACCAAATATAGCAGCTGATCCTTGCTACTTCTCTTCTTAAATTGTTGTTATCTTGCTGTTAAATCCCCTGTTTATTATCCTAGTATTGAAATGCACCTTTTAATGTGGATTCTTAGAATAGCTATACTGTTATTCTCATCCCTCTCTTTTTTAGTTAACTCAAGAAGCTCTATACTTTAAAAAAAACCCAACCCTCAATAAACTGAACCAGAACATGTCACAGTAGACAGTTTGTCATCCTTTGTTCTTTTAGCACCTACCTTATAGTAGATATGAACTTATTCTATCAAAGAGCATTTAGGAGGTACATGGTTATACCATAGGGGAAGGGATAAGAATTGGTCTTGTGATTTCGTTTTCATAGAGAACTCTCAGATAAGGAAACTTCCTTCACCAAAGCAGGGCAGCATCCTCTCTACAACTTACATTTGGAGAGAACTTCCTAGAACACTGAGTGGTTCCATGAGTTGCTCAAGGTAAGAAGACTATGTGTCAGAGATAGAATTTGATCTTACAGCTTGCTGATTTTGAGGGCAGCTCTCTAACTACTAGAATACACCTACTTGTATAATGGAAATAATGATTTATAAGTCAATTCATGTTTCTTAAGGGTGTGCTGTGTTGGGATTTTGAGGGGGGGGTTGGTGATGTTGGAAATTTCATGTTCAATAGCATTTTTTCTAGAAGCAAAATCAGTTCCTCTGGGGATAAATTTTGTTTAAAAAAAATATGTGCCTTGCTAGATTTTTCAAAACAATTTGCAAATCTACACTGAACTAATGAATCTCGACAGTATTATTGTGGATCAATAATTATGGAGACTGACTTGGCTTCCAAACTAATTGGAAAATGGCAATTAAGCAACTTAACCTGTTACATTAGAAATAGCATTGAAGAGAACCGAATTGTTTTGGACAAGTTTGAATAGGGAAATCTTTTGGGGACACTGGAAACATGTATATACTACTAATAAATGCTCCCTTTCTCTAATCTCTGTTTATGATATGTATTTTTGGAAGCGAATTCATTTTCTGATATAATATAAATTAAGAGTAAAGCAAAGAGTATGTACAGTTTGCTTTGAGATCCTCAGAAATCAAAAAAGTCAAATTTTGGTTGCTTATTGGCCAAAAAAATAAAGTCTGTCAATATATATATATATATAATATATGACTGGTGTTAATGGAAAGCACAGGGGGTAGGGTAGCATGTTGACAGACTTTATATTTTTTGTATACACACACACACATATATGTATGAAATAAACAGGAGTAGTATGCTTTTTTTTTTGGAGGGCAGTTGGGGTTAAGTGACTTGCCCAAGGTCACATGACTAGTTTTTGTGTTAGGTGTCTGAGGCCAAATTTGAACCCAGATCCTCCTGACTCCAGGGCTGGTGCTCTATTCACTGCGCCACCTAGGCACCCCAGTAGTATGCTTTTTGATGATGGAATAATTTGGTTAAAATTGACTTAAATTGTAGGAAAGTAGGTTCTACCTCCAACTTAGAGAATATGAAAACCCATTGTGGTTTGTGAAAAAGACATTCCAACTTACAATCTGACTGTGGCTTATGAGATAAGTCCAGTATGACATAGCTAGTAAGTGTCAGAGGTCAGATCTGAAGCTGGGTCTTTCTGATGCCAAGTCCAGGACTGCAGCCACTAAGCTGCTTCTATTTGGCTCATGAAATAAAGGATGGATGTCAAAGAGGCACACAAATTGAAAATACGAGAAAATGTTAATCAATAAGGTAACGGAGGAATCATTTAACATCCGATTGTAACGGACATCTAGCCAATATTTATTTGTAGACAATATCTGTACTTAGCATCATTATTAAGAGATCTTTCGGAAAATTTAAGAAGCTGTCATTTAGAGTTTTAAGAACAAAGTAGGCACTCAGTATTTATTTGTTGATTGATTGGAAGCAGTGTGGCATCGGAGAAAAAAAAAACACTCTCCAGATGTGATTTCAGAAGACCTGGGCTTTACTTGGGGGGTTGTTTTTGATTTTTTTCTTTTTTTAGCACCAAAAGGATTAGTTTCACTTGGTCCTCTTAACAGTTTCTATGGGTTTAGATATCATCTCTATGCAGATGATTCTCAGACCGATTCATCCAGCCCTGACCTCTCTCCTGACCTCTAGTCTCATATCTCCAACTGCCTGTTATACATATTGAACTAGAAGTCTCCTTGACATCTAATTTCCTTAAGGGCAGGGAGTGTCTTTTGCCTTTCTTTTTGTATCCCCCGAAATTAGCATGAGATTTAGTAGGTGCTTAATAAATGCTTATTGATTAACTGTAATCTTAAACTCAACAGGTTCAGAAACATTTATTATTTCCCCTTTCACTCCCTGAAACCCTTTCATTTTCATAATTTCCCAGTTACTTTTGAGGGCACCAAAATCTTCACAGTCACCTAAATGTCTTTCTTGATACTTCACTCTCTCTCCCCCTCCTCTACACAATTTGTTTCCAAATTCTATTGATATTGGGCAGTTAGGTGGCACAGTGCTAGAGTGCTCAGCTTGGATTCAGGAAGAGTTCAAATCCAACCTCAGACACTTACTTAGCTATGTTACCCTGGGCAAGTCATTTAACCCTGTTTGTCTCAGTTTCCTCCTCTGTGAGATGAACTGGGGAAGTAAATGGCAAACTCCAGGATCTTTGCCAAGAAAACCCCAAATTGGGTAACAAAGAGTAGGAGATGACTGAATAACAAAAATTGATCCTACCTTCTTTATGCTGTCTTATATATATGCATTTTTGTCTCTTTTGACACCACCATTACCCTGGTATAGACCCTGGTACAGAATCACCTCATTCTTCGATTATTGGACCTCTGGTTGGTCTCCTTGCCTCTAAGTCTCCCTCCACTTCAATCCATCCTCCACTCAGCTGTCAAATTAATCTTCCTAAAATGCAAATCTGACTTTCTCTCCCTCTTCCCATTTAGTGAACCCCAGTGGCTCTTTAATACTTGTAGGAGCAAGTATGAAATCCTTGGTTTGAAGCCCTTCACAGCCTAGTCCCTTCCTCCCACCCCCATACATTTGGTGATTCAGTGACACTGACTTCCTGGCTATCCCTTATATAAGATAATCCATCTCTCCACTCTGGGAATTTTCAGCAGTCATCTCCCATCCCTGGAACTTTCTTCTTCCTATCTCTATCTCCAGGTTCTCCTGGCTTCCTACATACACCAGCTAAAATCTCATCTTTTGTGTCCCGTCTTTCCTAATTCCCATTAATGCTAGTGCCTTCCCTCTGTTGATATCTCCAAATTATCCTGCTTGTATTTTGTTTGTTTGCTGCCATTTTCATGTTGTCTTTCTCATTGGACTGCAAGCTCCTTGAGTGGAGAGACTATTTTTGGCCTTTCTTTGTATCCCCAGGGCTTAGCACAATCCCTGATGCCTAGTAGACAATTAACAAATGCTTGTTGATTTGACTTGACATTGAAAGGGTAGAACTTGCTCTCTTAGTTTATGACATCTGACAATGGCTAAGAAATCTCATGGCATTGTATTTTTCCTGAATGAGGAAACTGATTTAAGTGTTCCAAGAATAAACTCTCTTTCTATGACATGTTCTTTAGTGTTTGCTTGTAAAATAATAACATCACAAACATGCAACAAACTAGTATCTAGTTCTATTTCACTAAAAGCATTTTTTATTCTAACTTTGAGAAGACTGTGGTTTGTCAGAGTATGAACTAGTGAGATATAGTGTAAACAACATACGCTTATATTTTGAGTCACAATGCCAGTCAGGGCTTAGTCATAGCAATGTGACTAATATTGCTCAGCCTTCCTTGTATGTTTGTTCTCTGGGTTTGTCGAAGTCATATGAAAGGTCCTACTGGGATCTGTATGTTTACTTATGTGCTGCTGATTTGAGGCAAGCTGATTTGTGGAAGCTTATTCTGAACCTCCCTAATTCCCAGTTCAAGGAATCAAAATCTCAATGGACCAATCTAAGAAGCCATATTCTTTAAGGGATTGTTTGTTGTTGTAGTAGAGTCATTTCACTCATGTCAGACTCTTCATAACCCTATTTGGGGTTTTTTGACAAAGATACTGGAGTGGTTGGCCATTTCCTTCTTCAACTCATTTTACAGATGAGGAACTGAGGCAAACAGGGTTTAATGACTTGCCCAGGGTCACACAACTAGTAAGTGTCTGAGGCTGGATTTGAATTCAGGAAGAAGAGTCTTCTTGAGGCCTGGTTCTCTATCCACTTCGTCACCCAGCTGTCCTTAAGAGAGTATGCTATTTTTAAATGGAATGTTGATTTCTTTTACAGTTATGTTAGGCCTTTCTGTCTATTAAGATCACAATCAATCAGTAAGAATGTATTGAATATCTCCTCTTCTTGATGGGTGTTGCATAGATGAAAATGAAATAATCCCTGTTCTTAAAGAACTTGCATTCTTTATATAAAATTAATACAACGTGACTGGGGAGGGGAAGATAGGAAGGGAAGGTACAACCAGCTGAAAGCATAAGGACAGGCCTCATGTAGAAAGCGGCTCTTGAACTGAGTTAAAAGGAAATAAGAGATTCAAAGATGTGGAAGGATTGAAGTTTAGACATGGATGGTAGCCAGTGCAAAGGAATGGCCATGGGTAATAGAGTGCATTAGGAGGCTAGAGTGCCACTCTGGTTGGATGGCCAATTGTGGGAAGGGGAATTAGAAAGGGAGGTTGGGGCTGGGTTTGGAGTACTTAAAAAAAATCAAATAGAGATGAAGGGGGGCTGAGCCAAGATGGCAGCATAGAAGCAGGAAAACCCTGTGGCTCCCCCTATAACCACCTCAAATACCTATAAAATATGGCTATAATTTTGGAGCTACAGAACCCACAAAGTGACAGAGATAAGCAAACCTCCCGCTGAAGGCAGCCTGGCAGACAGAAAGGAACGGTTCATCATAGCATGCTGGGAGCCCAGCCCAGACCCATGTGAGCTCGCGGTTTTAGCTCCAGGGTGGCCCCAACCAGCGGTTGCAGTGGACATTGGGAGACTGGATCACAAGCAACAGTGGCGGTTTCCAGAATTATCAACTCATAAATGCCAAAGACAAAGTGATAGGTCAGTGTAGAACTGTGTTGGAACAGGGGAGGGGAGAAGCTGAGGAGGGGGTCTGTCCCCTGCCCCTGAAGCTAGAAGTGGCAGAGGTGCAGTGGCCCTGCAGCCACCTCCATGTAGCTGCTTAAGAGCTCCTGGCCTGTAGATCATGGGGGGCCAAGCAAACATCCAGAGGGTAATTGCTCTTGCTGTAACCTGCCTGGATCTGTATTGTGGTCTTGGGTGGTGGTCCTGAGATGTGTGACCAGTGAGCCAGAGTTTGTAGGGGCTGCAAACACAGCACCCTCCTAATAGCTCTGGCAGCTGTAAAAACCCCAGTGATTAGGGACAAAGCTCTCCCCTCTGGAATCAGAGTTCTACCATGACAAAGAGCTTAAAAGTCGAGTAATTGACTGGCAACATAAGCAAGCAAAGGAAGCAAAGCAAGCACAGCTATCCAACTTTAGATTCCTTTTTTGGGGACAAAAAGGATCAAAGTATGGAAAGGGAGGAAGGCAGCAAAGTCAGAACTCCTGCACCAAAATCTTCCAAGAAAAAGATGAATTGGTTACAGGCCATGGAGGAGCTCAAGAAGGATTTTGAAACTCAAGTAAGAGAAGTGGAGGAAAAATTAGGAAGAGAAATGAGAATGATACAAGAAAATCATGAAAAGAGAGTCAACAACGTGACTGACGAAAATAACACCTTAAAAAATAGACGAACTCAAATGGCAAAAGAGGCTCAAAAAGCCAATGAGGAGAAGAATGTCTTTAAAAGCCAAATTTTCCAGATGGAAAAAAAACCTCAAAAAGTCGCTGAAGAGAATAATTCCTTCAGAATTAGATTGGAGCAAATGGAAGCTAAAGACTTTATGAGAAATAAAAATACTATTAAACAGATTCAAACACATGGAAAAATAGAAGGCAATGTGAAATATCTCATTGGAAACCTGAAAAATAGATCCAGGAAAGATAATTTTAAAATTATTGGACTACCTGAAAGCCATGATCAAAAAAAGAACCTAGAAATCATCCTTCAAGAAATTCTCAAGGAAAATTGCCCTGATATTTTAGAACCAGAGAGCAAAATAGAAATTGAAAGAATTCACCAATCACCTCTTGAAAAAGATCCCAAAAAGAAAACTCCTAGGAATGTTATAGCCAGGTTCTGAAGTTTCCAGAACAAGGAGGAAATATTACAAGCTGCCAAGAAGAAACAATTTGAATACTGTGGAAACACAATCAGGATAACACAGGATCTAGCAGCTTCCACATTAAGGGATCAAAGGGCTTGGAATATGGTAATCCAGAGGTCAAAGAAGCTAGGATTAAAATTAAGAATCACCTACCCAGCAAAACTGAGTATAATGTTTCAGGGG
>CM053595.1:257503803-257534334 GCA_028646575.1 Pseudocheirus occidentalis | reverse complement strand
GGGAGGGTAGTTAGAAGCACACATTTTTGAAAAGGGACAGTGTCACAGTAGAGAATAGCATAAGTGGGGACCAGGATAGGATGGAGGGAAATATAGTCAGTCTTTTACAATATATCCACTATGGAAATGTTTTGTGTAACTACGCATGCACCACCTATATTGAATTGCCTATCTTCCCAGTAACAGTAGGTAATGAAGGAGGATGGGAAAGAATCTGGAATTCAAAATTGTATAATCAAATGTTTAAAAAAAGGAAAAAAATTAAGAGGGAAGCAGAAAACTAGGAAAGAACTTTATCTGATAAAGGCTTCATTTCTAAAATATATAAGAGAATGGAGTCAAATTTATAAGAATACAAGTCATTACCCAACTGATAAATGGTCAAAGGACATGATCAGGCAGTTTTCAGAAGAAATTAATAGTTTTCAGAAGAAATTAGAACTATCTACAGTCATACAAAAAATTCTCTTAATCAGTATTGATTAGAGAAATGCAAACCAAAACAACTCTGAGGTACCACATCACGCCTATCAGACTGGCTAACAAGACAAAACAGGAAAATGATAAATGCTGGAGAAGATGTGGGAAATTTGGCACATTAATGCATTGTTGGTGGAGTTGTGAACTGATCCAACCATTCTGGAGAGCAATGCAGAATTATGCACAAAGGGCTGTAAAACTGTGCATATGCTTTGACCCAGCAATACCATTTCTAGGTCTGTATCTCAAAGAGATCATACAAATGGGAAAAGGATCCACATGTACAAAAATATTTGTAGCAACTCTTTTTGTGGTGGACAAGAACTGGAAATTGAAGGGAATGCCTATCAGCTGGGGAATAGCTGAACAAGCTATGGTATATGAATATAATGGAATACTATTGTACTGTAGTAAATGACAAACCGGTGGACTTCAGAAAAACCTGGAAAGATTTATATGAACTGATGCTGAGTAAAGTGAGCAGAACTAGGACAACATTTTATACAGCAGTGGTTCTCAACCTTCTTAATGCCACCATCCTTTAATACTTATATATGGGTGTATCTGCATGTATGTGGACCACCTGGAGACGGATAGAGGAGTGGTGCCTTGGTTCCTAAGACCATCTGAAATATGTGTTTTCTGATGGTCTTAGGTGACTCTTGTGAAAGGGTTGTTCGACTCCAAAGGGGTCACCACCCACAGGTTGAGAACCACCTGGTATACAGTAATATCCACTTTATATGATCACTAACTTTGATAGACATTTCTTCTTAGCAGTACAAGTATCTAAGACAACTCCAAAAGACTCATGATGGAAAATACTGTTCACACCCAGAAAAAGAACTATGGAATCTGAATGTAGATTGAAGCATATTATTTTCTCTCTTCTTTTCTTGTGTGTGTATGTTTCTTCTTTCTCATGATTTCTCCCATTGTTTCCTAGTCTTATGTGCAACATGACTAATATGAAAATAGGTTTAACATGAATATGCATGTTGAGCCTATATCAATTTAAACTCTGTCTTCAGGTAAGGAGAAGGGAGAGATGGGGAGAAAATCTTATGGAAGTGAATGTTGAAAACTAAAAACAAATCATTTAAATTTTAAAAATTAATGAAAAAAAAGTCAAATAGAAAAATTCATACTTGCTCCTGAAGTCAATGGAAAGCCATGGAAGGTTTTTAAAAAAATTATTTGTTTTCAGTTTTCAACATTCACTTTTATATTATTTTGAATTTTAAATTTTCCCTCTTCCCCCTCACCAAGGCAGCAAGCAATCTGAAATAGGCTATATATGTGCAATCATATTAAACATATTTCCACATTAGTAATGTTGTCAAAGAAGAATCACAACAAAAGGGAAAAACCACAAGAAAGAAAAAAGATAAAATAGTATCCTTTGATCTGCACTCAGACTCCATAGTTATTTTTCTGGATGTGGATAGATTTTTCCATCATTAGTCTTTTGCAATTATCTTAGATCATTGCATTGCATTGTTAAGTCTATCAAAGTTGGTCATTGTACAACATTGCTGTTGCTGTATACAATGTTCTCCTGGTTCTGCTCACTTCACTCAGCATCAGTTCCTGTAAATCTTTCCAGGTTTTTCTGAAATCTGCTCATCATTTCTTATGGAACAATAGTGTTTCATTACATTTGTATGGCACAGTTTGTTCAGCCATGTCCCAAACGATAGACATCCCCTGAATTTCCAGTTCTTAGCCACCACAAAAAAAAGCTACTACAAATATTTTTGTACATGTGGGTCCTTTTTCCTTTTTTTGTGTTCTCTTTAGGATATTGACCAAGTAGAGGTATTGCTGGATCAAAGGGTATGAACAGTTTTATAACCCTTTGGAAATAGTTCCAAATTACTCTTCAGAATGGTTGGATCAGTTCATGGTTCCATCAACAATGTATGAGTGTTCCAATTTTCCCACATCTTCTCTAACATTTATTGTTTTCCTGTTTTGCCATATTAGCCAATCTGATAGGTCTGATGTAGCACCTCAAGATTTTTTAAATTTGTATTTCTCTAATCAATAGTGATTTAGAGAATTTTTTTGTTATGACTGTAGATAGCATAATTTCTTTATCTGAAAACTGGCTATTCATATCTTTTGACCATTTATCAATTGGGGAAATGACTTCTATTCTTGTAATTTTGCCATGGAAGTTTTTTTTAGGAGAGGCATTGTTGTGGAAGTTGGATTAAATGCACACTTGTTGGGTAATGGCAGGAAAGGAGGAGGAGTTTGGAGAGTCCTTGTTTGAATAAGATGAAGCATGGCTAGAAGACTTCCTAAAAGGGTGATTCCAACTGGTCCCCAAGAAGGAGACAAGGGTCTTTCCTCATTCAGAGTTGGATGATGTAGACAAGCTAGGAGAGATACCATTATGATTCTGCTTGTACATCCTAGCAATGATGAATCTGAAATTTGAGAATTGTGATGGTAGCAGTGTAGAAGTTTCAGAGAAAGAATACTACCACTGAAGTCAGAGGACTTGGATTCACTTCTCTCTTCTACATTTCTCCTCCTCTGATGTTTATGACTAAGGTGACTTTGGGTAAATTACTTCATCTCCTTGGGCTTCAGTTTATTCCTCTGTAGAAGGAGCAGGTTTGAGGTCTTCTCTAGCTCTTGTAGTTCTGTGGAGATGGGAAGAGTTTGATGTGTTTTCCATGAGATTAAGGAGTAAGAAAGGTGTTCAGAGAGAGTGAATACTTGAGAACAGCTCAAGAAAGAGCCAGTGTTGGGATGGTTGGAGAGAGGCTGGAGACAGCCCTTAGCATTGGAGAAATGCCTGAAGAGGAGAGTGGAATGAGAATAAATACTGTGTATTGTATTAGCCTGAACTGTGATCCGTTGGCTGGTGGGCAATCCCTCCCCCTTCTCTTCCTTCTCCTTCTTTTTCTACCCAAGCATTGACCAGTACTGAGTGATGGTGATTCTGGACTGTATAAAGTACAATAGAATCAAGTCATACATACAATTAACTTCTACAGATTCAGCCATGCTAGAGAGAGAATGAAATAAACATTTGAGAAATGCAGCCAGTTGTGAGTATAGTAAGAGCCATTGTACAAACTCAGTGAGCGTATGCTGCAGTGAGTGTGAGATGGGAGACATGAATGTGCTGCTCTTCTAGCAGGGCTTGGTTCCCAAGTACCTCAGTGTGAGCATCTCATTGGGATGCAGGTGCTTTTAGAATCCCCTCTACATTATGTAATACCTTTCGTATCTATACGCTGTGCTTAGATTGGTAAATGAAATTATTTTGTTAGGTTTCCTAACGTTCCCGGAGAGATAGAAAGCACCTACTACATTTCTTTTGATTTTCCATGCCCTCTTGAATCCTGATGCAGCAGTAAGAAAAAATTGTAATGTGATAGTGTGATTACCCTCAAATATATGCACACATATGTGAAGTCCTTTCAGAAGTATTTTCTTCTCAATCATCATTTTTCCTTATAGTTACATCTTTACCTATTCCCCACTCCCCCATCCTCCCCGTTTCCTTTTGAGGAGAAATACTTCTTCCTCTCTCTCATCTGCATAGTTTAGCTGGATGTTGTGAACAATGAAATTTACATACAATTGTTTCTATAGTAACCATATCAGGTCCATCTGCTCTCTAAAACATTTTTTTTTTAAAGAGAGATCCTAGACCCTTTTCAGCTAAAATTGTTTAAAGCTATTTTGCTTGATGGATGATTTAGATTTTCAGGTTAATTTTGACTATACAGGATTTCCAGCCTGCATCTTGATTTTAGAACCTAATCCTTGCATAGGATAAAACGTGACTCCACTGTATCTGAAATGTGACCGTCTGTGTTCTCTCCTGGTTTCCATTTTAGAAGATCACCCAAGGGAGCAGTGGGTGCCCCAGGGCATTGGGCAATAGGACAAGAGCTGGCACAGTTGGCAATATGGTACAATGGAAAAGAGGACAGACTTGGGGTCAGAAGACCTAGGTCTGAACTATGGGCTCTGCTCCTTGGTTTTTGGGTGACTTTGGGCAAGCTATTAACCCCTCTGGGCCTCAGGTTTTTTTTTTTTTTTTGCTTTTTGGAGGGCAGTTAGGGTTAAGTGACTTGCCCAAGGTCACACGGCTAGTTTTTTGTATTAAGTGTCTGAGGCAGGATTTGAACTCAGGTACTCCTGACTCTAGGGCCAGTGCTCTATTCACTGCGCCACCTAGCCGCCCTTGGGCCTCAGGTTTTGCATCTGAAAAAATGAGGTTGAACTACTTGAGCTTAAAGAACCCTTTCTGCTCTAAATCTAAAATTCATCCTTTGTACAGTTTGGGGGTAGAGAAGTGGAATTACTCAGAATATTTAAGAAAGAGGAAGGGCTGTGACAAGTACCCTGTAGATTTAACAAGGGCTAACCAACTTGTGTGCTTTTATATTTGTGAGGGATAATTTATAGTGAAGTTTCCCCATTCTGAAAAATCAAATCTAGAATGGCTTCAGTATTCATTAGGCCTAGGTTTAGGTTGCCTGACCTTCAAGCAATCTGGGGCTTAGAGCAATGGAGACCCTTCCCCAGAGCCAACTCAGCAGAAGATAAGCCAAATAAGGTTAAGACTGCTTTCTTTGGACACCCACATGTGTTTGGGTCTTTTGTCTCAGAGAGATTCCCATGTTTAGGTTGTGGGTCAGCCCGGCTACCAATAAAAGTGAAGGGCAGTGGGGGGGGGGTTGGGTTGGGTTTCTGCATTAGAAGATTATATGACCATGGGCTGGCATTTCTACCTGTTGCTCTCTCCCTGCCTCCATGTGGGCGACAGGGGCAGAGTCCTTTCTCATGAGAAAGAATAAAGAAGAATAAAGACCTTTTCTGACCTTAGATTTAGACTCTGAACTCTTTCATCTCACACATGTGGTTTAGATTGCAGAATGAAGTGTAGAACCAGGTGAGCCACCAGGGCTTGGAAAGGGTACCAATGAATTGATTGGGTTTCCCTGACATGGGCATGAACTCCTCTATAGGAGTAAAGCTTTTGAGAAAATAGTATCACTTCCATACCAAGATAAGACATCAGAGTAAAATGTACTGGAGACGTACTCTATGCTTATATCTATAAATCACATTACAGATCAGATTAATACATTCTTAGAATTGGGAGATATCTTGGAGGCCATCTAGTCCAGCCTATCCTTGAAGCACAAGTGTTCTATTTAATGAATTATTTGGATAAGTAAAAAAAATTTCCCATTTTAAAATACCTTTGCCTAACTATAGGCTTTTGTTGTTCCTCCCTTCACAATGAGCACTTTGCATGGAAAAAGGTGAGGAAAAGCCTGAATTTCCAGACTAGGGTATGTGGAGAGAGGCATACAACTTATTCTTTGGGGTGAAAGATAGTTGGGGCTAGGCAAAATACAATGGTTATAGTTTTTATCTTGAAAACAACAGCATTTATTAAATGTTTTAAGCCAAGCATTGTGCTCTGGATATAAACATAAGAGCAAAGACAGGCCTTACCCTTAACAAATTTACTTTCTTTTGAAAAAAAATAACATTTTTTTCCCTTATGTATATGTAGAAACAATTTTAACTTTTTTTTAAGCTTTGAGTTCCAAATTCCATCCCTCCTTCCCTTCCTTCTCCCTTCCCTGAGATGATAAGCCGTCTGAAATATACACATGCAATCGTGTAAGACATTTCCATATTAGTCATTTTGAGCAAGAAAATTTGGACAGTAAAAGAAAGTGAAAAATGGTATGCTTCAGTCTGTATTCAGACAACGTTAATTCTTTCTCTAGAGGCAGATGACATTTTTCATCATGCATCCTTTGGAATTGTCTTGGGTCATTGTACTGCTAAGAGTAGCCAGGGTATTCACAGTTAGTTGATCATTGTACAGTATTGCTGTTTCTGTGTACGATGCTCTGGTTCTACTCACTTCACTTTGGATCTATTCATGTATATAGTTTCCTGTTTTTCTGAAATAATCCTGCTCATTATGTTTCATAGCACAATAATATGTCATTACAATCATATACCACAGCTTGTTTAGTCATTCCCTAATTGATGGATATTCCTTCAGTTTCCAGTTCTTTCCTACCACAAAAAGAACTAGTATAGAAATTTTTGTACAAATAGGTTCTTTTCCTTTTTTTTTCTGTTTATTTTTTCCTCTATTTGGGATACAGAAATAGCAGTGGTATTGCTGGATCAAAGGGTATGCACAGTTTTCTAGCCCTTTGGGCATAGTAAGGAATTGACTTTCTAACAGGAAGACAGCACACTTCCAAAATTGTTGGCCAGGAAGGGTCACTTTATTCTGCAAAGTTACAAGGCTGATTTTGAGTGAGGCTGAAATATTGGCTTTAGAGAACTATTGAGAGATATGGTTATCATTTAATAATGTTCCATGTTTCTATATCAAAAAATCTGAAACTAGTTACTGAGCGATAAAATCTTAGATTTCCTAAAGAATGAATTCAACTTCCTTTATGAGTGGTCATTTACCAAGTTTAGAGAGACAAAGTAGCAACTTGCTCCCTGAATGAAAACAAAAACAAGACCAGCAGTTGATTGCTAGCCATTGTGTCCAGCTGCAGACAGAAATTTCCAGTGACTCAGCAGGATCCAGAAGAATGAACTGGCTTCAAATGAAAAATTATCTGCATTGTGACCTTATCTGCTGATGTGCCAGGACAGTGCAGGAAACACTGTAAACAAATCCATTAGAAAATCAGTTAGGAACCTAACTGGGCATGACCATCACAGCTGGGAATGGGGACCAGGTGTACAAAAGACAACTCAGAAAGGGTTGGACTATTTGTGATCTGTGAGTCACAAAAAATGTGACTGGTTCTTGTGCCTTTAGTTTTAGTAATGCTTGGCATCTCAGTGTCTTCCTTTAAAATGTCATTGTATTTTTTTCAATGAACAAAAATCTTTTTTCTATCCTTCCAACTTTCCCTCCCCTCATCCCACTGGGGAAAAAGTCAAATCGTTGTAACAAATATTCATAGTCCAGGTAAACAAATCACCTTCCCTTCTTGTACCTTCCCCCCTCCTTGCACTGAACTATGTCTTAGTACCCTGAATCCATTACCTCTCTGTCAGTGGGTAGATAGCAGACTTTATTGATAGTTTTCTAGAATTGTGGTTGGTCATTGTGTTTAGCAGAGTTCTTAAGTTTTTCAAAATTGCATGTCTTAATAATATTGTTACAGTACAAATGGTTCACCTAAATTTTGCATCAGTTCATATAAATCTTCCAAAGTTTCTTTAAGACCACTCCTTTCATTATTTCTCATAGTATAATAGTATTCCATTACATTCATGTAGCATAATTTCTGTTCCCTAATTGATGGGTATCTCCTTAGTTTTATATTCCTTGACATCACAAAAAGTGTTTTATATAACTAAATAGCATCAAATAGTGAATGGAAATTATGCTATATGAATGTGTATGTATATATTTATCGTGTTTATATGTATATATAAATATATGATACATTATATGCTAATATATGCTTGTATTTATGAGTGTTCTTCTTCTTTCCTTAATCTCTTTAGGTATAAACTTAGAGGGTGGTATAACTGGCAGATAAATGTTTTATAGAGTTTAGTAACTTTGAGGAGCATAGTTCCAAATAGCTTTTCAAAATGGCTGGAACAATTTATAGCTTCACCAATAGAGCATTACAGTCCCTCCCACATTTATCATTTACCATTTTGTCATCTTTGTCAGTTTTTTGAGTATGAGGTAGAACCTCAGAATTGCTTTTCCTCTATTCATCCCTCAGAAAGGAGGAAGAGCTGTGCAAAGTCATAAGTTTCACTCTCTCTTCCAAAGTCAGCGAAGTCCAACGGCAAGACAAAGTCAAGATGACTAGTGATGACCCAAGATACAGTGGGTGACCTTGACCTTTCTAAATTAAGGATTTCCCAGGTCTGTTTGTCTAAGGCAAGGCCTAGGGACTAGGTGAGAATTGAGGCAAAAGATGGCCTAGTTCACTATCACAAAAGTAGTAATTTAGGAGAGGAAGACTCTCAGAGTTTCTGGTCAGTATAGAAAACAA
Source organism: Pseudocheirus occidentalis (assembly GCA_028646575.1). Taxonomy (NCBI): domain Eukaryota; kingdom Metazoa; phylum Chordata; class Mammalia; order Diprotodontia; family Pseudocheiridae; genus Pseudocheirus; species Pseudocheirus occidentalis. The sequence continues at coordinate 257,525,803 of CM053595.1, read as the reverse complement.
TTGTTATTTATACTCTTTATAAGCCATGAAAGCCTAAACAATAAGCCTAAACAGAGCCTTTGGTTAGGAGTTATTATTGACCATTCAATGTAAGCCAGAAGTCTTCTCCAGTGGATTAAGGAAAACAGGTCAAGTAACTTATCCAAGGTCACACAGCTTGTGCATGTCTGAGGTCAGATTTGAATTTAGGTCTTAGCAGAGTTAAGACTGCTCTATCACTGAACCATTTAGCTGCCTCCTATAAAGCAACAATCATAATAACAATTTGTTACTGGTAAAGAAATAGAATGGCTGATCAGCAGAACAAATTAGGCACACAACATATAAAATTATAATAATAGCTATCATTTTATAGCCTTTTAGAAGTATTAAAAGTACTTTACAAATATTATTTCATTTTATCCGTCCAACAGTCCTAGGAAGTAGGTGTTTTTATTGTCTACACTTTACAGGTGGAGAAACTAAAGTAAACAGAGCCTAGGTGATTTGCTCAGAGTTACAGGGCTAGTTAAATATCTGAGTCTAAATCTTAATCGAAGTCTTTCTGATTTTAGATCTAACTCTCTATCCACTGCACCACCTGACTGCCTATGTAGAAACACATTCATGTTCAATAAATTCAAAGAACCCATCTACTGGTCAGAACTTATTATTTGACAGGAATTGCTAGAGAAAATAGAAAACAGTCCATAAGAAACTAGGTATGCATCTTATACCATATGCAAAATAAACTCTTGATATATGACTTAGACATAGAGTGACATCATAAACAAATTAATGGAGCAAGAAAGAATGAAGGATGAGCAACATCTGAAGACAGAAATGTCAAACCACTCTATCTTTGTTGAGAAAAATCCATATAAGGCTAACAAAGAGTCAAACATGACTAAATGACTCAACAACAACAGCACATTGTTGTTATAATAATTGCTCTCATAGTGCACTGAGATCTGGTATTTCTAGGTCCCCTTTTTTATCCACTTTTTGCATTATTTACCTTTAGTTTTTTACCCTTTTCCCCCCTCTAAATGAATTTCATTATTATTATTTTCTAGCTTTATAAGGAAATCCTTTAGAAATGTGATTGGTATGACAATGAATTGGTAAGCTAATTAATTTAGGTAGCATTGTTGTTTTTTATTATATTGGTTTGGCTTATCCATGAACAACTAATATTTCTCTAATTCTTTAGATTGCTATTTCCATAAATGGTATATTGTAGTTGTATTCATGTAGATTCTCTATGTGTCTTGGCAGGTAAATTCTCTAATATTTTATTCATTCTATAATTATGTTAAATGGAAATTCTTTTTTTATCTCTTACTGTTAGGTTTTGTTAGTAATATAAAGAAGTGTTGATGGTTTATGTGGATTTATTTTGTATCCTGTCACTTTGCTGATTATTAATGTTTTATTATAATTATTATTATTATCTTATTAACATTTTCCTTAAGTTTTTAGTTGACTTCCTATGCTTCTCTTAGCAAACCATGATATAACATACAAAAAGTGATAATTTTGTTTCCTCCTTGTCTATGTGTATGTATTCTATTTATTTATTTTGGGCATTTCTATAGTTAGTATTTCTAGCACTGTATCAAATAGTGGTGATAATAATAGACATCTTTACTTTACTCCTCACCTTACAGGAAAGACTTCTAGTTTATCCCCATTACATAGAAAGCTGACTTTGGGTTTTATTTATATGCTACTAAGGAAAGACCCATTTCTTCCTGTATGTAGCATTATTAGTTTTTTTTTAAGTAGAAAAAGGTGTTGTGTTTTCTCAAAGACTTTTCTGCATCAATTGATATAACTATATGATTTTTGTTGCTCTTATTATTAACATAGTTTATTATGTCAGTAGTTTTCCTAATAGTGAATGAACCCTGAATTCCTGGTGTAAACCCAACCTAAGTATAGTGTAAATCATTATGATATGTTGCTGTAGTCTCCCCGCTAATATTTTATTCAAAATATTTGTAATAATATTGATTATGGATATTAGTCTATAGTTTTCTGTTTTTGACTCTTCCTTGTTGAAGAATCAAAACCAAATTTACATCATGAAAGGGATTTAGTAGGCTCCCTTTTGCTAGTTTTTCAAACAAAATAATTTTCCTTTAACTATTTCAATATTAATATAGTCAGTGCATAAATATTAAACATGGATTTTAATTCATTGTCTATAGTACCTTTCAGCATAATGCAGTTTCTCCTTGTTCTTTGAATTCACCATCTGGTCTCAGGCTTTGTTTGATTGGTTTTTTTCCCTTTGGGAGCTTATTTGTGGCTTTATTTTTTTTTTATACATTGGGTTATTTAAATCATGTATTTCTTGTTCTATTAATTGGGACATTGCATGCTTTGGTAAATATTCTTCTAATTCATTAAAATCATCAGCTTATTGACATATAATTGGGCAAAATGGTTTCTATAATTTTTTCTTCCCTTTTTTATTGTCAGTTTTTCTTTTCTAATTTTGATACTAGTGATTTGGTTTTCCTCTTTTCTTTTTTTCAAATTAGCTGATGGTTTATGTATTTGATTGTTTTTCTTTGTTTAAAAATGTCCTAGTTTTATTTGTTAATAAAATGATCTTTTGCTTTCAATATTATCATTACCTTTTGTTGTCAAAATTTCTATTTTTGTATTTAATTTTAGTCCTTAAAAATCTAGAGAAAACAGTTTGAAGAGGAAGAAGGCAATTGACAGTGTCAAAGACTGCAGGAATGGGGTTTGTACAGTGATAAGCAAGGGTTCAAAATCTCTGGGATGGGGATGGTATGATGCAGTAGGAGTATGTTGATCACTGAGGAATGATTTCAGATAGATTATCATTGTCCCTAGGAGACCAGGCAGCTGGTGTAGAAGTGAAGGAAGGTGAAGGGTAAGTAGACAATGGAAAATGAGCAGAAATGGCTAAACCTTACAAAATCAAGATTAAAGTCAAGGACTCACTACTCTTGAAGTAAAGTCTTGTTATAATGCCATAGATTGATGATCATTAATAACGTATTTTGATAGCACTTTAAGGTTAAGAAAAGAATAACAAACATATGTTGAATGGCATCTATGTGTAGGTCACTATGCTAGGTAATAATTCAGTTTGATTGTAGGTCAAACCACATCCTCGTTAATGTATATGGATCCCTCTGGTCTACTTTTCTCAACTCCTTGCTTTGGCAAGCTGGGGCCCCAGAGGGTGACTGACTATTTTCTTCAGGGTCTTAAGGATAACTCTGAGAGATTGGGAGGTGGTTTTCTAGTACTGTTTCTCAGTACTCTCCATCTATTGTACTTTTCCTTTACTATCAGTCAGCCAAACTTTTAGAAATGGGTATTTCCTGAGGTAGTATGCTAACATTAGTTGGTATAAGGGAATTCCCCCAAAAGTCTTCTTTAAAAGCTCTAAAAGCCTATTTGAAAATTGACTTATGAATATAAGTATGAAATATATTGCACTATTTTTTTTCTATAAAGAACGTGACTAACTTCTGGTGGTTGGAGAAAGCTTAACTTTTGATGACTTAAATCTCCCTGTACTAAATGCAAGTTCAAAACATGATTTTTATGCTTTCAAAAAGAAAAAATTAGAAGATTAAAAAAAAACCAAACTGGGAGAGCTTAGCTCATTCCCAGTGTGTGCCAGCACATACAATTTTAGATAGATGAAAAAGTTTTCTCGAGAAATGATGACTGGTAGACTTTTGCTTTTAACTCTCATTACACATTTTCATTAACTGCAGATTTCATTTTACACAGATGCTTTCCTCAGAAATAGTGACTGCACTGGGGGAAGCAAAATATGAAACTAGGATGTGAAAATACGGGCAGCTCTAGCAGATGTGATTTTGCAAGGAAGATTTTGTCTGAAATTGCCTCTCCTGCCAGGAATGTGGTATGATTTAGTTAACTTTCTTCCAAGGAACCAGTGAATTTTCTCAACTGCCATATATATCCAACTGGAATGCTCCCCAGAAATCACTGGAACAATGCTGAAGAGAGAGACTAAATTTTACAAACTCCAACTGTTTTAAGCTGAGATAAAGTCTCTAATATGCTTCCCTAAAGGTTGAAGGTCTTGAGTTCTTTGATAAATAGAAAGGGTTATAACAAGACAAGAAGATGGTGATGATCTTTCTTAATCTGCCCAAGGAGATTGATAAGACCTAATGTATTTCAGAACTCCCGGAGGAATATAATTCTGCTGCTGGGTAGGCTTGAATATCACTCTACTGTAAATTTAATTAGATTTCTCTATCAACAGATACTTTCATATATCTACAGTAAGATGATAGTTGATGTTCTTAATGAGTATTCTTAAGAACCAACTGTAAGGTCTTCTGAATCATAAAAAATTAAATAGTGTTAAATGACATTTTAGTGTTCTCATCCTTAGAAAGGATTGGAACTACCTGATATGGAAACTTTTCCTGACAATTTAGGATTTGTTATATCAAGGTTTTATCAGGACTTTATCAGCTATTTCATAGTTTCTTTATGGACCTTATGATAATTATCTATTAACAGAACTTCTCATTAACCAATTCATTCACTTGTCCACCCTCACTTAGAATATCATACTTACTGTAGTTTGTTAGCTTGTCTTAGTAGGTGAAAGTATTGCTTAACTCTGTTTTCTCACAGACTTCTATGTCTAGACGTACTAAGTTTGTGTGTCTTCCTTCCTAAAACAGGAACACTTTTTTCAAGTGCAAAATTGTGCTATTTTGGTCAGTCAAATCACGTCCACATATGCCTCTGTAATCTCTTTGCCCATACCCATTCTTTCAATGTTTTCTTTTTTTATTGCTCTAGTTAGCAATTATAGCAATATCTCAAATAATAGTAGCATGAAGGTTTTAGTCATTTTTCAGTTATGTCCAACTCCTCCTGAGCCCATTTAGGGTTTTATTGGTAAAAATCCTGGAGTAGTTTGCCATTTCCTTCTCTGGCTCATTTTACAGATGAGGAAATTGAGGCAAAAAGGGTTAAGTGACTTGCCCAGGGTCACATAGCTAATAAGTATCTGAGACCAGAATTGAACCCAAGAAGTTGAGTCTGCCTGACTCTAGAACCAGGGCTCTATCCACTGTACCACCTAGTTGCCCTACATAGGGGTACTGCATTGATTTTTTTCCCTCATCCGTTTGGGAAAGTTCTAATGTTTCTCTATTACAAGTAATGCCAGTTCCTGGTTTTAGATAGATACTTCTGATTATTCTAAGGGAGAGTCTATTTATTTCTACTAATATTTTAAAATAAAGAAGTGTTATATGTTGAGAAAACTTTTTTCCATCTATTGATATGTTCATGTGATTTTAATTTTTGTTATAAATATGATTTATTACATTTGTAATTTTCATAAAGTTGAACCATCTTTACATTTCTGTAAAAACTTAACTTGATCATGGTGAATACTTTTTGAATATGTTCCTATTGAACCTTTACCAGTAATTTAATGTTTTAAATCAATATTGATTAGTGACATTGGCACATAGTTTTCTTTCTCTGTTTTTCCTTTTTTCCATTTTGAGTGTCAGGACTATTTGTCTCATAGACAAAATATCTTCCTTATTATTTTTTATACATGTGATGGGTTCATATAGCATAAGGCTTAACTTTTAAAAAATATTTGATAGAATTAATTTGAAAATCAATCATGGATAGTTTTTTTTAGGATATTCATTCATGGATTATTCAGTCTTATCTTCTGAAATTTTCTTGTTTATATTCTCCCATTCTTGTTCTGTTATTCTGAGTATTTAAAATTGTCTGAATATTCATCCATTTCATTTAAGTTTTAAAGTTTGTTGGCATTTAATTGGGTATAATGGTTTTTGGTAATTTTCTCTATTTCTTTTCTATGCACTGCAAATTTCCTCTTTCCATTTGTGCTTTAGTAATTTCTCTGTCTCTCTTTGAAAAAATCGTTAGCTAATGATTTGTCTATTTTATTCACTTTTTACAAAGCATTCTTTATTTTATGTATGACCTCAGTAACTAATTTTCAATCTCATCTCCAATTTCTAGGATTTCTATTTTTATACTTATTCAGTAATGATTAATTCATTGATTTTAAAATTTTGTAATGATAAATATACTCATTTCTTTGCTTTGCTCTTTCTCTTCCTTTTTTGTTTTACGAATTAATCTTATTGACATTTGTCTATACATCATATTTATTTCCCAATATTTTCTGCTGTCCTTTGTAACCCAGATAGCCATGCTTGAGAACAAAGAATTAAGAAGAAAGAAGAAAAAAGCCATTTAGTGAAACTCATCAATACATGGAGTCTGACAGTATTTACAACATTCTCAATTCGTAGGTTTCCCCACCCCTTGAGTAGGAATCCTTTGTCAGACACTTAGTAGTTATGTGGCAAATCATGGAAGCCCTTTAGTCTCAGTTTCCTCATGTATAAAATAGGGATTAACAACTGTAGTGTCTGAGAGAATTATTGTGAGGATCATATAAAGTAATATATGTAAAATGTTTTTACAAATCTTTAAACAGTCAATCAATCAATAAGCATTTACTATATGTCAGGTACTGTGTAAGCACTGGGGACACCAAGAAAGGCAAAAATACAAGAAATAGTCACTGCCCTCAAGGAGCTCACATTCTAAAAAAGAAAAATATGTACATAAATATATACAATATATCTGTATCCAGCTATCTCTCTGTCTATCTCTACATACATTGAATGTGATATATAATATACATACTGAGTAGGAGGAGGATAACATAGATGGGAATATTCAAGTAGATGGGGAACACAGAAAGGTTGCCTACAGTAGGGGGTACTTGAGTTGAGTCTTGAAGGAAGTCAAAGATATCGAGAGGCAGAAGCGAGGAGGTCAAACATTCCAGGCATGGAGGACAACCCCATGAAAAGGCAGAATTTTGTGTGTGAGGAAGAGTTAGGTTGGTATGACTGAATCATAGTATGTGGAGGGGAGTAAAATGTGAGAAGACGTTGAAGGAAAAAAAGAGCAAGTTGTAAAGAGACTTAATTGCTAAACAGAAGACTTTATAATTGATCTTGGAAGGAAGTCCTTGTAGTTTATTAATTGTTCATGTGTGCGTGCGTGTGTGTGTGTGTGTGTCTCAAATGATTAGACCTATAAATTAGGAAAATCATTTTGGCAGGTGAAAGGAGAATGAATTGGAGAAGAGAATTTTGAGGTATAGAGACCAATGAGAAAGCTATCGCAATAGTCTAGTAAAGAGGTGATGAGTTCCTGAACTCTAATGGTGGCTTTGTGAGTACAGAGAAAGAGATGTATAGAAAAGATGTTGTGGAAGGTTGGCAATTGACTGGATGCATGTAGTGCTAGTGGGGAGTTAAAGATAATACGGAGAGTGCAAACCTGTGGGGAGTGTGGGGGGAGAATGGTAGTGTCTTTGACAGTAAATAGGGAGGTTTGGAAGATAGGAGGGTTTGGGGATCATGTTAAGTTTGAGTTGCCAATGGGACTACTGTTTGAAATGACTAATGATCATTTGGAGATCTGGTATTGGACCTCACGAGGGAGACTCAGATTGGATATATAAATCAAGAAATTACTCACACAATGATGATAATTGAACCTTTGGCAATTGATAACCAGTTTATATATAGAAAGAAAAGAGAAGAGTGCCTAGGACAGAGCCTTGGGGGACATTCACAGTGAAGGGGATGAGGAACCAACAAAGATGAGTAAAAAGATGTGGTTGTACTGGTATAAGATAAGAATCCAGCCATAAAAATCCATGGAGCACAGAGGGACCAGGAGGAGAAGGTGATTAATAGTATAAAGTGCTTCAGAGAAGTAAGAAAGGATGAGAATTAAGAAAAAGACCTTACGTATGGCAATTAAGAAGTATTAGTAAGTCTGGAAGGAATGAAGAGGTCAGAAGCTAGACTACAGAGGGTTTAGAAAAGATGAGAAGAGAAGAAAGTGGAAGTACTATATAACTGTCAGTTATTAATGTTTTCAAGTTTGAATCATTTACTATTTTTCTAAGTCTTTTAAGAAAAGCAAAATACATTCTTTAATAAGGTACATTCTGCAAATATGTTGACATTTTATAGGACTCTGTGACAAAAATGACAACAGAGATAACTTATTTCAACACACCATTGAGTATTGTTATCAAATGAATAAAACAAAGCTACATATGTACAATTAAGGTATGTGCTAATAACATGAAATATATCCTACAGAGAATCTCAACAGAAGACTGCTCTGCTACTAGAACATTTTTTCAGACTTAAAAAATTACAACCACTTTGTGCTATTTTTAAAATTTCTTTTAAAAATTTAATAGTATTTTATTTTTATCCAATTATATGTAAAGACAATTTTCAACACTTTTTTAAAAGACTTTGAATTCCAAATTTTCCTTCCTCCTTCCTCTCCCTACTCCTCAAAACAGCAAGCAATCTGATTTAGTTTATACACATTATGCTATTTGTTTTTTTAACATCTCATTTAGCTTTCTTTTTAAAAATATTATTTATATTTAATATTCTTTTCTTTTGAAACTTTAAGTTCCAAATTCTCTACCTCACTCCCACACCCATTAAGAAGATGAGCAATATGATATCAGTTATACATGTGAAATCATGTAAAACATATTTCCATATTAGTCATATCACAAAAAAGCAAGAAAAATGAAGAAAATTATTCTTCAATTTGTACTCATCAATTCATCAGTTCTCTCTCTGGAGGTAGATAGTATTTTTTCATCATGAGTCCTTTGGAATTGTCTTGAGTAAGCCAAGATCTTCATAGCTGATCATCATTACAACATTGCTATTACTGTGCAATGATTTGGTTCTTCTCACTTCACATAAGTCAACATATTTTTATGAAACCACCCACGTCATCATTTCTTATAGCATAATAGTATTTTATCACAATCATATGTTCAGTCATTCCCCAATTAACGAGTATCCTCTTGATTTCCTATTCTTTGCCACCACAAAACGAGCTGAAACAAATATTTTTGCCTATGTAGGGCCTTCCAAGGTGTGATCCAGGGAGAAGTGGTCACTGCTCTACTGGTCAGCACCCTGGGGTCTTGCTTTAACACAACTTCAAGCATTAGTGCTTCTCTCTGCTTTGGGACTCTGACCAGGGCCCCTGGTTTCGTGTTACTGACCGGGTGCTTCTCTTGGCCAGGAAACTGTGACCAAGAACTGAGCATGGGCAATAGAGCTGGCCAATCAGCACCAGCTGCACTGATTGCTCTGTAATCTCTTTCTAATTTACCCAACCTCCTTATCTAAGGCTCTAGGCTGAGAGCTCCCAAAGCTACTGGTGTTCTACATCTCCTACCTCCATCCCTGATGCTGCAGTTGCCAGAGCTGTTGCATGTGCTCCAGGTTGGCCCTATTCTTGGTGTCAAAGACCTCTCCTGTTGACCTCTAAAGTTGTCTTAGGCTGGAAAAATGAGTTGTTTGTAGAGGAATGTTGTTAGACTTAAACTGAATGTTGCCTCTAATCCTCCATCTTGGCTCTGTCCTTAATTCTCCTATTGATTATAATGTTTTTAAAAAATAAATTATGGCTTATAAAATAGATGTTTTATATTTGTGTCTTTCTACATTTATGTATTAGTTCTTTATGTCCTAGCTGCTAGGGCCTAGCACGTAATTAGTTTTTAAAGGATGCTAGTCAATGCTGAAAAATAGGGTCATGCTTTAAGGTTATTATTCAATAACTAACAATAATACCTCATATCAAGTTTCTCTGATACTATGGTTTGAGGTCTTGCTTTTACCTTGTTTATCTTATTGTGAGATTAGTCTAAGTCTGAAAAAGAAACACTGAAATCCTTTAACTTTTCCTTTAGATACTCAGAAGGCATTTTGTCTGATTTAATAATGATATTGCTTCTTTAGAGGCAGATAGTAGATGGAGTGCTGGGCCTGGAGTCAGGAAAACCTGAACCCAAATAAAGAAATTGTTTATTCATAGCACCTTTAAGCAAAATGTAGTTTCCTATCTTGTCTGTCCTAAAGATCAAGTAAAAACTCCTCTATAATTTACAGAACTTCACCTCATTGCTCCAACCTACTTTTCTGGTCTTGTCATGCTCTCTCTTCCCCTTCACGTACCCTGTGGTCCAGCCAAACTAGCCTCTTTGCTATTCTACTCTGTCTCTCATCTTCATACCTTTACAAAGGGTACTCTTTAGATCTGGATTCATTCTTTCCTCATGTCAATTTCTTATTATCCTTAATTTCCTTCAAAATCCAGTTAAAGCATTTTCTTCATGAGACTTTTCCTGGTCTCTCCAGCTTCTAGTTCTTTCTCTTTACTCAATATATTTTATAAGTATGCATCATATAAGTATATGACAATAAGCATGTACCCAATCACATAGCTGCTTGAAGGAACAGATCCTTTATTTTTTTGTCTTTGTATTCATAGTACCTAACTCAGTGCCTGGCACACAGTATACATAACAAGTGTTTGTTGATTGATGGACTTAAAAGGTGATGGAAAGTCTCCTAGTGGACATGAGCAAGTTGCAACACACTAAAAAGGAGGAATTGTGGAGAAGAAATGGCACAAGGGATGTCATTAGAGAAGCATATGACTACAAAAAGATGGGCTGGTTATATATTGACAGAGAGGGATAATAGATGGACAACCTCTGTGATCCATTGGTAACAACACAATGTGAAGAGGAAATCACAACAGTATGTTGTGTGGAAAACCCATGATAGATTTATGGGAGGACATGGAAAAGAATCACAGGGTAGACAGGAATGGATGGGGTATGTTCTGTACTATGGAAGATGTACTCCTATGGATGAGATTACAGAATCTATCAAAGTATCAGAGAGTCAAATCATATTATAATTCTTCTTTTCCTGATTCTTTAAAAGATAAAAAAAATGAAATAAGATCTAGTTCTATTTCTAGAAATAATTTTATTTCAATCTTCTACCCTATTGTTCTTGTCAGTCTTGAAGGATGCCATTTGAACTTGCTATTTTCCTTTTATAATCTAGCCTCTGCATCTGTGGTTTGTTTTGCCTGAGGCTATCTTCTCCCCACCCCTATTTACTCTCTTATTCAAATGATCCTTATATTGCTGTTTGTCCAAACCCAGTACCTTACTTACTTAGCTGCCCTTATTCATGTATTTATTTTGAGCCTGCCTCATATAGCCTACATAAAAGTATATTTCATGACATTCCCCACACCCATCATCATCATCTCAGTATTTGAATATAGTGAGGTCTTGATAAGTGTGAATAATGAGTTCTCTGAAGGGGTCACATTATGAAAATTTGTATTGCATATTTCCACTGCGCTATAACCAAGCACAATGTTTTATGTAATTATAACTTTGAATAGTACAAATTTGAATACAGTGGATTTATTATTTGAACTAATAATAATCTAGTTATAATCTCCCGTAAAACCCCAAATGCAAGAAATAGTAAGTTCTTTTTTCTTCCTTTCACTTTTTTTAGGACACACACATTTACATATATACATATATGTTTACATATGTATAAGCATGTATATATGTATAAAATACCAAAGCCCACAGCTTATCTGACTTTTTAACTTCACTGATGCTTTAGAAATAGTTGGATTCTGAAGAGAATGTGTCTTTCCTTTAAGAAAGTAAGAATTTCATTATCATTTATCCTGTTAAAGTTGTTCACATTTGTTTATCCTTCTTAAAGTTTTTCATCTACTATACCTGCCTTTCAAAAATTCTGCCCAGCTTTTCTCAAAAGGAATGCTTAGGAATCATCGATTCTATCAAAAATCTATTGTCTGCCCTATAGAATTATTTTCAACTTTGCAGGATTCTATTCTTGAATGTAAGCTATCTTTGCCTTTTGGTGTATGATCATATTTTAATCTTTTCTCCCCTTTTCTTCTAGTTGATGCATGATTCTTATTGCCATCTCTTGGTATGTGACCCATCTTCAGTTTATTTAAACTTTTTTTCTTTTATTTGGGAGTTCTGGAAATGATAATCACATTTCTGGGCATGTTTACCTAGTGTTTCTTTCCAGTGAATTATAAATGGATATCTGCAATTTCCATTCTGGACAGCTTTCTTTTATGATTTCTGGAACTTTGGTTTTCAACTTTTTTATTTTTATCATGATCTTATGGAAGCTGTGTGATTCTTATATTGTGTTTCTGTATGCTGTATTTCTCAGGTTGGTCTTTAAATTTTTCTGTAGGAAGGCAGCATTTATCATCTAAAACAATGGTTCTCAACCCTCCTAATGCCACGACCCTTTAATACTTGCATGTGGGCCTATCTGCATGTGGGCAGACCTCCCTGGAGACGGATAGAGGAGTGGTGTCTCGGTTCCTAAGACCATCAGAAATACGTGTTTTCCAATGGTCTTAGGTGACCCCTGTTACCCTGTAAAAGGGTTGTTCGACCCCCAAAGGGGTTGTGACTCATAGGTTGAGAACTGCTGATCTAAAAAGTAATGGTTCTCAAACCTGACAGACATATTTGGGATTCAGAACCTGCTTTGGCCACTTATTACCAATGTGAATTTGGCTGAGTCACTAGACTTTGTTAAGCCCACTTTTCTCACCTATAAAATGGATTAGATAACCTCTGGGGTCCCTTTCAGATCTACATCTTTGATGTTATGATCCTATGACTTTACTCTAATGGTTCTTTTCATATCACTAAATTTTTGAGCTTCCTTTCCCCATTTTTTTAGGGTTCCTTCTACTCTTCAGAGCTTTTCAAGTTTCTATTCTGCCCTGTCTGTTTCCCTTCCTATCTGTTCTTTTATTAGGTCTTCTAATCATTCTTCAGGGTATAGTGACTGTTCTATTCTCTTTTTCTGTGTTTCTAGCTGTATTTATTACAGAACAATTAATCTTCTTCAGGAATTTTATCCTGGCATTCTCTTACCTTGTACCAATTTTTCTTTGGATTTAATTTTCTTTGCATATTCATTTATTAATTTCCTCTCTCTCTCCATTATTCTCAGATGAGATATTTGTAAAGTACAATGTGTCTGGCACAGAGTAAGTAGGTGTTTAATAAATGGTTGTTCCTTTCCTTTCTATCCCTTACCTCTGGAAGCTTAACTCCTAAAATTTTATTACCTTTTAAAATGTCATTGTTAAAACTTCTGAGTTGTCAAAATACCCCTTCCAAAGGGTGGAAGACTCCAATAGATTTGATTTAGAACGCCTGGGGTGGCTCATGAAGGTCCTTGGGAATTATCTGCCCCTTCCACTTTTATTTCCAAACCTCTTTTCTCTCTTCTCTAGAGCTCTTGCCATAAAGAGTTCACAGAATGAGCTTTCTTTCCATAACTATTTCTAGCTCTGTTACTTTCTTGCATATATTACTTCCAGTGCCATGTAATTCAAACCCAGTCATTGATTGGTATCCCTGTCAGCATACACCATTGTCCTATAGATGTAAGCAGATAGAAACAGTGCCTGGTACATAACAGTTACTTAATAAACATTTACTTATTAATTGATCTTTAATACCTTGAGAAAGCCAGCAACTGTATTTTTGTTGCTGTCTAGTCATTTTTTCAGTCCTGTCTAACTCTTTGTAACCCCATTTGGGGTTTTCTTGGCAAAGATCCTAGAGTGGTTTGCCATTTTCTTCTCCAGCTCATTTCACAGATGAAAAAACTGACGCAAAAAAAGGTTAAGTGACTTGCCCAGGGTCACACAAGTAGTAAATGTATGAGGCTGTATTTGAACTTAAAAGAATGAGTCTTCCAGACTCCAGGCCCAGCACTCTATGCACTGCACCACCCAGCAACTTTAGCAATGCTAAGAATACTCCTGGAGAAGATGGTCAGGGGTTACTCTAGAGCACTGCTGTCAAATTAAAGTAAAAATGGATTTCATGTTGATTTAGAAAGCTACAAACTAATATTATTTATGTTGGATTTTTATTTACTTAGTCAAACATTTCCCAATGGTCCCAAGGCTTGATCTTTTTAGTGGTCAGGTCATTAATTAACAGATCAGATTCAGGCCTGGATATCCTTGAAAACTTTCACTCTTTCACAAAATATTTTTTTCCCAGGGAGAGAGGAAGATGGATGTAGCTGTTTTGCTTTTCACAATTCTAGCACTCCATGTACTTTGGCTCTAGGCCCTACAGAAAGACAATGTGGTATAAGGGATGGTGCATTGGACTTGGAGTCAGGAAAGCCTGATTAGAATCCTGCCTCAGACATTAGCAGAAGTGTACCATTTTAACGCTCTCAGATTCAGTTTTCTCATCTGTAAAATGGGGAAAATTATAGCCCCTACTTCTTAAGACTGTTGAGAAGATCCAATGAGCTAATGAACATTAAGTACTTTTCCCACTTAAAGAAATGAATGCGAATGATTGCTAAACTATTTTCAACTCAACTGATACAGTGACTCCTTTGAAGAACTAATTTTACTTATGAATATATATGTATATGTATACATATATATGTAATTTTAGCTCTTATTTAGGCATTTTTTTTTTTACTCAGATCATGAAGGTTTGTTTCTTGATTAATTAAACAAGCCAAATGGCTTGTATCATAGGAATGATCTTTAGGAAATGAATGAGCAGTGACCTGCTCCATTATACCTGCCCTCAGCCCTCTGATTAAAAATTTGTGTGAAAACAAATAGGAAGGAAATGTGACAAACCAAGCCAAGGAGCCCTGACCTTTAGGATGTGGCCTGGGACTCTGACTTTTTTTTTCATCCTTTTCCTGAGAAAGTATTAGTTACACTGTTTATTAGGCAACACTGGGACATGTAGTATTTCCTTTCAGATTACCAAAGAGATCCAGGTATTGGGTTTTTTTTTTAATTGGAAAGACATGTTGGCCAAGCCAACATTCTAGGGGAAGAGATGTTTCAACCTGTCTTTTCCAAGAATTTCCTTTTAATTTAAGAGAGATGGCATGCCTATTTAGCTCATATGATTTTCTACACTATCATATTTGAATCAACAGACATTTATTTCATTCCTAATATATGCAGAACATTATTATATGATATGTAGCCCCTTTGATCATGGAGCCTAAAGAGGCCCCAAGTTTTGACATTGGAGAATATAAATCTAATAAGGAAGCTAAATACATTTCACTTTCATGGGAACACCACAGTAGAATTTGAATGCAGGTCAAATTACAAGGGCTGTTTCATATTTCTAATTTAGTGTTACAACAACAGGACTGTTTGAATAAATTCCTGTAGTTTCTAGAACTTTTAAAAACATTTATATTTGTATCACAGTCTTAAACACCAGAGGAAATCCCCACAGGGAGAGATAGCACAGAAATATTTAAAACCACAATAACAAAGAAAAGAAAGATGATGGAGTCTTCTAAACCTAGACTTTCATGATTAGCCATCTTAGGCAAATAAAAAATAATTGCTCTCTACTTGGTGTACTAAATGAATGGATAAGAAGAACCAATTCTGATCATGTGGACAGGTCAAATTCACAGGCTTAACTTAAGAATGAAATTCAAACTTTTGATTTATCTAGATGAAGCCTTGAACAAGAAAGTTTATTTTGCCACTTGATTTTGTTATATTTTTATTCTTGGAACTCTAGAAATCTCATCCAGGAAAGACCCTAACATCCTTCTTATCAGGCCTGGGATGACAAATGCATTGCTGGGGCCAACAACTTGTTTTGTATGAGTTCAAAGAAGCCTTTGAAATTTCCCTAAATACTTCTCTCTACATAGTGATTTAAAATTCTTTTAACAAGAGGAAAAAAAATTCAAGATATAATTAGACGCAAGGTTCAAATGAAAATATTGGTAGAATAAGGCACAGAACTAACATATTTATAGTAGAGTACAAAGGATTGATATCAGACCCTTTATTCACAGCAAGTTCTGATGAAGACTACAGGGAACACTAGAGGTAGGAGAATACTTGTTGTTTGTCCTTCATTCTCAAAGAGGACCAATCATGTCAGGAGGGAGATGTCTTGACTTGTGAGTGAATTGGATTTAGGTCAGGCAGGGCTGTGCAAAGTCACCAGCCTCACTTTCTCTTCTAGAGACACAGGAGTCCAATGGCAAGACATAGGGCACAGGGGTGGGGAACCTGCAGCCTCAAGGCCATATGTGGCCTTCTAGGACCTTTAATGTGACCTTTTGACTGAGTCCAAGTTTTAGAGAATAAATACTTTTATTAAGGGGATTTGTTTTGTGAAGTTTGGATTCAGTCAAAGAGCCACACTTGAGGACCTAGAGGGCCACATGTGGCCTCGAGGCCACAGGTTCCCCACCTCTGGACCATCAGGACAATTGGAGATGGCCCCAATGCAGTGGGAGACCTTGGCCTTTTTAAGCTGAGGTTTTTCCTAGGTCTTAGTTTGTCTAAGGCAACAGCCATTCAGTAGTTAAAAGCTAGGTAAGAAGTGATGCAAAAAAATGGTTTACTTTGCCTTTACAAAAGAATCAATCAGGGAGTGGAAGACCCTGAGAGATTCTAGTCAGAACAGAAACAATTGTGATTTATACTCACTCTGAGCCACCAAAACTCAAACAAGGAGCAAGTGAGGCTTGGGCTGGGACCTATTATTGGCCAATCAGTGAAAGCTGGAGTGATTTGGATTTAAAGGCAAAATCAAATAGCACCAGTTGAATCCCAACGGGCTTTATCAAAGCCTGGTTCTCCAGAGCTATATTTCAAGAAATCATAAGTGAAAACTACATGAGACAGAGGATTTAATTGTCCCAGGCAAAAAAAAAAACACCTCTAAACAAATAAGAAAAAAAAATCTAGCCCCTCCTGAGAGTGCTGTAAAATGGCTTAGCACAGACTTATTCTCTGACAGACTTACTCTGTCCTGCTTGCCCAATGCAAGCATAACAGATACTTAGGCTCCTTAAGAGTCTACTCAATATGGTGAACTTTCAATAAACTTTGCTTTTATTTGGCTTAAAAAAAATCTAGCCCCTAAACCCCAAGATACCTGGCAAAGTATAAGTGATCAAAATTTATATTCCTTTGGACAGAGGGTCCATGTGTAAGGGTGTGACTCCTCATGTGGATAGAAGAAGAATAATGAGGAAGAGGAAGAGATAGAGGAAGAGGAGGAAGAAGAGGAGGAGGAGGAAAAAATATGAGTATTGCCCAATAGGAACTGTTCTGTTGGATCCCCTAGGGAGGCAGCTACTACTACTCATAGATTGCCGTTCTTCATTCTGGAAGAGGACAAATGACATCAGGAGGGTGATGTCTCGACTTGCAAGTAAATTGGATTTAAGCAAGGCAGAACTCTGAAAAGTCATCAGTCTCATTCTCTCCTCTAGAGTCTGATGACTCTAAGAGGACACCATAGAAAAGGGGAAAAGTATTAAAAGAGTAAGATGAGGCCCGTTCAATTTAACCTCCAATGGTTTATAATTTTGTTAAGGTTGGTGCTGTTCCAGGGGGGGAGCAGCCTTACTTTTTCTGCCAGTATTGGTTACAAAGAAATCACAGATCAGTTTTATGGCTGCTTAATTTAGGCTGAATCTGAAACTGGTCTTTCAAATTTTAAGTCGATGGTAAGTAGCGCAAGTAATTGTTCTAAAATACAAAGGGCTAAGGATTGAGAAAGACTCTCCAATGCAGAAATGATAAACCTTTTTTAAACAAAAGCAAATTTCTATTGTAAGTAAGCTCTAGGTTTCTATTAAAGCCTTCATGGAATGACCAAGTTGGATCTATATTATGCAGATTCTTTAAGCCCCAGATGCTTTAAGTAGCATGTCTAGCAAGGTAACTTAATACATAGAGCCCTGGACCTGGAACTGAAAGTTCTGAATTCAAATTTATCTTCAGATACTTCCTAGTTATGTGAGTTATGTGATTCTGGGTAAGTAACTTAACCTCTCTCAGCTTCATATTCTTTATATGTAAAATTAATATAAAAACAACACCTACCTCCTAGGAGTCATTGTAATCGAATGAGATAATACATGCAAAATGCTTTGTGCTCCTTAAATGAAGAAAGGGGGAAAGCATTTGTTATGTGCCTACTATGTGCCAAACTGTGCTAAGTAATTTACAAATAATATTTCACTTGATCCTCATGACAACCCTGAGGGTAGGTACTGCTATTTATCTCCATTTTACAATCAAGGAAACTGAGGCAGATAGAGCTTAAGTAACTTGCTCAGGATCACACAGCTAGTAAGCTTGAGTTTGGATTTGAACTTGGGTCTTCCTGACTCCAGACCCAGTGCTCCAAACACTGTGTTACTTAGCTGCCTGTAAAGCTATATACATGTTAACTATGATTATTAAGTGTAGAGACTGAGAACCATCACTCTGCCCTTTGCTTGGAAGAACCTGGAAAAAGATCACACAAACACACACTCACACACACACTGATGTGACAGGTTCTTAGGGCCTACAGTCATCCCAGTGCTATTCTTCTATTACTTCTATTACATTACAAGTGTTAGCTTGGAGGGGTTCAGATACAAATAACTCTATATAGGCTCATTTTGACCTTATCCCATGGCAACTCCCTTCTATTTTATTAAGCTGTTGTTAACAAATCATTTAATTCCTTTTCTGTAGTAAAGTAAAACAGCTTCATTAGGAAAACCATTATAATATCAAGCAGTAGCAGACACTGAGTAACATAAATTCTAGTAAACATGATCCCTTTTCCTCCAGAGTAGGGGCCATTCTCTGTTCCTACTACTGCTGAGCTTCAGGAGAGGAAATTAGGAAGTTCAGTTCCTTCATAAACTCTCTGTCTTAAAACACAGCTGGAGGGAGAAAAATGTATTCGTATTTCTGGTAGGGTGGTGTCATAGAAACTAGGGGCATCATAGGAATTTTATGATACTCCTTGTCACAGCTATAGAGTGAATGTGATCAGATCGGCTCTCTCTGGCTCTTCTTCATGGTCCCAGAAACTCTGGTTTACACCAAAGTCTTCCCAATGCAGAAGGTCCATGCCTTGTGGGGTTGTCAGAGTACAGGATCCTCACTGTTTATAAGCTAAGGCCAGAGGAGGCATGGCCAGCAGGTGTATTGGAGCCCTGGTCAGTTATTAACTTCTTATATTTTCCATTTTTCCCTTCATAACTTGACTGGTAACTGACATCATTTCTTCTCTCCTCCACTTGGGTTGTGTTAGCCTTGAAAGCATCCAGAAAAAAATAGTTGTTTCTGGGGAAACACCACCCAGAAAATCCAGGTCATATCTATTCAGAGTCCCTCCCAGCACTCTCCTCTCCCACTGTGTATCAGGGTCAGTGTTGCCACTTACACCTATACCTGAATGAACTGATCCCATTTAGAATTGCCAAACTCCCTTGGAATAACAACCCACCCAGATCTTCTTATTCTGTGGGATTTTTCTTCATGTCTTTTCATAGATCTTCTACATGAGAAGCCTTTCTGTGGGTTTTTTAGTGTTACATGGATATCAGTGAAGCTCTCAACTTGTGTGTCCCTCTGTCACCCCTGACTTTTTACTACATTAGTTCATCCCACTTTCCATTTGTATATCTAGATGGCATTTTTATATCACTTCTTGCACCTAAGTGATTTATGACTACCATTCTTCCCCCCATTGCCCTACAATTCACCTGTGGTTTTGATCCTTCAGGAATTGTGACATTCTGTAATTCAGGGTCACATAACTTCACTGGAAAGAATTTTGGTGTTAAAAATTTTTTTCTGTTTCACTCCTAATAATGTAAAATGATCAAATTAAATATATCTCATTACCAATTTTTAAAGTCCAGTAATATAGGTATCTTGGTTAGTTTCTATCACAAATATTCACTTAACTGACTATGCATTGTCCTTATTTATAGGTTGCTAGCATCTCAAAAAGGTACTTTTTAAGGGGGTCAGAGCCAAGATGGCAGGGTAGGAGCAGGAAAATGCCACAGCTCGCACATAGCCACCTCAAATACCCATAAAATATGACTCTAAACAAATTTTAGGGCTCCAAAACTCAC
This sequence comes from Pseudocheirus occidentalis, assembly GCA_028646575.1. Lineage (NCBI taxonomy): Eukaryota > Metazoa > Chordata > Mammalia > Diprotodontia > Pseudocheiridae > Pseudocheirus > Pseudocheirus occidentalis. Next base: position 257,505,845 of record CM053595.1, on the reverse strand, counting down.
ACGAAAATACAGAAAAACACATCTCCTGTTGAAGGCAGCTCAGCAGAAAGGGCTCATCTCAGCACTCTGGGAGCTGAAACCAGCCCAGCCTGAAACCTTGACTTGGCCCCACGGTGGCCAGGACCAGTCGCAGCTGCAACCTTCAGGAGAGTGGATCAGCGGCAGCTGTGGTAGTTTTCAGAATTATCAAGCCATAAGAAACAAGGACAAAGTGAAAGGTCAGTGGAACTCAACTAAATTTGGGGGAGAAAAGAGGTTCAGCTGAACTGGCTCCAGGGCAAGGAAGCTGCAGAAGCAGCAACCTTGTAGCCACCTCCATGTGGCTGCTTCAGAGCTCCTGGCCTGCAGACTGCAGGGGTGCCAAGCGATTGTTGAGAGGCTAAATGCTCTTGTGTTGAGCAGCCTGGATCAGGATTGTGGTCTTGGGTAGTGTTCCTGGGGTGTATTTTCAGTGAGCCAGAGCAGGTGGGGGCTGCAGAAGCCCCCTAATAGCTCTGGCAGCTGTGAAAACCCAGGGGATTTGGGACAGAACTTTCCCCTCTGGAAGCAGAATTCCACAGAACTAAAACTTCAAGTAATTCACTGGCAAAATGAGCAGACAAAGGAAGCAAAGTAAGAACAGCAATCAAACTCTAGAATCCTTTTTTGGAGACAAAAAGAATCAAAGCATGGAATGGGAGGAAGACAACACAGTCAGAACTCCCACACCAAAAGCTTCCAAGCAACATGTTAACTGTCTACAAGCCATAGATGAGCTTAAGAAGGACTTTTAAAAACAAATAAGAAAAGTGGAGGAAAAACTGGGAAGAGAAATGAGAATGATGGAAGAAAATCATGAAAAGAGAGTCAACAGCCTGACTGAAGACAATAACGCCTTAAAAATAGATTAACTCAAATGGCAAATGAGGCCCAAAAAGCCAAAGAGGAGAAGAATGCCTTAAAAAGTCAAATTTGCCTGATGGAAAAAGAATCTCAAAAGCTCACTGAAGAGAGTAATTCCTTCAGAATTAGAGTGGAGCAAAGGGAAGCAGATGACTTTATGAGAAATCAAGATACTATTAAATAGATCCAAACAAATGAAAAAATAGAAGACAATGTGAAATATCTCCTTGAAAAAACCACTGACCTGGAAAATAGATCCAGGAGAGACAATTTAAAAATTATTGGACTACCCAAAAGCCGTGATCAAAAAAAGAACTTAGAAAGCATCCTTCAAGAAATTCTCAAGGAATACTGCCCTGATATTTTATAATCAGAGGGCAAAATAGAACTTGAAAGAATTCATCAATCACCTCTTGAAAAAGATCCCCAAAAGAAAACTCCTAGGAATGTTATAGCCAGGTTCCGGAGTCCCCAGATCAAGGAGAAAATATTACAGGCTGCCAAGAGGAAGCAATTTGAATACTGTGGAAACACAATTAGGATAACCCAGCATCTGGCAGCTTCTACATTGAGGGATAAAAGGGCTTGGAATATGATATTACGGAGATCAAGGGAACTAGGATTAAAAGAATCACCTACCCAGCAAAATTGAGTATAATGTTCCAGGGGAAAATATGGTCATTCAGTGAGGTGAAGAACTTTCAAACATTCTTGATGAAAAAAACCAGAACTGAAAAGAAAATTTGACACTCAAATGCAAGAAGCATGAGAAGGTAAACAGGGAAAAGAAATCATAAGGAATCAATCCAAGTTAAACTATTTGCATGCCAACATGGAAAAATGGTAATTGTAACTTATGAAACTTTTCTCAGTATGAGGATAGGTGTAGGGAATACAAATGTATATGTACGTATACATACACATATGTCTATATAGGAGGGTTTATATATGCGTATGAATACATATCTGAGTATGTGTATTTATGAGTACATAGAAGGCACAGGATCAATTGAATAGAAAGGGATGATACTTTAAAAGGTGACATTCGGAGGTGGGAGAGGATTAGAATGAGAGGAGACAGGGAGAGACAGAATGAGGTTAATTATCTCATATAGAAGAGGCAAAGGATAACTGTTACAATGGAAGGGAAGAACAGGAAG
>CM053595.1:257492759-257503303 GCA_028646575.1 Pseudocheirus occidentalis | reverse complement strand
TTCTTCTCCTCATTGGCTTTCTGGGCCTCTTTTGTTATTTGAGATAATCTAATCTTTAAAGTGTTGTTTTCTTCAGTCAGGTTGTTGACTCTCTTCATGATTTTCTTGCATCATTCTCATTTCTCTTCCCAATTTTTCCTCCACTTCTCTTATTTGGTTTTCAAAGTCCTTTTTCAGTTGATGTATAGCTTCTAGGCATTCTTCAATTGTCTTGGAAGCATTTGGTGTGGGAGTTCTGAGTTCTGGGCTCTCTTCCTCCCATTCCATGTTTTGAACCTTTTTATCCATAAAAAAAGGGTTCTAGAGTTTTACTGGTATTTTTATTTTGCTTCCTCTTCTTCATGTTGGCCAACCAATTAATTGGTTGGTTTTTTTTTTTTTTGGTATGTGAAACTCTGCTGGGAAAGCTCTGTTCCAAATCGCTGGGGTTTTCCCAGCTGCCGGAGCTATTAGGGGGGTGTTGCAAGACCCCCCAGCTTTGGCTTGCTGAAAGTGCACCCCAGGACCACCACCCAAGACCACTATCTGGATCCAGGCCACTCAATGCAAGAGCACTTGGTCCTGCTCAATCGATTCAGCCCCCTGCAGAGTCTGCAGGCCAGGGGCTCTGAAGCAGCCTGGTGGGGGCCAGCGCTTGTTCCAGCAGTTCCCTTCCCCCACTGCTTCCTTGCCCTGGGGGCAGATTGGCCAACTGCTTTATCAACCCCAAATTAATTTTCAAAGTTTCACTTTCATTAACCAGTCTCTGAGGATTTGAAGATTCCCTTAGGCAGGTGCTTTAGATTTTCTTTGAAGTAGAGGCTTGGGAGGCTCACTCCTCCAGGCCGCCCTGGGGCCTAGCCTGGCCTTGCAGCTTCATTTTTGGGCTGGCCTGGTCTCTGTTTCACTGCAGTGCGAGCTGCCCCTCTCCCATCCCGTTCCTCAGGCCTTGGCAGATGTGGAGGTGCTGGAGGATGTAGATCTCTCCTGAAGACTGGCTCCGGTGCCCGCTCAGCTCAGCTCGGCCAGGCTACTTCCCACCGCCCAGGCCTGGCCGTGGTCTCGGCTTCAGGCTGTTCCAGTCTCAGCTCCAGCGGCCCGCTGAGCCCCTGCTGCCGAGCTACCTTCAGCAAGAGATGTATTTTTGTGTGAGTCTGAGAGTCCTAGGCTTTATCTGGGCTCATATTTTCTGGGTGTTTAGGGTGGCGGTGTGGGAGCTGCGGGACCTTGCTGCTTCTACGCCGCCATCAGTTTCTACTTCTGTTTAGTGGAGATAATGCTAGCACCTACTTTCCAGGGTTGTTGTGAAGGTCAAATAAATGATATTCATAAAGTGCTTTGCAAACCTTAAAGTGTTATATAAATGCTAATAATACTTTTATTTTTATTCCTCCAATTTGCAGATTGCGTACCACCAACTTTCCTTTAGCATCCTCTTTGATCAGTACTCCCACCATCCCCTTGCCACTGCCAATGTGGCACAGACCTGACTCATCTATAACAAATCTGGTGGCTCAGCTCTGCTTCCCTTGGGCAACATCCAGGCAGTGCACACCCATCTCACCAGAGGCAACCCACATTATTACCATTTACTCTATGCTGAAAATCATATTTAAAATAGAAGTGAATTTCATCTCCTTTGCTCTCTTTCTCGCCTTTGTAATAGAACCCAAGTCCTCATTTGGGAAAGAAAGAAGCTTCTATTGCCAAATAAAATAGTTAATTTCCATGGCTCTGATATCTTTCTGATATAATTAATCACTTTGCTCACTCTTCTCTTCAAATGTGTGCCTTTATTTTATAATTATCATTATTATTATTTAAATTTTTCATCTTCCCTCCCTCCCCCTCTTTGGAGATGTAACGTAGTGGAGACTCCCTCACCTCTATGCTAATAGGCAAAGCCCAATTCCATTCCCAGGACTGTGACTATAGAAAGTGAACTAGGAGTTTGCCTCAGGATCCCAAAGGTAGACAGCACTGGAATCGCTTCCAGATCTCCAGTAGTATAACAGAGCTAAGTATCTAGTTAGCAAGAAGAATTAGTTGAAACAGAAAGCTTGCCGACATTTTGCTAGGATAAGAATCTCCTCTGTGCTCTATTGTTCTTCCCTGACCTCCAATCTCACTCTCGACACCACTCAAGTAAGAATGAGGATCCATGAGCCTAAATGTTTAAAAATTCCTAGTTGTCTTTCCCATTTCTCACTCTCTGTTCTGACTCTTGCTTTTGGTGTCTTCAAAAGCAATGGATGTGGAAATCCTATCAATGAACTGCTAACAGTCTTGAGGTGGAAGCATATTCAGGGTCTTTTTGAGATCAACAACAAGCATTACAAAATAGTATTTCTCTGAGTTCAGGCATTTGCTAGCCTTGTGACCTAAGCAAGTCACTTAACTTTGTCTCAGTTTCCTTATCTGTAAAACAGGGGTAATAATAGGATTATTATGAGAATCAAATGAAATAATAATTGTACAGTGCTTAGCCTAGTGCCTGTATATAGGAAACACTATATAAATGTGAGCTATTATTGTTGTCATTCAGTCCGTTGTTTTTTTTTTTCAGTCAAATCTGATTCTTTACGACACCATTTAGAGTTTAGTAAAACTAGTGGAGTAGTTTGTCATTTTCTTCTCTAGCTCATTTTCTAGATGAGGAACTGAGGCAAAAAGGATTAGGTGATCTGCCCAAGGTCACACAGCTGGTAAGTGTCTAAGGCCAGATCTGAACTCAAAAAAGGAGTCTTCTTGACTCCAGGCTTGGCATTTCTAACATTAGATCAGACAGCTAGGTACTCAGCCTGATCTTGGTTCTTGGTCCTGTTTGGTTATGTTGGAGAAAATGGACACGTGCGCAGCATCTGAAGAATGGAGGACAAGGGCAGATGGCTCATCTGGAAACGTAAGCCAGTTTCTTTCAATTCTCTCAGCACTAGGGAACTAGGAAAACTCAAGGTATTTTTTGGTAGGTTTTTTGCCCTGTTTTGTTTTGTTTGTTTTTCAAGGCTTACTCTCAAACCTTCCTTTATGGAGGACGGGACTTCCAGGCCCTATGCCTGTAGCTCTCAAAAGTTTGCCTTTGTCTTTTACAGCATTGGGGTAATTTAGTTTCTCTGGACACCTTAAAAAGGAAAAGCTAGTGTTTTTTTCAACACTATTTGGCCTGGCTATTGCCTAGAAAACCATGAATTGTGGCCTATTTTTGGGACTTTAAAAGATAATACTCTCTTGCAGTTAGAATGATACTGTCACAGAGAAGGAAGATGGATAGAAGTAGCATATCTAATGGCCTTCTTCAAAATTTCTCACAGCACTGTTCTCAGGAAAGATTGTGAGATGCTTGAAGCTAGAACCTCTCCACAAAGGGGCAACAGGGATCAATTAAATGACCCCCTTCCTATGGCTTCAGCCTCAGCCGCTCCTCCCTCAGCAACTCCTGCTCAGATCCCAGTCCCATTGGTCCCCCTGAGGCAGCTCCTCCAGCCCCTTCTTTTGCACTCCAACCCTTTTCCTCCTGGTTTCCCTGCCCTTTTCCTCTAGCCCAACACCCCTCATTTCCTGTCCCCTACACCATCCATATCTACTACTCTGCATCTCCCAGCATGGTGCCTCTCCCCTCAGGGACCCCTGCTCAGGTCCCAGCCACTGGTCTTGCTGAAGTGCCTCCCTCTGTAGCCCTTCCCCCTGAGGCAACACCCACTCAGGCCTCAGGTCCTACCCCCACTGCAGCACTAGGGGTATCTTCTCTTCTGACCCCTTCTCCTCAGGTGCCAGCTGACCTTCCCCCTTGCCAGCTGGATCCCTCAGTCTTGCAGTCTGATCCAGTTCAGCCAGCAGACCCCAGTTCCTCTCTCACAGGAAATGGGACTTCCAATCTCTCTTCCCAAGCCCCTGTTCCCATAGCAGCTTCAGGACTTTTTCCCTTAAGGGAAGTGGCTCTCTAGGCTGGTGAGACAACTAGAGTGCATGTCCCATTCTCCATTTTGGATCTCAATTAAATTAAAGAGAAACTGGGTAAGTTCTCTGAAAATCCCACAAAGTTTACTGAAGGTTTTGGGGACTTAACCCTACAATTTGAGCTTTCTTCTGGTGACTTACATATCCTCTTCTCTACCTGTCATTCCACTGAGGAGAGGAGGAGAATCTGGGAACAAATCCTAAATTCGGGGAACGTTTGGCTAGCAATGACCCCAGAAAATACCCCCCAGGAACATCTGCTATTCCCACTGGTGACCTAGGATGGGATTATCAAATCTGGGAGGATAGAGAGAAGAGAGACCACATGGTACTTTGCCTGTTGGAAGGCCTAAGAACTGCATTCCAAAAGCAAGTGAATTATCAGAAAGGTAGGGAAATTACTCAGACAGATAAAGAAAACCCTGCCCTTTTCCTAGATAGACTGGTAGAAGCTATTAAAAGGTATACAAATTTAGATCCTAACTCTATAGAAGGGGCAGCAATCCTTAACATGTATTTCATTAATCAGTCAGCTCCAAATGTTAGGAAGAAACTGCAGAAATTGGCAATGGGACCCCAAATACCTCAGGCCCAATTATTAGAGATGGCCTTTGGAGTCTTTAATAACAGAGACCTTGTTGTAGCAGAGGAGAAAGAACTCAGGGAACGAACCAGAGACAGAGAGCTTGCTGGATTCTTGACTGCTGCCATGACCAGGAAAAGCCCCTCCAGGGACCCCCTGGGAGGAAGCCCAGTCACTTGTGAGGAGGGAAAACCTGCTTTTGTTGCCACAAGGAGATTCACTGGTCCAAGGAGCGCCCCTCCAGGGTGCCCCCTCAGAGGGAGCCCCAGGAACCAAGTCTCTAGCACAGTGCCCATCTGACCAGGAAGGACATTGGAGGAAGGATTTTCCTGGAGGTTGGAAAAGTGGCAGAGCCACCTCCCAGTACCCTGGTCCCTCAGAGCCTCATTAGTAAGTGTCAAATGCCTGAGGCTGTATTTGAACTCAGGTACTGCTGAATCCAGGGCCTGTGCTCTATTCACTGCCCAATCTAGAAGCCCCCAATGATTTCCTCCTTTTTCCTGTGTATATCTTGATTGCACATACGGTTTGCTTTTGTCTACCCAGCAGTTTGTGAGCTCTTTGAGCGCAGGGACTCTCTTTTGCCTTTCTTTTTATCCCCCAGCCCTTAGCAACAGGGGCACATAGTAGGTGCCTAATAAATGTTTATTAATTAATTGATTGATTTGGATCTTTGGTGCTCAGCACTATACTTGGAACATAGTGTTGAGACTACTGAAAGGACTAACTTTACTCCTGCCAGTCTATGAGCCCAGAAGTCATTTATTTTTCACTTCAATGTCACCTAACCAGTAAGTCTTAGTGTCTAAGGTTCCCAAGCTAAGTAACATTAAATCCAAACCTAGGGTGGTTGGGTCTCTGCTATCAGAATGGCTCTAACAGGGCACCTGTTAGACTTTTTTCCTTATCACCAGTACAAAGTGAGACTGTGTCCTCTAACTGTCCTCATAGAATCTCATTCGCCTCTCTGCTGGTGAACTGAGAGCTGCCAAATTCAGCACAGTGCTCCAGGCTCCTGAAAGAGCATTTTCTTAAGTTTTTAATTGTAGGAAAGCTTAACATTGAACCAATTTCAAACAAATAAACAAAAATGAAGTTTGGCAAAAAACAAAAATGAGGACAAGCTTTCTCAGTCTAGCTATTAGATTTATTGGTCCCTATCAGGCCCTGGAGGTAAGATCTGAGTAAAGGTTGGACCAGGAACTTCCAAAAAAATTTATCATTACAGATTCATTCCTTTGAATTCCTTTAAGAGTTCTCTATTAAAATGTAAATATCCCTGGGAGGAATAATAGCTTATTCCACTATCAGCTAATACTTCAGAGGAGTATTAGTTAACAGCTAGCTCAGAGCAAGGTCGTTCAAGAATGGATCCTTGGTTAGGAACCTGGAAGAAGTGAGGGGTGGGAGAGGGGGAATTGCCTGGAGTAGGGAGGGGGGTGCTGAAAAATCATTTGGAAGGGCTCCAAAGAGTAACTCCTCTGTTTCCTGACTGCTTGTTATTATTGTTCAGTTGTTTCAGACTCTTTATGACCCCATTTGGTATTTTCTTGGTAAAGATACTGGAGTGGTTTGCCATTTACTTCTTCAGCTCATTTTACAGATGAGGAAACTGAGGCAAACAGCGTTTAGGGATTTACTCAGGTTCACACAGTTATCGAAACCTTAATTAAGCTGTTAATTAAAGTTTTTTAGATCCCACATTCACAATTAGAACAGTGATTATCAAGAAGAAAATTTGAACTCAGGATGAGTCTTCTTGACTTCAGGCTCAGTACTCTCTCCACTATACCATGTCCATCTTGTTATTTACTACTAAATTTTTGTAATGGACTCAAATAAACCAAATAGTCAGGAATTTAACAGAGTGAATTTTTTTTTTTTACTTCTAGGAGTTAGGTTTTCTGTTCCCCATGGAGTCCTTGGGTGAGTCCCTCAATTTACTTAACTTTCCTCCCTCTCCATCTTGGCATTGTTCTATTTTTGAGGTATGGAAGGAATGGATGGTGTTTATGTCAAAAAATGACCTTGCCAGGCCCTTTTGATGAGGTACAGGCTCTGAGAACCACCTAGAACTCTGATTGAATCTTCCCTATTTGATGAGGCATTTGCCTCAGTACTAGCCTAGCCCTCCTTTGTCCACTTAGCCCCCCACCCTTGATCCTCTACACCCTTAAACTAGCCTAGCCCTCCATTACCTGTCCTCTCCAAGTAGCCTCCAGCTACTTCCCACCTTTAATCACTCATTACAGGAGTATGACCTCATCTGACTCCTCCTGAAGACCCTCCCTAAACTCCTCCTCTAGACCACCCCTAGATTCCTCCCACAACCTTTCTGTATGTAAGACCCTATCTTGCCTCCATGAGAGGAGGAAGGCCAGAGAATTATCTAGTGTAGACTCATTCTGTGTCAGATGATTCTGACCTGCTTGTCCAATGCAAATATCACAGATACAGAGGCTCCTTCAGAGTCTACCCATCATGACAAACCTTTAATAAACATTGCTTTTCTTGGGCTGAGAGAAGATTTGAGTCAAATTCATTTGGCAGGACACAATGTGTTGGTATTTTGGGGCCTTGCATACCCCTAACCCTTTATCTCAATATTTTGTGGTCTCTGACCTCAACACTTTGACTGGAAGTAACTTGATATGGTGAAGGTTGTGGATTTTTACTGTGATGTCTGGAGCCTCATATATGGGGCATTCTTGAGAAATCCCATGGCATGTTAGGATGTGTGGCTTCTGGTTATAGAGTCACTTTCTAGCAGTTGTCTAGTCTCTGAGGAGATTGTGCTCCCATGCACTCAACAAATGGGGGTGATCAAAACCACCAAAACAGTTGGTGGTCTCATCTTAAATGGACTCAGAAGTCTGTATCACTAATTGCATAATTCTTCTCCTTTCCACCCCTACCCCCCATACAGTTTGAGATTCAGTTAATCCCTTATTTTTGGTTGTGTTGGCTGAATTATCCTCCTACTTTGGATGGCAGCTGAGCCTGTGGGAAAGAACATTCAACAGGACACCATGAGGTCAAAATTCCAATCTTTGTTCCTGTCATCATTACTTATTAGAACTTTAAACAAAACTTTAGTCAAGTTATTTACCCTCTGCAAAGAAATAAAGATGAGATTCCCTAAAACATATTTAGGATTTACCTTTTATTTCTGGATCAGCCTGTGGGAACTATGTGCCCTGTCCCTTTGTGGTGGTCGTTTGAGGACATCCAATGTTGGGTCACAATGTTAGAAGGTCCACATTGGAGGGAGGGCCTCAGAAAATCAAGCAGTGAATCAAGAAGTCATAAGGTTAGAGACTGCAAGTCACGGAGGCAGAGGCAAGTTGTCTAGAATCTGAACAATTCAAGGTAATGGCTAGGGAATCGATAAGGTAGAATCAGGACTTTGGTCAGCTTGGTCAAAATAGATTGGTTTATAGGTGATTGGTGATCACTCAATAATGGAGAATTCCTTGTGAGCTGGTGATTTGATGGGCCCATTTATCTATGTGTTTTTTTTCACCCTAAAACGTTCCAGAATGATCTGGTTATCCTTATCAGACATAGCTCAACTTCTCAAATTAAAGGAACTTAGTTTTTATTTTACCAGAAAATGGCTTCCTCATGATGGGTTGGGGAACTTGCAGTGCATTCTGAAACTTCAGGGGCCCAATTGGGTCAGAGTGTGAAGCTGCCTTAAGCTTGTTGACTGGCATCTTGGCCTCTATCATCAGACGTGTCTTCTTGCAGTCCATAGGCAGGGAACCCGGACTATAGGCCATCAACATGGTTTTAACTCATTTCTCTGTGGTTAATACAATTTTTTATATGCCATTGGTCAAAAATCACTCAATATAAAAGCTTAATAAAAATAATAAAAGCTTAATAAAAAATGGGTCTACTGCAACCTAAATACAACATCATAAAAATAATACTATCGTAGAATCTCAGACCTGGAAGTAACCTCAGAAGTCATCTTGTTCAATTGGTGTGTGGGAATGAACCTTGAATGAATGAGAGGTGAAATGGCCTTTGCTTGAAGACGTTCACAATTACAAAGGGGAACCCACTAATTCTGACGTCGTTCTATTCTATCTCGGCATGTCTCTAACTGTTAGGAAGATTTTCTTTTGTTGTGGTTCAATTGCTCCATCGTGTCTGACTCTTCATGATTCCATGGACTATACTGTCCATGGGATTTTCTTGGCAAAGATACTGGAGTTGCTTGCTGTTTCCTTCTTCAGTGGATTAAAGCAAGCAGGGGTTAAGTGACTTGCCCAGGGTCACACAGGTAATAAATGTCAAAGGCTGTATTTGAACTCATTTCTTCCTGACTTTAGGCCCAATGCTCTATCCACTGAACCTCCTAGCTACTTCTTCAGTTTCAGTTGTGTCCAACTTTTTATGACCCCATTTGGGGTTTTCTTGGCAAAGATGCTAGAGTGATTTGCCATTGCCTTCTCCAGCTTATTTTACAGGTGAGAAAATGGAGGCAAAGAGGACTAAATGACTTGCCTAGAGTCACACAGTCACTAAGTATCTGAGGCCAGATTTGAACTCAGGAAGATGAGTCTTCCTGTCTCCAGGCCTGGCATTCTATCCAGTGTGCCATCCAGCTGGCCAAGTTTTCCTTACACCAAGTTTAAATTTGTCTCTGCACTCTCTACCCACAGCTTTTCTCTGTCTTTAGAGGCTTCTTTCTTCCATGTAACATTAAATTCCCTTTAAATACTTGAAGCCAATTATGTATAGTAAACACTTTTAGTTTCTTCAGCAGATCCTCTTGATATGATCTTGAGGTTCTTTACCTGTTTGGTTGTCCTTATCTGGATAGTTTCCAGGTTATTAGTGTCCTTTCTAAAATATGGCATGTCAACTAGATGCTATAGGCCCAGATAGGGCCTAAAGAGGGCAGAGTACAATACCATCACCTTCCTAATCTTGGACACTGTCTTTCAATATAACCCAAGAAATGCGAATTGATACTGCCATTTTTGAAAGCAAATTGGAGCTATGCCCTAAAAGTTACTAAAATGTGCATACCCTTTGACCTGGAAATATCACCACTAGTCCTATACCCCAGTGAGATCAGAGAAAGAGGAAAAGGGTATTATATGTACAAAAATATCTGTAGGAGGTCTTTTTGTAATAATAAAGCACTGGAAGCTAAGGGGTTGACTATCACTTGGGGAATGATTGGAAAAATTATGGTATTTGAATGTAGTGGAATTGTTTTGCTATATTATACTATAAGAGATGAAAAAAAGAGACTCACATAAATTTTGAAAGACGTGTATGTATTGATGCAAAATGAAATGAGCAGAACTGTAAGAACAATATATAGTATAATATCAACCTTGTAAAAATGAACAATTTTGAAAGACTTAAGAATTCTGATCAATTCAATAGTCAGTCATGATTCCAGAGAACCTATAATGAAGAATCCCACTTACCTCCTGAGAAAATGAAACATAGACATGGGTTTGGACATGGTTAATATGGAGAATATGTTTTGCTTGACAACTCTTTTTTTTCTCTCTGTCTCTCTGTCTCTTTCTCTCCCCTCTTCTTTATGTCTTTCTGTCTGTCTGCCTTTCCTCTCTGTCTCTGTCTCCACTCTTCTTTCTCTCTCTCTCTCTTTCTCCCTCCCCTCTTCTTTTTGTCTTTCTGTCTCTCTGTCTCTGTTTCTCTGTCTCTTTCTTGCTCTCTCTCTCCTTCTCCTCTTCTTTTTGTCTTCTGTCTCTGTCTCTCTGGTGGGAAGAAAGGACAGAAAGTAAAAAAAAAATTCTAAGAAACTTTCTTGTCTGCCATATCATAATGTTCATTCATATAGAGTTTGCAGACCACTAAAACCCACAGATCTTTCTTCAGATGAATTTCTACACACTTTGCCTCCTCTAATCTGCATTTAGGAAGCTTGTTCCTTTTAACCTGAGTGTAAGACTTCCCATCTATCCCTGTTAAAATTCATCATATTCATCAACATGCTCATTAAGCACCTACTATGTGCTGGGCATTGTATTAA
>CM053595.1:257445051-257477718 GCA_028646575.1 Pseudocheirus occidentalis | reverse complement strand
CACCAACAAACAAAGTCCCACCCTGTTCATATTTTCAGTCAGCTTCCAGATATTGGGAGAGGAACACTCTCTCACCCTCTCAGCTGACTTCAGTCTCCATGAATCCTCCTTCACTGAGGAGCCAACTCCAAAATCTGTCTCTCTAAAATTCTCCTGCTTATGAGCCCTGGCCTTCTCCCAAGTCAACAGGGGAGTGTCTTAGCCAGTAGCATTCTTCCCCGTCAACAGGGGAATTCACACCTTTTCGCCAATGGACAGAGTTCTATACTTAGCCCTAAGTTACTAGGATCTACTTAACCCTAAGTATATGATCTACTTAGCCCTAAGTATCTGATCTACTTAGCCCTAAGTATCCTATCCATTTAGCCCTAAATATCAAACAAATTGATTACCATTACAGCATCTGGGTTGGAAATAAAGAGATGGCTGGTCAGGTCACCCTCCTTAAATGAAGACTCTGGGAGGAGTTTTGTCATGTGTCTTATGTCCCTAGAAGAGTAAGGACACTTGGAGAGAACCCTGCTGAACTTTATCTACTTATGAGCAGGGAGAAGAAACCAAGGAACTATCCTGAACTCACAAGACTGCCAAGGGTTGTTGTGGCCATTAACAGAGACTGACCCCAGACTAGGTTAAGCAGATTCTGAGGTTCTTCCTGTCTCTACACTGAGGGTACAGCACCCGGGGAAGAAAAGCTCTTGATGAATAACCAAGCTTTGGAAATGAGAGAATACTTCCCAAATCAGGAAGGGTGAGAACATTGTAGACTTTATGAAATTCCTTCATTTCAGTTGGTGAAATTTAATTTTAATAGTTTATGTTCAGGAATTATTGGTGGAAATCAAAAAGTTTATCAGATCTTTTTATCCCCATACCAGCCTAGAATATTATTTTTTCCTTCTTTATCTCTAGTCCCTCTAAGAAAGAGATTTTGGATTCAAGATCAATGTCCCATTTGTGCTCTTATATAGTCTATTTGTATAAATTGTCTAATTTTATAATATATACATATAATAATAGCCAGCATTTATATGTTGCTTTAAAGTTTACAAACTTCTACAGATATGTTATGTCATATGAACCTCATAATGCCTGATTCAAGTAGAGTCTGTTATTTTCCCTAATCTAGAGATGAGAAATCTGAGACTAGGAGATGTTGCATAACTTTCTTACGGTCATATAGCTAGTAAGTGACTGTGGTGGGATTTGAGCTCAGGTCTCTCTTTTCTCCGGGTCTAGTGTTCTTACTGTGGTATCTAGCTCTCTTTCTGGCTTTCTTTGTTTCTTTCTCTGTATATATAAATATATACTCACACATGCAACACACACCTACATGTATAGAGCCATGCCATGTGCATTGCAACACATGTACGCACAATGCATGACATGCTATATGTATATACTTCTATATACATGTGCTTGCATACATGTGTATATATGGACAGATGTGTTTAAAACAATGAAGTATCTTTTCTGTAAAAAGATATTTTACTAGATAGTGATAATCTTTAATATCGTATTTTAGCTGAAGTCTGATTTAATCAAACAAACTGCTCTGCTGAAAAATTCCTTTCCCTGTGCCTGTAACTTCAAAGACCAGAGGTGAGATTTCCCTTGTCTTGGGATGTACTCCACATGGGAACAGAACAGACATCCTGAGACTGTAAAATGTAAGTAGACCCTGCTCTGGTCGTTGTCAATTTGCATTTAATACCAAGGAATTCTGTTTTCACATGTAGATGGTAACAAATAGAAGATAGAAAGTTTTGTGACAGAGTCATCCTGAACTGGGATGATTCTAAAAATGTGTAAAAAGTCTTATGATTTCTCTGTTCATCAGTCAGGACTTTAGTCCTACACTCCTCAAGCAGGTAATGCTAGTCTTAAGTGAATAATAAAGAATAAATAATGCAATTTTTATATTACTGTTTGTCTTTTTAACCAGACCTTTTCTAGTGGTCGACAATAGCATCAGCCTAGAAAATCCTTTACTGAGTTGAGCTTGTTCTATTTGGTTTGCAGATTAGGGAGATGGGAATTAGAAGAGTTTGACTTTAACTGTAGAATGCTCTATTAGAAAAGAAAAAAAAAAACCCAACCAAACAAAGCACAACCAAACCAAATAAATAGCAATCCTCAATTAAAAACAGTACAAACATCATTGATCCATCCAATTTCCCAAAGTTGTCTATCAGCCCTGCCAGAAATAACACACTAGGCAGATCAGATACCTAACCACAATAATTATAGCTTGGTGATGCCTAGAGCTTTGAAGTGGGCTCTGTGGCTGGCACGCTGACGTCATTGACCAAGGAGGTGATCGATTGTGTTAACTAGCATGTTTCTCGAACAGAGTAAGTTCTCAGTCCATTTCTTCACTCTTCACTTTGTTGGGGAAGTAGGCCATCACTCAAAATTATGAAAATGAATCTGACTCTTACAAGTAAAGGGGAAAAAAAGGGAAAATTTACTTGTGCTTAAGAAATACAACTTTAAATATGAAGAGTTATTTAAAAAGCTGAATCTGGAGAGTATCGCCTTTATAAAAAGCTCAAGTGTGTGAATGCTGACTCATTGTATTCAGTGGGCTCATTGTGCTCTGTGGGTAATTCGATTCACCTCAGCCAAATCTGCTTCCTCTGGCTGGCTCCTAGTCAGTTATTAATGATTATTACTATCATTCAGCATTTCTATAGTACTTTCTCTTTTCAAAATGCTATGTTCTCTACCTTTAGTTGCCTAGGTTGGTGACCAACATGGAAGAGCAATTTTGTGCATTTCTTCATATTCTCCATAGTGCTTAGCATGGTGCCAATATGTAGGAGGCACTCAGAAAGAGTTGTGTACTGATATATAAGCTTAATTCTCTGACTCAAGCATTAAATACAAGACTGAATAAAGCTTGGGTGGGGGAGGATCCTTCATGATCTTATGGGGGCACCATGATAGGAATTTCTCTCTTGTAGATGAATAATTCTTTGAATTCTTCCCCCTTCCCCAACAACTGCACATAAGGCACTGAGGGCTTAACTGTGCCCCTTGGATATTCTAGCTGCAGAGCAAGATATCATCTGGGGAAGGATGCTCTTGTTTTATAGGACCCTGATGCCTTACAACTGCTTTTCTGAATGCTAGGGATTACCTTGGGCCCTTATGGATCATCCAATTGCAAAACTGTTAAAGCTGAGATTGAAGGAAGCATTCTCAGGCTATAAGGATGAAGAATAGAACAACTGGGCAGTTGCTCCAAGGGTGCTGTGATGGGAAGAAAATCTACAAAGAAATGGCTGCTGGTAAATGCCTGCTCTTCCTTGTTTCTGGTTCTTTTCTTTTTCTTGTTCTGAGAGGCAAAGCCAAGCTGGCAGTCTGTGGGAGAGAGTGAGTGGGAGGAAGAAAGATTCATGCCTTGCTCTCTGGAAACTTCACCTCCTTGAAGGCTTGTGGCTTACACCAGCTCTGCCAACACCCCTTTGGGAATGGAGAGGATGTTTGGGGATACTGCATGGTTGGTGGCATTGTTTTCCGTTTGATTACTTTTGTTTATATGTTACTGCAACACTACGGGAAATCAGAAAGTTGAGTAGAGAGAAATGTAAAATTGTTGATGCAGTGGGATTCTTAGGAGATGTGAATTTTGCTCAGAGAAATAATTCTAAGAATCCAGGTTTAAGGATACCTAATCATGGACCTGATGGAGCCAAATTTATCTAGGACCCTTAGGATTATTTTGGGCAAACTCAATCCTTTGGAGAAGTTCTGGAATTGACCCAGAATCCTAAGCAGATTCTGGACCAGGGTCAATATAAAAGCAGATTGCTTGGGAAAAAGTACAAACCAGATGCTCCCAAAGGCCCATGTGGTCTAAATCCATACCTATGAGATAGTATTAATAGTCTTAGAACAGATGACTGTGACAGAGGGGTTGGATGCCTCAAGACTCAGCATATACCATACTGATACACACCAGGTATGTTTCTTTTGGTATTCACTAAAATGAAATTTATTGGATTATTAGTGTTCCCTACAGAACAACAGCACACATTTAGAGTATGGTTTTTTAAAGTTTTTGATGCTCTCCCTCACAGCAACCCTATGAGGTAGGTAGTGCAAATACTGTATTATTCTCCCTACTTTATGGATGCAGAAATGGATGCTAAGAGATGTTAAATGATTTCTTTTACTTGAAGTTGTATAACTAGTTCCTGACAAAGGCAGAATTTGAACTCATGACTTCTCATTTCAATCCTTCTGCTTTTTTCCTATTAGAATAGGATACTTGTGAAGGTCAGATATTCTTACGCTCAGAAGCTATATGACCCTAGCTTAGCTGGGCTATCAAACATTTTCAAAATGCACATAATGGTAGTTAGATAATTTTAATTTAAAAAATATTTTATTGGCACATTGGGTATAGATTAGCTGCAGATATTTAGTTGAACAGTAATAGAAAATTAGACTCTGAAGATTAAGAGTTATGCATCCTTTTTTGGTATGGAAATGACTTACTGGAAAAAGCATTGCCTCCTGGCCTCCAAAGAACCACAGAAGATGGTAACTAGAAGTAACCAAGAGGAGTACTACTTTACACTATATTTGAATAAATATTTTCTCTACCCCTTACCTGCTAAATAGATAGCCAGTGGAAGCCTTCTAGACTTCTAGTATGTGGTGTTACCTTTCAAGATAGCCCAATTCACCATTGGACCATTCTAATAATCAGGAAAGTTTCCCTACATAAAGACTAAAATTTCTTCTTCACAAAGTCTACCCATTGTTTCTAGTTCTGCTATTAGGGACAACCAGGACAAACATAATCTTTATTCTATATGACAGACCTTCAAATAACTGGTGGTAGCCATTATGCCTGTTTTAAGTAGTTCTTCTTGAAATGAACAGTTCCTTCAACTAATTCTCATATCACGTAATCTCAAAGCTCTTTACTATCCTGGCTGTCCTCCTCTGTATACTAACTTACTTCTTGAAATGTGGTGCCCATCATGAACAGGTGCCCATCCAGACCAGAAATATGGTCTGACTAAGGCAAAGTAAAAGGATTGTATTCATTCCTTCAGTTGTGTCCAGCTCTTTGTGACCCCATAGATCATAATAACACACCAGTTCCTTCTATCCTCTGCTAACTCCCCAAATCTATCCAATCTCATGTTCATTGCCTCCACCACACTATCTATCCATCTCATCCTCCACCAACACTTTCTCCTTTTACCTTTTACCTAACATCAAGGTCTTTTCCAGTGAGTCCTGTCTTCTCATTATGTAGCCAAAGTATTTAAGCTTCAGCTTCAATATTTTCATTCTAATGAACAGTCTGAATTAATTTCTTTAAGTATTCACTTGATTTGACTTCTTTGTTGTCAGAGGGACTCTCAAGAGTCTTCTCTAGCACAACAATTTGAAAACGTTGGTTCTTCAGCACTCAGCTTTGCTTATAATCCAACTCTTACAGTCATACATTACTACCAGAAAAACCCAGAGTTTTGTGTATACTGACTTTTGTCAGCAAGATGATGTCTCTGTTTTTCAGTATGCTGTCCAAATTTGCCAAAGTTTTCCTTCAAGGAACAAGCATATTTTAATTTCCTGGCTACAGTTGCCATGGGCAGTGATCTTTGAGCCCAAGAATATAAAATCTGCCACTTCCATTTCTTTTACCTTTGATTGTCAGGAAGTGATGGGATCAGTTGCCATGATCTTAGTTTTTTTTATATTACCCTTCAAACCAGATTTTACACTCTTCTCTTTCACCCTTATCAAGAGGCTTCTTAATTTTTCTTTACTTTCTTCCACCAGAGTGGCATCATCAGCATATCTGAGATTGCAGATATTTTCCTCAGCAACCTTAATTTGGACTTTTGATTCATCCAGCCTGGAATTTTGCTTTATGTACCCTGCATTTAAGTTAAATAAATAAGGTGACGATACACAGCCTTATCATACTCCTTTCCCAGTCTTAAACTAATCACTTTTTCCATGTTTGGTTCTACCTGTTGCTTCTTGTCCTGTATATGGCTTCCTCAGGAGACAAGTAAGATGATCTGGTACTCCCATCTCTTTGGAGACTTGTCATATTTTGCTGTGATCCATACAGTCAAAGGCTTTAGTTAGTTTAATTTGTTTTAGTTAGTTTTATTTTGGTTTAGCTTTATGCTCAATAGAGCAGAAGTAGATTTTCTTTAGGAACTCCTTTGTTTTTTTCCTTAATCCAGCAAATGTTGGCAATTTGGTCTCTAGTTCCTCTGCCTCCTCAAAGACCAGCCTGCTCATCTAGTAATTCTTGATTCACATATTGCTAAATCCTAGTCTGCAGAACTTTAAGCATAATTTTGCTGGCATGTGATAAAAATGCAATTGTTCAGTAATTTGAATATTCTTTGCATTATTGAATTTTACAAATTTGCTGGCATATTAAGTACAACACGTTAACGGCACCATCTTTTAGGATTTTATGGAGCTTATATGAATTTCCATTGCCTCCAGTAGCTTTATTGTTAGCAATGCTTCCTAAGGCCCACCTGACTTCATTCTCCAGGATGTCTGACTCTAGATCAGTGATTCTCAACCTTCCTAATGCCACGACCCTTTAATACAGTTTCTCATGTTGTGGTAACCTCCAACCATAACATTATTTTTGTTGTTACTTTATAATTGTAATTTTTCAACTGTTATGAATCGTAATGTAAATATCTGATATGCAGGATGTATTTTCATTGTTACAAATTGAACATAACCCACAGGTTGAGAACTGCTGCTCTAGATCAATGACACCACTGTGGTTATAGGTTATGTTAAGAAGATTCTTGTATAATTCTTCTGTATATTCTTGCCACCTCTTCTTATCTCTTCTACTTCTGTTAAGGGTCTACCATTTTTGTATTTTATCATGCCCATTTTTGCATAAAATGTTCCCCTAATATCTCTAACTTTCTTGAAGAGATCTAGCGTCTTCCTCATTCTGTTGTTTTCTTCAATTTCTTTGCATTGCTCATTTAAGAAAACCTTATCTCTTATTGCTGTTCTCTAGATTTCTGCATTCATGTGGATATATCTTTCCCTTTCTTCTTTCCCTTTTGCTTCAGCTTCTTTCAGATAGCCATTTCACTTTCTTGCTCTTCTTTTCCTTTGGGGATTTTTTTTTTTTGTTGCTTCCTCCCGCAGAATACAGCAAACCTCTGTCCATAGTTCTTCAGGTACTCTATTTACCTGATATAATCCCTTAAATCTAATTTTGGATACTGCTTCTCTCAAGGTGTCTATGGCCATGTTAGTTGTTTTAAAGTTGCTGGAAGAAATGGAAGTGCTGCCAGAACTTTCTAAATTTTGGTGACCTGTTTAGCCACCCAGTCCTAGTTATGACTGAGTATTTTACTCACTATATAAAGAAATTGAGTTAGAGAAAGGTTGAGATTTGTCCAAGGTCATATGACTAGTTAGTGGTAGAGTTTAGAACTGGACCCTGGTCTCTTTTCCTGTAGTCTAGGGATATTGCTGTTTTCAAGTTATCTATCATTTGACTAATTAGCACTGCAAGAGTAAAAACTATGACACGGCAGTCCAAAATGCTAATGCATTGTTAGGTTATAATCCTTCCACCAAGCCCACTCCCCAAATTCTTCTTTAGATAAATTACTCTTTAACTATTCTTGTCCCATTTTGTATTTGCAAAGCTAATTTTATGAACCCAAATATTTGAATTTGCATTTATCTCTGTCTATTAAATTTCTTCTTATTACATTTGGAGAGTCAATATTGGTCTTTTAAAATTCTAATTCTGTCCTCTAATATGCCCAATATGATAAACGTCTCATTTACACAATTGTCCAAATCACTTATAAAAATGTTAAACAGTGTAGGGTCAACCATAATTCCCTTAGGAATTTTACTGGAGACTTCCCTTCAAGCTAGCATGGAATATTTCCTGACTACTTTTTGGGTCTTAACATTCAACCAATTTTGAATAGACCTTACTGTACTATTTAAGGATCCATATTTTCCCATCTTTTCTATAAGAAGAACTCAATAAATTTCATTAAATACTTTGCTAAAATCTCAGAAAACAGTATCTATAGCATTTCCCTTGTCTTTAAATCTAATAACCCTGTTAGAAAAATAAATGGGGTTAGTCTGTTATGTACTTATTCTGATGAAGTTGTGTGATAACCACTTCCATTTTCAGATATTCAGTAGATATTGCTTCAATGGATATACTCTTGAATTTTGAAAGAAGTCAAGAGCACTAGCCTTTTTGAAAAATTGGCACAATATTTACTCTTTCCTAGTATGGTGACAACTTTCCCATTCTCCATGATTTTTTAAAGATCACTGATTAAAAGTAACATGGGAATGATTACTTATTAAATACCTATGATGTGCTAAGTGCTTTACAAATATCAGCTGGTTTGATGTTCATGACAATCCTGGGAAGTAGGTGCTATTATTATCCCCATTTTATAGTTTAAGAAACTGAGTCAAACAAATGTCAGATGACTCATTCAAGGACACATTAGTAAGTGTCTGGGTTCAGATTTGAACTCAGATTTCCTGAGTCCAGGACTAGTGCTCTACCCATTGTGTCACCTACCTGTCTCTGTAACATCCATTGGTTCTTTCCAGTACTGTTAGATACAGCTCACATAAGCCTGGTGAAGTCATCAAGGGGAGCTAGATGCTTTTCTACAGTCTCCTTACTTACCCTGGGTATTAACACTCCATTAAGCATTTTTGTTCTGTCTATCCCAGCAGTTGTTCTAACCTTTCTTTGATCTCTTCTTTTTCCCAAAATAGCTAAATCTTCCTTCTCTAACAACCTCACCCACCAAGTCATTTTTGTTATTCTTAGCTTTTGTCAAAAGCCTTAGCTCATTCTGATCTTTAGTGCTTTTGACATTATACTTATAGCCTCTATGCCATAATTTTTACTTTTTTTTTGCCAATTACACGTTCTTGCTTTTACCTTCTATGTATCTTTTTAAAATCTAGTTATTTCTCCTCCTCCTCCTTCTCCTCCTCCTCATTCTTCTTCTTCTTCGCTTCCTATTCCTCCTTCTTCTCTTCTGCCTCCTTCACTATAATTCTCCTCCATCCTCTGTACCCCAATCAGGATTCCCTTCTACTTTTTCCAGATCTACCTCTTTTCCTTTCATATTGATGTCTTTCAAATATTTTAATAGAAATACTCATGCTTGCCCCAAACATGGAGAATGGAGAGTTGTTCCTTGATCTCATTATCTTTTCTTCTTGGACAAGTCTGAATTTTTATTCTGGACACTATAGAAATACAAATACTGTACACTCTGTATAGGGCACTGAAAATTTTTCTCTAATTTCTATAGTTGTTGGTAGTAAGATCCTTTATAATTTTGGGTAGTAGCTGCCCTGGAGATCTTGCACACCTTTGAGTATTTCTTCTCTGAGGATGGGGGATTGGAGAGAGCTCAGCTAGTACAAGCAGATAATTAACTCTATATCAGATAAGGAAGACAGCCAAATTGTCATTCTATGCCACTATGTCTGGAGTAAACTATGTTTCTGAAAATAGTTCCGGAGTGGCATAAGGAGTGGTGTGCTGGTAAATATTTAATAATTGGCTCTCCAAAAAAGCTATGCATGAGACACTTTGAAATTTAATCTGCCTTATTTAGATTTTCTCCATCACTTTCTTAAGTCTAGATAATCAACAAAATAAATCAAGCCCCCATTTTTTAACTTTTACTGATTTCCAAGTTGTATAGGCTCACACACTGAAAATTTCGCATTCAGTTCTCATTAACCATGATGAAGCTGGTTCTAGAAGTATGGAATAGTAGAATATATAGGAGGCAGTATGACATAGTGGAAAAGATACCTGTCAGATTGCTCCTTTTCCATCTACTTTTCTGGATCATCCTTTAGGTCCTGCCTACTAACTCTGGCTGTCCCTTAGGGGTCTATGTCATCCCCTCTCTTCTTTTCCTATATCTCAGAACTTCTTTACTTTGGGTCTATGGACCCCAAAGGGATTTGTGTAAAGATTTTTGGGGGGGTCCCTATTAGTTTGGTCATTTAGCTGATTTTTGGATTCCTCTGTAATATCATGCATTTAACAACAGTATTCTGAGAAGGGGTACATAAACTTCATTAAGCTTCAAGTGGGGTCCACAACACAAATCTCTGGCTGCTCCATACTCTCTCCCCTGGGTTCTCATCATAGTCCACAGATCTAATTATTATCTTTCTGCAGATGATTCTCAGATCTATTTATGCCTTACTTTTACCCTTAGCCTCTCTCTAGGCCTCCAGATTTGCATTTTCAGCTGCCTCAGATATTCTGAACTGGTTGTCCTGTAGATGCCTTCAGTTGAAAATGTCCAGAACAGGACTCATTGCCTACACCCAACCCCACCCCAAAACAAACAAACAAACAAGGAAACAAACAAACTTTCCTTCTGAATTTTCTCTTACTTTGAAGACAATCATCCTCCCTATTATATAGGCTCACAACTTTGGTGTCCTTGATTCTACACTCTATACATATGAAATCTGTTACCAAATCTTGTTTCTATGTTTACTAGATTTCTTGTAGAGATTTCTTCTCCACTTATAGTGAGCATCCTTGGCACATGCCTTTAACCCCTCATACCTGTACAATTGAAATAGTTTTCTTGTTTATTTCTCTGCCTCAAGTCTTTTCCCAATTCAATCCATCCTTCACCCAGCTGCCAAAGTGATCTTAAAGCCTAGGTCTAGTCATATCACCTTTTTACTCAGTAAAACTCAGTGGCTTCCTATCACCTCCAGGGTTAAATATAAAATCCTCTGGTGTTCTAAGTTCTTCATATCATAGCTCCACTCTCTCCACCCTATTTTTCTATTCTTCTTACATCTTACAGTTTGCAATTACCATTTGATGCAATGATACTAGCTTCCTTGCCATTCTTTGGATGTGACATTCCATGTTTCAGCTCTTTCCATTTTTACTGGCTGTCCCCCTTTCCTGCAATGCTCTCCTTCCCTAGTTTTGTCTTCCCTGGTTTTCTTTAAATTCCAGCCAGAATCCCACCTCTTACAAGAAGCCTTCCCAGTCCCTCTTTTAATCCTAGGGCCTTCCCTCTTGCTTATTTCCTGTTTGTCCAGTATATATCTTGTGAGTACATAATTGTTTGTATATTGCCTCCCCCATTAGATTATGAGTTCCTCATGGTCAGGGAATGTCTTTTGCTTTTCATTCTATTCTCAGTGCTTAGCTCAATGTCCGACACATTGTAGGTGCTTAATAAAGTACTTACTTTATTAGTAGGTTGAGTGTTCCTTACCTGTGATTCTCCATTTCCCAGATCTGGACCTTTCCCCTGGCTATCCCCTGTGTCTAGAATGCTCTTCCTCTTTGCCTCCACTTCTTGCCTTCTTTTAAGACTCGAATTTTATCTTCTTCATTATGCTTTTCCCAGTCCTACTCTCCTAAGCCCTACCCATTTGTCACACCTTTCCTCTGAGATTGCCTCCCATTTATATTTTGTGCACATTATATCTGTCATAGTTCTTTGCATATTGTCTCCTCTTTTAAAATGTTAACTCCATGTTACAATTCATACCAATTTGTTTTTGTCTTTCTTTGTTTCCTAGACCTTAGCACAATGCCTGGTACATAACAAGAACTTATAAACTTTTGTTGAATGATTGACTAGTGAATCTGGATCTAGAATTCCAATACCAGGTTCAAAGTCTGTTGCCAAAATGACTTTTGTTACCTTGGATAAGTCACTAAGCATCCCTAGACCTCACTTTCCTCATTTGTGAAATGAGAGTTGGGTTACATGGCCTTTCACACTCCAATGAGACTTGTAATAAGCCTTACCCAGTGAACTAGGCCTACTTCATTCCCCAAAGCAAAAATTCCTTTTATAATGTTCCTGATAGTTGGTCATCCTATCTTTGCCAGGAAGTCAATCAACCAATAAACACTTATTATGTGTCTGCTAAATTCCTAAACCCTGGGGATACAAACAGGACAAAAGAAAGACAGTCCCTGTTCTCATAGAGTTTCTAATCGAATGGGGGAACACATTATAAACATATATAAGGTTGAAAGGGGGGTGATGGAGGCATCCAATGGGGAGATGTGCTGGAAAAGTTCGAGAAGTCCCAGAGTAATGTAGCCAGGTGAGAGATGATTGGAATAGTCTGCCTGAAACACTTGAAGTAGTGGAAACCTCCCTATTTTGTAAGATGCCTTGTTTCATTGTTGGAAAGTTCTAACTGTTGAGAAGTTCTTTCCATATTTTGAATTGAAATATATCTTCTTATAACTTCTACCCATTCATCTTGATTGTCATTGGACTATTACAGTATAAATCTAATTTTTTTCCACGTTCCAATTCCTCAGATATTGAAGACATCTATCATTTTTCCCATAAATCTTACTTCTTTTTGATTAAACATCACCCATTCTTCAGAAATTATTCTCAATATGCCATGCTTTTGATTTTTCTCAATGATATTTTCTCAATATGCAAATATGACAAGCAAGTCTACTATGGTTTTATCCAAGTCATTGATAAAAATATTGAATAAAAAATTATCAAAGAGAGACTCTTGGATGCAAGACATATTCCTTCCCTTCCCCCACTTAATAGTATTGCATTTTTTCCAATTACCTGCAAAGATATTTTTCAAAATTCACTTTTAGAAGATTTTGATTTCCAAATTGTTTTCTCCCTCTCTCCCCTCCCTAAGAAAGCATGCAATCTGATATAGGCCATACACGACAATTGTATTGAACATATTTCCACATTAGTAATGTTGTGAAAGAAGAATCAGGACAAAAATGAAAAACTATGAGAAAAAAACCCCAAAACACATGAAAAAAAATAGTGTACTTTAATTCCCATTCAGATTTTCATAATTCTTTCTCTGGCTGTGGAGAACATTTTCCATCATGAGTCACTGGGAATTGCTTTAGATCATTACATTGCCAAGAAGAGCCAATTCTGTCAAAGTTGGTCATTGCTCAATGTTGCTGTTATTGTGTACAGTGTTCTCCTGGTTCTTCACTCAGCATCAATTCATGTAACTCTTTCTAGGTTTTTCTGAAATCTGACTGCTCATCCTTTCTTATAGGACAATAGTATTCCATTCCATTCATATATCACAACTTGTTCAGTCATTCCCCAATTGATGAACATCCTCTCAATTTCCAATTCTTGACCACCAAAAAAAATAAAAGAGTTGCTATAAATATTTTTGTTCATGTCTGTCCTTTTCCATTTTCTATGATCTCTTTGGGATACTAATAGTGTTACTGCTGGTTCAAGGTTTTTTTTTTTTTTTTTTTTTTACAATTTTACAGTCCTTTGGGCATAGTCTCAAATTGTTCTCCAGAATGGTTAGATTAGCTCACAACTCCACCAATAACGTGTTAGTGTTCCCATTTTCCCCACATCTTCTCCAACACTTATCATTTCCACTTTTTTTTGTCATATTAGCTAATCAGATAGATATGAAATAGTACACTAGAGATGTTTTAATTTGCATTTTTCTAATCAATAGTGATCTAGAATATTTTTTCATATGACTATAGATAACTTTAACGTCTCCATCTGAAAACTGCCTGTTCATATCCTCTGTTATATGTTCATATCCAAATATAATGTATTCATATTTATCAATTGGGGAATAACTTGTATTTTTATAAATTTGACTCAGTTTTCTATATATTTTACAAATGATATTTTATCACCCTCGCTGTACAGATTATTTCCCAGCTTCCTGTTTCCCTTCTAATCTTGGTTGCATTGGCTTTGTTTGTGCAAAACCTTTTTAATTTACTGTAACCAAAATTATTACTTCTCATTTCATAATGCCGTTTATCTCTTGTTTGGTCATAAATTCTTCTCTTCTTTATAGATCTTACAGGTAAACTATTTCTTGCTCTCCTGAATTGCTTATGCTATCACCCTTTATGTCTAAATCATGTAACTGTTTTTACCTTATCTTGGTAGACAGTGTAAAAATGTTGGATTATACCTAGTTTCTTCCATACTATTTTCCAGTTTTCTCAGCAATTCTTGTCAAATAGTGAGTTCTTATTCCATAAACTGGAATCTTTGTATTTATCAAATAGTAGATTGCTATAGTCCTTGACTACTGTGTCTTGTATCCCTAACCTATTCCATTGATCTGCCACTGTATTTCTTAGCCTGTACCAGATAGTTTTGAAAATCGCTGCTTTATAATACTGTTTTAGATCTAGTAGGGCTAGGCTATCTTCCCTTACATTTATTTTCATTAATTTCTTTGATATTCTTGACTTTTTATTCTTCCAGATGAATTTTATTATTATTTTTCTAGCTCTTTAAAATAATTTTTAGTAGTTTGATTGGCATGGCACTGAATTGGTGAATTAATTTAGGTAGAATTGTCATTTTCGTTATATTATGAGCAGCTGATATTTTTCCAATAATTTAAATCTGACTTCATCTGTATCAAAAGTGTTTTGCAATTGTATTCATATCGTTTCTGGGTTTGTCTTGGCAGGGTAGACTCCCGAATATTTTATATTGTCTATGGTTATTTTAAATGTAATTTCTCTTTCTATTTCTTGCTTCTGGGCTTTGTTAGTAATAGATAGAAATGTTGATGATTTATGTGAATTTATTTTATAAGCCTGCAACTTTGCTGAAGTTGTTCATTATTTTAAGTAGTTTTTTTAGTTGATTCTCTAAGTATACCATCATATCATCTGCAAAGAATGATAGCTTTGTTTCTTCATTGCCTACTCTTATTCCTTCAATTTCCTTTTTTTTCTCATTGCTAAAGCTAACGATTCTAATACAATATTGAATAACAGTGTTGATAATGGACATTCTTGTTTCCTGATTCTATTGGGAATGCTTCTAGCTTATCCCTATTACATGTAATGCTTATTGGTGGTTTTAGATAGATGTTACTTATCATTTTAAGGAAAACTTCATTTATTCCTCTGTGTTCTAATGTTTTTAATAGGAATGGGCACTATATTTTGTCAAAAGTTCTTTCTGCATCCATTGAGATAATTGTATGATTTCTGTTAATTTTGTTATTGATATGGTCAACTACACCGATAGTTTTCCTAATATTGAACCAGCCCTGCATTCCTGGCATAAATTCTACCTGGTCAGAGCATGTTATCCTCATGATAAGTTTCTGTAATCTCTTTGCTAACATTTTATTTAACATTTTTGCATCAATATCCATTAGGACAATTAGTCTACAATTTTCTTTCTCTGTTTTAACTCTTCCTGGTTTAGGTATCAGCACCATATTTGTATCATAAAAAGAATTTGGTAGGACTCTTTCTTCCCTTATTTTCCCAAATAGTTTATATAGTATTGGAATTAATTGTTCTTTAAATATTTGGCAAAATGCATTTTTAAATCTATCTGGCCCTCGTTATTTTTTCTTTGGGAGTTCATTGATGGCTTGTTCAATTTCTTTTTCTGAAATGGGATTATTTAAGTATTTTATTCCCTCATCTGTTAATCTGGGCAATTTATATTTTTGTAAATATTCATCCATTTCATTTACAGTCTCAGACGTGTTGGCATATGGTTGGGCAAAATAGCTCCTAATTATTGTTTAATTTCATCTTCATTAGTGGTGAATTCATCCTAATCATTTTTGATACTGGTAATTTGGTTTTCTTCTTTCTTTTTTAAATCAAATTAACCGAAGGTTTATCTAGCTATAGATCTTAGTTTTATTTATTAGTTCATTAGTTTTCTTAATTTCAATTTTATTAATCTATCTTTTGATCTTCAGAATTTCTAATTTGGTATGTAATTGGGGATTTTAAATTTGTTCTTCTTCAAACTTTTTTAGTTGCATGCCAACTCATTGACACCCCTCCCCTCTGTTTTATTCATGTAAACATTTAGAGATATGAAATTTCCCCTAAGAACTGCTTTGGCTGCATCTCATAAGTTTTGGTAAATGTCTCATTATTGTCCTTCTCTTTGATGAAGTTATCGATTGTTTCTATGATTTATTGTTTGACTCACTCTTTTTTTAGGTCTTGGTCAGAGATTCGTCAAATTCCACATTACTTGTCTTGATAACAGGGAGAATCAACCCTTCCGTAGACCTTTCTGAGCAAACACAATGAGTAAGCATACACCCATTAGCACAAACTTAGAATTTTTTGTACTCTCTAATTAGATCTTGATCTGGGTAAATGATTAAAAGAGATTTCTCACCCTGGTTGATTTCTGGAAGAGGAAGTAGAAAAGGGGAAAAACCTTAGTCTAATACAAAAATTAATTAATAAATGTGAGAGAAATATCAATTTCTCACATTATGAGAAGACTACCCCAAGTGTTACATTTGCTTCATTCAAACGAACTGCTTGTTCTAGTTGTAGTAATATTGATCCTTACTAATTTGCTTTAATATGGCCTCTGTTCTTGTCTTACTATTTAAGGAGATCAGCTTCCTGTCAAAAGAAAGGGAGGTGGAAAGCTACAGAATCACAATACAGTAACTGACAAGAATGTTGTTGTTTAGATTGCTTTTTTTAGATTTCCCATTTGAGTGAAATTGCTAAAGAATGGCTCATTTTTCTTTTATGTATGATTTTTGAGTCAACTTTGGGACTATCTAATTTTCTGAAATATATATTCCTGTATGAATAAAATTTTTGTAAATCAAATCATATTTAAAGGGGAGTTCACTTTTGAAAATCAATGTAATTGGCTAAGTGAAGAATTCCTTACTAGTGTGAGCAACCCAGCTCTGACTCCTATACACATTCCAGATTTAAGGGTTGTTAAAGCTTTGAAAATCAAGTTTTCTTGCATGAAGGCACAATTGTCTTTTTTATCCATCCATCCATCCATCCATCCATCCATCATCTATCTATGTATCTATCTATGTATTTGTCTATGTATCTCTCTCTCTCTCTCTCTTTCTATGTATCATACATCAGTTACTGATCATCAAAGTACAATATGTTATAGAACACTAAAATTATGTTGAACATAATCTAAACTTTATTGATTAATCTAAATTTTATTGATGAGTGTGTGTGTATTTTTTTTTTCACCAAAAAGGGTGAGTAGCAAGCTTAAGGTATTGTTTTTATATCCACCACACTGGGTAAATTCCACAGTGAGTGCTTTTAGGTTACCAGCAGTACACTTAAAAAAGAGAAAACAGAAACCAACCTCCTTCCTTTCCCCTGCCCCCTATTCCAAGCTAATATTGCCATCTTCTCTCACTCTCATGATGAATGGCTGCTTCCCTTCTCTTGATTCCTTCTGCTGTATTCTATTTCCTTCATTTCTAACATACTCTATCCTAGTTTCACTAAACAGGTTTTCCTGAGAGAACCTCAAAAACACTTCAGTTGATGGACACAGGAGTGGCAGGATGCTTGCTCACTGACTCGAATTAATCCTGAACTTGACCAGGCTCATCCTCCAGGGAACCAGATTCAATACTCTGGAGGACTGAGACCCAGGAAGGGCGATTAATTCCTGCTTGATTTCACTTCCTTTTTTGAACTCCCATGGCAGGGATTGTCTGTAACACTCATTGGGCAATTAAACTGTGCCATCCCTTGTTGTCATTAATCTTTTCCCTGGATGTGTTTGAATCCTGCACCAGTGACCCTGGACAAGTCACTTAACCTCCATCAGAAATGGCTTCCTAATTTGTAATATGAGGATAATAATAATGCTTACCTTATAGGATAATTGTGATAATCAAATGAGATAAGATATGTACAGGACTTTGCAAACCTTAACGTGTTATATAAATATTAGTTGTCATTATTGTTGTTCCCCTTACTAGATAGCAGATAGGGAAGGAAGAACATATATTATACCTGAGCTTAGGTATAATGAACCTAGATGTCCTATACATAGCCAGGACCTGGTAGATTTCTGTATAATTAATTCCTGTTGATGTTGGATAAAGCTTGTTTGTACATATTTGTTTGCTTATTGTATTCTCTATTAAATTATGGGGTCCCTGAGGACAGGGACTGTCTTTTACCTTTTTTTTTATCACCAGGGCTTAGGACAGTGCTTAGTACATGTTAAACAATCAATAAATGTTAATTAATTTAATTAAGTCAATTAATAAATGACGTATTGATAGACTCATTGATTGCTCATAATAGTAAACATTTTTAGTCATAATCTTAATAGCCGTAATAAGAAAACATTGACCACAAATGAAGAGTTTACACATAATCAAGTTATCCTCTGTCCTCATTACTATAGAACTACTTATTTGTAAATAGCAATTTAAGGATTAGAAAGCTATTCCTCATGAAGTGGGGAGGAACATTATTATCACCATTTTGGAGATGAGGGAACTGAAGTTAAGAAGTGTTAAAGGGCTTTTCCAGAGTCACAAGTACTGTCAATGTCAGAGCCCAGGTCTTGAGTTCGAGTACTCCTGACTCCAAGTTATGGGCTCTTTCTACTTGACCCTTTTTGGTTTGTAATAAAGACCAGGAAACACTATGAGGTCCAGAAATACTTTCTAAATCAATAATGTTTAAGAGTTTGTTCAATGTAATTTTAATGTTGTATAAAATACTGTTCTTTGATGATTAGTAATTACATACCATAGATATGGGTCATTCCATTAATCAGTACCACGTCATTTCTCAGTCATTCTGGGTGAATAGAAAATGATTGTACCCTGGTTTATTTGGTTTTTCCCTCCTTAGTTTTCATCCCTTCCCTTTTCATCCTGCTCCTTATCCCCAGTGATTTATCCCCTTTGGGCCACCCACCAGCTCGCTCTCATAGGTCTGGGGAGGGGGGGGAAACTAGCATAAGTTCAAAGTACTTTGTGGGTTTGCACTCCTAAAATTGTAGTTCATTAGTCTTCACTGTTAGATTTACTTTTTACTCTCGTTCCAGAAAATACACGAATGATTAGCTTAAAGCAAAGTCATTAATTGAAATGCCATAGTAAGAACAGAAACAAGGCATCTCCTCCATAAATCTGGGACACCCTCTCCTATTAACGTAGACCATATCTGTGATAAAGGTGGACATGGAGTTCACAAGTAGAAAGACACATGTGAGTAGCAAGATGGTGCAGTGGATGGAGTGCTGCCCCTGAAGACAGGAGGAACTGAGTTCAAATCTGGACTTAGAGACAGCTGGGCAAATCACTTAACCTCTGGTTGCCTCAGTTTTCTCTTCCACAAAATGGGAATAATAATAGCATCTACCTCCAACGGTTGTAAAGATCAAATGAGAATAATTGTAATGCACTTAGCATAGGCCTGGTACATAGTAAATGTTATATAAATATTGGTTATTATCATCTTTGTGCAGAGGGAATGTGGGGGATAGCACCTTCTACACCACTGTTTTCAAGCCTGCTCTTCCATGTCTTCCATGATGTCTTTTATCTGCCCCTTGCGTGGTCTTTGCTGGGTTCTTTGCTTGGCTGTGCCTCTTGGGCCTGCCCTCAGGCTGGTCGTGTGGTTCTGGAACTTAGCTGAGATCTCCACTGTCTTCAGCTTTGGGTTCATCTGACATCCTGGCCTTGGGTGCTACTGCTGTGCACTTTAGCCATAGAATGGAGTTCGTGACCAAGGATCAGCCGCAGAGCTGTCTCTGGGGCTTGTTCTATCTAGAGAAGAACTCCAGCTCTAGCTGCTAGATTTCCGACTTCTTTCTTGGACATGATGATTCCCCAGCTGGACTCTGCCATGTGCTTCTGCTGTTAGGTACCATTACCCATGGAGGTAGGCTAAGAGGGAATGGAGAAAGAAATCTCTCTTCCTTTGCTGCACTTTGCCAGAAGGTCTCTTAAGAGCGGGCTGTCTCAAGTCTATCTGCAGTGAAATTGCCTGGGCAATGGCTACATTTAAATCTTCAATTCTTCCCTCTCACATTCGTGAGAAGAGAAAATGGTGTGGGGACAGGTAGTCTTTACTAATCCCGACCTAGTTTCTTATCCCTTACATATGCAAGCATGCCAAGCAGATATGTTCTTGAAAAGGCAATCCTTTCTTTTTGTTCATTGTCTCTTTTCCTTTCTCCTTGTGACTGATAATTTCATTTGGATTGGGGTGGGAGGAGTGGGACTTAATTGATCAGGGGTTCCTTGATCACCTTCTTGTTACACTAGTATAGCTTTATAGATAAGTTAAAACAATAAAACTAACAGGTAATTCAATTAATTCTCTCCCCTCCCCATCCCCCCAATTATTCTCAGTCCTTTTATACCAACAGGTAACCCCATGGTTATGTATAAGGGCTTCAAGAGCTGATGGAAAGTGACAGTGCCTCGGGCTAGATTTTCTTTATTTTTTGTTTCATTTGTCCACAGTTTGATTCCTTTTGAGGCCTAAAAAAATTTACATACAGTTTCATCACCCTCTTAGTTGACGACCTCCACATGTCATTTACATGAAGGCTCCTGGGATGAGGCTTGTGCTGTGTAGGAAGGATCTAATTTAGGAGCACTCCAGAGGGAGGCTGTGCATCACTCTTGCCTCTCAGGAGTAGAAAGGACTCATGCCTCTCAGGGGTAGAGAGGACGCATCACCTTCACGCTGAATCCACTCCTTACAAATAGCAGTGTGTGAACTCTTTAGGTCCTGCCTGGAGGGCTATACTACCTCTCCCAAGAGTTTCAGGTTAGGTTCACTAACCCTCTGCTTAAAAAAAAAAAAAAGTGAGAATTTAAATTTTAAAAATGAAACAGCTTATAACCTTGAACCCTAGGAAATTAAGTTTCTATCTCCTGCATTGCCTTACTTAAAATCAATGTTACTTAAGTATATTTCTTGTTTTTCAGAATTCTGGATACTTAAAACCATGCCCAAGAAAGTTATTTCATACTTCTTTGAAATGCCCTGCAGAACTTCTCTCTGTGTCTTAGGGAATTCTCCTACTTTGTTTCCTGCTTTCTTTCCTCGTTGCCTTATTTTTTAAAATAAAGTCTGTAAAGTTTCAGAGACTACATTAGTCTCATGCGCTTTCAGAGCTTTTTCCTTTAAGGGGCAAGAAGGTAAAGGGTCAGAGGATGAGCACACTCTTGACAGTTTTTACTTCCCATACATATCATCCTAGCCTGAAATCTTTTCTTTAAAGTCAAGAACAAATTGCAGCCAGAAAAATGAGGCCCTGGAAAACAGTGGATTTAATCAAGACATTAGTATTCAATTTTTTTTTTAAAAGTAGTAGAGTTGAGAGGAGGAATATAATTGGAGTGATGCAAAAAAAAAAATCTCATCAAAGTATTGTCTTGTGGAAAATAAACAAAGCCAGGAGAATTTGTTTGGCTTTACTGAATGTTTGTTACAAGGGATTTGTTTTTCTTTCTTATTCAATGAAGAGTGAGGTGGAAAAGAGAAAGTAGGTATCCCTTACTGAAAAAATTAAAATAAATTGAAAATAAACAAATCCGTATGATTAAGGTTGTTATGGGAGAAATATCTCTACTCTGAGTTCATGTGGTAGGTAACTGCTACCAAATATATATATATATTTACCACAATGCACAAATGATGGAGGCCAAAATCTAGGTTTTATTAGTGTGCTTAAGCATAGGTTCAAGCCTCAGAGAAAACCTGTACAATTACAAGGATTCAGACAAGGCTTCTTATAGGCAAAATGATCTCAGAGTGACAGAGAAATAACTCATTTGTGTATTGTAATCTTGTACATTTTTCTTAGGCCATAAAAGTGGAAGAGAAGATAGATCACAATTCCATACTTCCTTCGATGTCATAAAAGCTGAACAAACTTAATGAAACAGAGCCATGATCTCATCCATCCCCAGGAGAAACAAATTTATAGGTAATCTAAGTGAGGTTACAATTTAAAAAACATTTAGTTGTTTAGCCAATTCAGGCATTTTTAACTCTTTGTGGTTTTCTTGGCAAAGAGACTGGAATGGTTTGTCATTCCTTCTCCAATGCATTTTACAGATGAGGAAACTGAGGCAGATAGGGTTAAGTGACTTGTCCAGAGATTATTCCTTGGTTTCATCTAAGGAATACTTAAGATTCGTAAGTAAATTTTTACATCCTATGGAAATGGTTTTGGTTAATCAAATAAAAAGAAATTTTAAAATTCCAATAACAATATTTATATAAAGTCTTCATAGAGAGTTTATTTTTATTTCTGTTATGAGAGACAACATGGAATACAAGAAAAGGATCAGGATATGGAGTCAGGGAGGCCTGGATTCCAGTCCCTCTTCTGACACTTACAGTAGCTATGTCATTATGTTTTCCAAGCCTCAAGCAATTCCCTAAGACTCTAAATTATAGACTGCCCCAATCCATATTGGTTGGGGGGAGTTCCCCTATGGAGGTTCTAGGGAAATCAGAGGTAGGTCTTTAAGATTTGGATCTTTGTTAGGATGATGATATACTTCATGTAGGGAAATACTAAAAAATAGAAGGATCTCTCACTCTCTCTGGGGAGATAGGACAAATAAACACATGTGAAAAAGCAATGAAATGTTTTGCAAATTTCCCTACAAAAGTGTTATAAGATACTATATAAACAAGTTAATGGGAATAAAGTGCAAGCCTTGTACAAATATACTGAGAAAATGCTGAGTAATAGAGACATTGGAGGTGGGGGAGGTTCTCTGAGGGGTTTCAAATTTTGCCCTGAAGCCTCAACCTGTGTGACCTTGGGCATGTCATTTTAAACCTCCTTAGTCTTCAAGTCCTCTAGGTTTGGACTGGATGGTCTCTGTCCTTTTGGCCTTACATCTATGAACCTATGATCTGTGAACTCAGTTAACAGCACAATTTGGAAATGGCAGGTTGGGGGTGGGAGACAGTAAGGAAGTGGTCAGGAATAGGGAAGTAAATTATATTGTGAATGAAGACAACAGAAAGAAATTATTTGGGTCATTCAGGCTAATTATTAAACTAACTAATTTAACTAAATTAACTAAATTTAAATTAGTTAAATTTAGTTAAAACACACACACACTTGTCATCTCTTTTCCTTGTCTGCATCATTGAGGCTATTAAGCCTCAATCTCAGAAATATTCTTGACTGGTTTTGTATGTCAATTCACAGCCATGTCATTGTGTTAATGAGTCATTCTTCCTTTCTTCCCCACTGTCTATGAATATGGGATGTCAAATCTTTATTTGAGGTGAAACTGGCAAAATATAATACTATCAGCCAATCTCCTCCTAATGACCCATTTCTAACAAAGAGAAATGCATGAGAATTTAATTTACCCCAAGTGGAAGCTAAAAACTCTTTGACCAGACCAGTCAACCAACCAGCTCATTCTATATACCCCTCCCTGCCAAACAATCTCTTTGGTTTTTGACAGTTAATTCAGTATTTTGACTCATTACATAACTTTGCTGATTCATGGTGATGCAGCTATATAACAAAAGTTGACCTGGCCACAAATGGACACTTTCCTCTGAAAGGAAATAGAGCACTGTGGTCTCTATGGAATATGACCACATGGAGAAAAAGCCGGAGTTCACTTGTCTAGAAATGTTGGTAAGTCACCCAAGCACTTTGCATGTGGTCAGAGCAGCCCATTCCAAATGTCTTGATGGGCAAGGGTGTTTTTACATCTATCAATACTGACATTAGCTTGCCATTTTTAGCAGAACTTTAGATCTCCATTTGCTATATTTTAAGATGCATGCTGTATATATCCAACTTGGAGAAAAGAGAATAAAATTATCTTTATTAATAAAACATGACGGCACTCTACTGCCTTCCTGAGAGCATTTGAAGTCAGATGTAACCTGCTACCCCACCCATTCCTTCATTCTTAAGTTACCCATTAGAAAATAAAGCCAGATATAATTAACAAACAAACAAACATATCTTCCTGCTGTTCTGACTTGTTATAAGAACTGTTATTCCTACTTATAAACAGTTTCCTGTCAGCTTCCTGCTGTTTCTCTAATAAGACTTCTGCATTGGAGAAGAAAAAGGTCTGCATAAAAATTAAACATTGACTTACCATAGTAATTCTTCCTGCTCATCTGCATTAAGTAAAATCCAAACTGTTCTGGAACTGCAGTTTGATTAGAATTGAAATGTCCAAATGATTGCCCCAGTATGAAAGGGAAACTTGGTCTTGCTGGCATTGGTGGAAAGAAGATGACAAGAAATGGTGCCCCTCATTTCCTCACTGGTGATGGGCAGGCACTGACCCCTCTAGTCAGAGAGGTTGGGTGGCAAACTTCTTTAAGTTATTGGGTATTGATTCCTTATCTCAGATGAGGTCTTTCTTGTGGTATGGTGTAAAGAACCTTGCCTGGTTGCAGAGGTCACAGGATCACAGCTTTTCACAGACACTACCTGTGTGACCTTGGGTAAGTCAGTTAACATCCCTGAAACTCAATTTCCAACAGAGTGAAGGATTCAACTAGATCAGCGGTTCTCAACCTGTGGGTTGTGACCCCTTTCAACATGACCCTTTCACAGGAGTCATGGGGGTCTGATGGTCTTAGGAACAGAGACACCACTCCTCATCCATCTCCAGGCTAATCTGCCCACATACGAGTATTAAAGGGTCTAGGCATTAGGAAGGTTGAGAACCACTGTACTAGATGATCTCTATTCCTCCAGTTCTAAGTACACGATCCTTAAATGTAGGGGTTCTTAACCTTTGTTATGAATCCCTTTGACTGCCTGATAAAGTCTTTGAATACCCTGTCAGAATAATATTTTTAAATAATTGAAGGAAGTGCTAAATTGTAGTTAGAAGTTAATGAAAATAAAGATGTAATTTTTTGTTCCCATCCAACTTCACAGGCTCCCTGAATTCTTTCCACCAATCCCTTGGGAGTCTGTGGATCCCAGGTAAAGAACCTTTGTTTTAATATGTCACCTTTTATGAAAAAAAAGATCATTATTTGTTATTTCTTTCCTTTGTTAAGGCAATATGGTACAGTGGTGAGGGCACTAGCCTTGGAGACAGGAAACCAAATTTCAAATTTCAGCTCTAAATCTTACTAGTTGTGTATTGATTTTCTCATCTGTAAAATGGGGGTAATAACATCTATACTATCTGTCACACAAAGTTGTTGTGAGGAAAGTGATTTATAAACTTTAGAGCATATATAGATATTATTACTAAGTACTGTACTACTTGTACATGAATTACTTTCTCCTTGGTCAGTATCAAGATCTTATGGAAGAAGACTAACCCTGTTGCTGCACAGATGGTAATCATGGTTTCCCGGAAAAGAAAAAAAATTGGTTTTCATGCAGATTAAAAGTTCCTGACTGTAAATATCCATAGACACTGTGGCATGGCCAGAAGGAAGGAGATTAATGGTCTGCATAACATGCTTGGGAAGGGTGCCCTGTAGCTTTCAAAAGCCTTGCCATCCAGAGGTAACGTGGTGTAGTGGATAGCTAGCTGATCTTGTAGTCAAGATGATCATCTCTGCCATGTACTGGCTGTGGATGTAATGCTGGGAAAGTAATTTCACCTTTTGGTGTCCTAGGTAACGCCTTTCCTTTAAGAGGCAGAGTTGTTGTTTATCTGCACTGGTAGAGGGAGTTCTCTCATTGGGGAGTTCCTTATGCCCGACAAAATCACAGGTCCAGGAAGACAGAACAAACACTATTTACCATCTCAGGGCTTCATGCTCTCTTAAAGTAAACAAAATGCCTGAAAACATAAAAGGGGTAAGGTTACCTGCAGACCAGGAGACAAATGAGAGCATAAAATCTTGTTTAAACTGTTAAGTATTTTTAAAATCTCTTAATTTGATTGAATATTTATTAAATACCTACGCTCACTACTCTACCATACTGCCTCAACAAAGGAAAGAAATAACAAATAATGATGAGTTATTCATAAAAAGTGGAATATTAAAACAAAGGTTTTTTATCTGGGATCCACAGACTCCCAAAGGATTGGAGGAAAGATTTCAGGGAGCCTGTGAAGCATTGTGCTTTTTACTTAGAAGACATACAAAGTTTAGGTAAGAAAACTTCCTGTGGTAGAAAGTACTTTGGCTTTGTGCAGTATTTTAGCTTTGTAGATGTTTATATTCTAGCAAACATTTTGCTCTAGTTACATGAGGTCCCCAAGGTGGGCAGACACTGAATCAAATCGTGAATAATGAGCATCAGACCCTGTTAAATTTCTCTACTCCCTGTCGATCCCCCCTTGTTTTAAGTGATGGAAAATCAGGAATTAGTTTATGGGACTTAGGTCATAGGTTTAGAGATGGCAGGGACCTTAGAGATCACCAAACCTAAATCCCCAATAGGGAAACTGAGACCCAGAGTCGGTTAGCTGCAAAAAATCAGAAAGATGGTTCTAGGTTATTAATAGATTGCAGTTTCATCATTGTTTATTTCCCTAATTTTGCTGCATTCTATATTTGGGCTTTGAAGCAGCACAAGCCATAGCCATGGGCTATGAACAGTCTCATACATAACAGTGATGATACAAGGAGAGGAGACTTAGACCCCCAAACTATGCAAAACTGTACATTTATGCCTCCATTAGTCTCTCTTCTGTACTTTCTGGGCTGACTCTTATCACAAGGTCTCTTACTAATGAATATAGGCTGCTTTGATCAAAGATACACCATCTTCTTTTTAGCTTACTTGGCTCCAGCTAAGGTGAAGTACTCTCCTATTCAGATGCCACTCCATTCAGGTGTTACCATAAGCCCCAAGCGTCCCAAGGGGATTTACTATGCACAATGCAGAGTGGCACCTGGACTCGCCTCTATGCCCCAAGAGTGTTCTATCCTTTTTACTATACTGATAACATCTTGCCTCCAAAATTGGACTTCCCAGAATTGGAAGTGGTGGTGGTATGGTCAAGTAACCACATTGCCCAGTCAAAGAAATGAATAACAGCCTGCAAAGGTCCTTGTGTCTGATGCTGGTTAGCAGCTGGCTCACCATTTTCAACTGGGCTAAGGATATGGACAGGAAAAGGATTGTGTGGCTTGTCTCAATGTTTTCTTGTCCAGGACTCACTGAAACTACTTTCTGTGGATTTTCTTTCCTGCCCTGGTTTGTGGAAACAAAGGACTGGTTTGTGTTATTGGTAACTCCAATTATTCTCCCTGTCCTCTTTCTATTTTTAGGGTTTCACGGAAGATAAACTTGCCAGCTCCTGTACCTTCTTGGAAGGTGAGATATAAATTCATTTATTTGTTTATTTGTCTGTTGATCTATCCATTTATTCATTTTAACTTTTAAAAAAATTATCAAGCATTTATTTTTTCTTTCTTGCATGTTCCCTCAAATTACAACTAAAATAGAAAAGAAAAGCCAAATCCTTTAAAACAAATATGTATAATTAAGGAAAACAAATTTCCACACTGGCCAATGTTCAGAAATGTATGCAAAAGCCAGAATTTAGGTTTCTTTTTCCTGCTAGAGTCTTTCCCCCGCTTTTCAAGTGTTTTTTTTTCCAAGATATTTTAACTCAACCTGCTTATAGACAAGAGAATCATAGTTCTCAACTCTTTTGAGAACTGTTCTTGGGTTTGGTGATTTACAATTTCTTCCCCTAGGTAACCTTGGAAGTAGGCTCCTGCTGGGAGAGAGCTCAGGTCCACATGTTTGAACATGATCTTGGTTCCATCTCTAACCTTTCATCTTTTATCAAGGTGAAGTAGTGCTGCCTATACCATGGGACCAGATAACAGGAGAAACTAGACTGGAAATAGGAATTTGTGTAAGACCAATAAAGACAGGCATAAGGGAGATTTTAAGTCTTTGGCTTACTGCCGCTGATCTTATCTGTCTTCCCAAGGGCTCCCTTTTCTATACTGGCCCTAGGGATGAACCAGTCAGTTCATATGATGACTCTTAAAAGGGCATCACTGAGAAACTTGCCATTGTCAATTGGTTTCCATTTGTCTGGGATCAAGGCTTTTTCATCTATCCCTTCGAATTTTCTATTCCTCTGGGCTCTGTTTGCCCTCTCTTCTGGTGTTCTAGTCTGGAAATTAAGCTGGACAAATGCATCCATCAAACCTGCCAGGATAATCTGAGAGGGGTGCCTAATCAAATTTGAAGGACCTTTCTTAACCACCTTCCTCCCTTCCACTCTCAGTTCTACCTTCCCTGATCTGGCCCATAAAACTTACTAATGTATGTGAACAACGGCCTTACTTCCTGTCTGATATCAAGGACACTGCAGGATCTATGTCCCAGTGTTTTGGGGAACTGAACCAGATAAGCTTTCAGCATAGGATTCCTCTCATCTAGAGCATTGCTTAGTCAAATAGAGTCCTCCCTAATACTTCAATAATAATGGCTTTTTTCTTTCACAGAATGACTTACACATAAATGTCCTTTGCGGGTCTACACACATATAGCCTATGTCAAATTGCTTGCCTTCTCATTGAGGTAGGGAAGAGGGAGAGACAGAGACAGAGAGAAAGGGAGGGAGGGAAGGAGGAAGACAGAGAGAGACAGAGAGAGACAGAGAGACAGAGAGAGACACACACACATAGATAGACACACAGAGAGAATATGGAGCTCAAAATTTGGAAAGAAATATTAAAATTGTTTTTACTTGTAATTGGGAAAAAATAAAGTATTAAACAAGAAAAAATGGCCTAATTGATTGACAAGAGGGGATCTTGATTAACTAACATTGCCCTGGAAAGTCTAAAGTTCTCTCCTCAGTTGCCAGAAGGTGGGCATTGATGCAGTGACAGGATGCTTCACAATAGCCCTTAGGGAAGGCATGGGAGGAGGCCAGAGTAGGGTGTCAGTGTAACCTGTGCAAGGTGTCCCTATTCTTCCTGAAGTGGAAAAGATGCTAAGTTTAGAGCTACAGAATGTGAGTTTGAATGTCTGCTTAGTGACCTTGTGTACAAGCCTGTGGTATGACAGACTTGGCTTGGTGAGAAAGGGGAAGAGAGGCTGACTATGGCCACACTGCATGTTAGGGAAAGGCTGAAGAGCTGGAAAAGCTTTATGAGAGAAACTGGAAATGTTTAACTTAGAAACAAGAAATTTAAGAGGGATGGGATAGCTGTCTTCCAGTTTCAGAAAGATTGCTGTAATCTGTGAATCAGGGCATAGTTTTCCAACTTTTACACTCACATGGAACAGGCTCTATCTCGGAGTGGGGGGGGCCCACAGCAATCCACAATATTAATACCCTGGCTCATTATTGCCCTCCTCCCTCAATATAGAATTTTCTCTGTAAAATCTTTGAATATAGCTTATGTATATAGCAGCTTGCATTTAGGCTTCCACAGATGTGGTAAGAGGGTCACTAGCTCCCATAAGAACATTCATAGTAATAAATATATATTGGGTCCAAATTAGCTTTTATTTCACCACATAAAAATGCAAAAAACACAAAGGACTCACTGGAAATCTCAGTGGAAATGCAAAAAAATGCATAAAGAATTCACAATGGCATGTAAGTGATCAGTACAATTCCCCTCTCTTTCTGGTGGTTCTTATTCTTTCTCAGGGTCCTAAAATGCTCCAGACTCAGAGTAACTGACTGGTTTGGACTCTTTCTGGAAGGGAAATACACTCAAGGGTTTTTGGACAGGTAACTCCTTTTCCATTAGATCTGCCCTGACCAAATAACTCTACAGTAGCTTCTCCAAACCCTCTTAATTCCAGTGCCTTCCCTCAGTTAATTATTTCCTATCTATCCTTCATAAAGTTTACTTAATATATACTTGTTTGCATGCTGTCTCCTTTATTAAATCATAAGCTCATTTTTCATGCTTGCATAATTTACTTATGATATCACCCTTTATGTCTAAATCATGCACCCATTTTGACCTTATCTCAGTTTACAGTGTGAGATGTTCTATGCCTAGTTTTTGCCAAACTGCTTTCCAGTTTTCCTAGTGATTTTTTCAGATGAGGAGTTCTTGCTCCCAAAGCTTTGATTTTTGGCTTTATCAAACATTAGATTACCTTAGTCATTTACTACTGTGTATTGTATTCCTAATCCATTCCACTGATCCACCACTCTATTTCTTAGCCAGTACCAGATTGCTTTAATGATTTCTTCTTTGTAATATAGTTTGAAATCTGGTACTGGGCTGCTTCCCTTCACATTACCCCCCCTCCCCAATTGATTCCCTTGGTATTCTTGACCTTTTGTTCTTCTAGATGTTATTTTTTTCTAGCTCTATAAAATAATTCTTTGATAATTTGATTGGTTTGATATTGAATATGTAAATTAATTTAGGTAGAATTGTTATTTTAATTATATTGGTTATTATGTCATATTATATATCACAAGAGCAATTTTTATTTCTCCAATTGTTTAAGTCTGTCTTTATTTGTATAACAAGTGTTTTATAATCGTGTTCATATAGCCACTGGGTTTGTTTCGGCACGTAGATTCCCAAGTATTTTATATTGTCTATGGTTATTTTAAATAGAATTTCTCCTTCTGTCTCTTCCCACTGGCTTTTGTTGTTAATATATAAAGATGCTTATGATTTTTGTGGGTTTATTTTATATCTTGCCACTCCGCCCATGTTGTTCATTATTTCAACTAGATGTTTACTTGATTCTCTAGGATTCTCTAAGAATACCTTCATATCATCTGCAAAAAATGATAGCTATGTGATATTTTCTAAGGTCTTTTTCAGTTCTAGAGCTATGCTACTGTGATTTAATTAGGAACTATCTGTTGACCTTTTAACTTGGTTCCAAAGGTGAAGCCTTTATGGGTAAATATAAAGACAATTGTTGTGGTTTGGTCATTTCAGTCATGCCCTCCTCTTCATTACCCCATTTGGAGCAAAGATACTGGAGTAATTTGACATTTCCTTCTCTTTAAAAAAAAATAAATGTATTTATTTGTTTTTAGTTTTCAACATTCATTTCCACAAGATTTTGAGTTACATTTTTTCTCCCCATCTTTCCTCTTCCCCCATCCCA
Organism: Pseudocheirus occidentalis; assembly: GCA_028646575.1. Lineage (NCBI taxonomy): Eukaryota > Metazoa > Chordata > Mammalia > Diprotodontia > Pseudocheiridae > Pseudocheirus > Pseudocheirus occidentalis. The sequence goes on along the minus strand of CM053595.1, from coordinate 257,446,852 downwards.
GAATAGCAAGCTTACTGAATACCCCTTACCCCAATCTGTTCTCTCTTATATCCTCCCCACCACACCCCTAACTTCCTAGTAGGGCAAGATGGATTTCTATACCCCAGTGCTTGTGTATCTTATTTCCCAGTTGCATGTAAAAAAAAAAATTTTTTAAACATTTGTTTTTAAAACTTTGAGTTCCAGATTTTTCCCTTTCTTTCTTCCTCACCCACCCCCACTGGGAAGATAAGCTATTCAATATTGGTTGTACACGTGTAGTTACCCAAATCATTTCCATAGTAGTTATATTGTGAAAGACTAACTATAATTCCCTCTATCCTATCCCACCCCCCACTTATGCTGTTTTCTCCTTTGGCCTTGTCCCTTTTCAAAAGTGTTTGCTTCTAACTACCCTCTTCCCCAATCTGCCTTCCTTCCTATCATCTCCCCTCTTTTCCCCTACCCCCTTTTTTCCTGTAGTGTAAGATATCCAATTGAGTGTGTATGTTATTCCCCCCTTAAGCCAAATTCAATGAAAATAAGATTGACCCATTCCCTTTCACCTTCCTGCTCTTCCCCTCCATTGTAACAGTGTTCTCTTGTCTCTTTTATACAAGATAATTTACCCTAATTTATTTCTCCCTTTCTCCTCCCAATAAATTCTTCTCTCCCCTCTTAATTTCATTTTTTTAGATATCATCCCTATTTTTTAGATAGCATACCTTCATATTCAACTCACCCTGTGCCCTCTGCCTATGTATACATGAACATACATATGCCCACACATATGTTTATATGCATGGATACACATACACACACACATATATACATATTATATATATGCCTTTAAATATATTTATATGCACATACACCCTCCTATACATACAAATATACATACATATTCCCTTCAACTATCCTCATATTGAGAACAGTCTTATGAGTTACAATTATCATTTTTCCATGTGGAAATATAAATAGTTCAACTTTAATAAGTTCCTTATGATTTCTTTTTTCCTGTTTCCCTTCTCATGCTTCTCTTGCTTCTTGTATTTGAAAGCCAAACTTTCTGTTCAGCTCTGGTTTTTTTCATCAAGAATGCTTGAAAAGCCTCTATTTTGTTAAATAACCATATTTTCCCCTAAAGCGTTATACTCAGTTTTGCTGGGTAGGTGATTTTTAATTTTAACCCTAACTCCTTTGACCTGTGGAATATCATATTCCAAGCCCTTCGATCCATTAATGTAGAAGCTTCTAGGTCTTGTGTTATTCTGATTGTGTTTCCACAATACTCAAATTGTTTCTTTCTGACTGCTTGCAGTATTTTCTCCTTCACCTGGGAACTCTGGAATTTGTCTATAATATTCCTAGGAGTTTTCTTTTTGGCATCTTTTTCAAGAGGTGATTGGTGAATTCTTTCAATTTCTATTTTGCAGTCTGGTTCTAGGATATCAGGGCAATTTTATCTTGAGAATTTCTTGAAGGATGATTTCTAAGTTCTTTTTCTGATCATAGCTTTCAGGTAGTCCAATAATTTTTAAATTGCCTCTCCTGGATCTATTTTCCAGGTCAGTGATTTTTTTCAAGGAGATATTTCACATTGCCTTCTATTTTTTCATTTGTATGGATCTATTTAATAGTGTCTTGATTTCTCATAAAGTCATTTGCTTCATTTGCTCCACTCTAATTCTGAAGGAATTATTCTCTTCAGTGAGTTTTTGAAATTTCTTTTCCATCTGGCAAATTCAGTTTTTTAAGACATGCTTCTCCTCCCTGGCTTTTTGGGCCTCTTTTGCCATTTGAGTTAGTCTATTTTTTAAGG
>CM053595.1:257427013-257444551 GCA_028646575.1 Pseudocheirus occidentalis | reverse complement strand
TGCAATCTGAATGTCAGGAGCTTCTGAGGCAGCCAGGCATTGGTGGCTTGCTTCTTGCCCCACTGACAGGGGCTGGACTTGCTCTAGGTCCTCCTATTCCCACAGAGTTTCACACTGACCTTTTACTTTCTTTTTGACATTTATGGGTTGATAAGTCTGGAAACTGCCACAGCTGCTGGTGATTCTCTCTCCTAAAATCTGCTCTGGGCCTGCCACTGGTCAGGGCCACCCTAAGGCTGGGGAACTGCATGGCTCACATGGGGCTGCACTCAGCTCCCAGCCTGGTGTGATAGATCCTTCCTGGCAGCCTGCCAGGCTTCTTTCAGTGGGAGCTTTGTTTCCCTTTGTCTCTTTGTGGGTTCTGTAGTCCTAAAGTTTGTTCAGAGTCATTATTTTACATGTATTGGAAGTGATTGAAGAGCCTGCACTAAGTTTATGTTTCTGTTCTGCCATCTTGGCTCTGCCCTCCTGCCATTTCCTTCTCCAGCTCATTTTTCAGATGTGGAAACTGAGGCAAACAGGGCCTCATAATTAGTAAGTATCTGAGGTTAGATTTGAACTAAGGAAGATGAGTCTTCCTAACTCCAGGTCTGGAACTACCTACTATGTCACCTAGATCCCCCAAAGACAATTAGAGCTTCCAAACAAAGGCTAACCTACTTTTGAACTCATTAAATTCCTCAGTAAGTTTCCCTGATCTAGTCATTCATCCTTCTGTGTAAGGGAGAAATGACTCTAGACTTATTTTGCCTTGATTCAGAGAGTAGAAAAATGAAAAACAGGCCAAAATTATAAAAAAAAGGTAGCTTTTGACATAACTTACTGAAAACCCCCCACTCTTGCTTATCTGTAAATGTGGTATCCTCTCAGTGGAATAGAATATAAAATGCTTGAAGTCAGAGAATGACTTTCTTTCTGTCTTTGTATGGTCAAGGGCCTTCCATATGGTAGATACTTAATAAACACTTGATGGATTGACTAAATGCCTTAATATGTAATGGAGATTAGATGACTACTTGTCAGGGATTTTGTAGAGAGGCTTCCTTTTCAGATATAGTTCAGACTTCTTGACCTTTAAAGTCCCTCTCAGTTTTGGAAGTCTGTGATTCCCTTCCAGGCTGAGTTGCAGTCCACTTGTGAGAAGTCAAAGTGGTATTTACACAGGGGACCACCCATTCAGATCATTAAGGGAAGTTTGTGTGTTGGTTATCAGATATGATCCAGCTATTCTATGGCAACTTCCCTACTGGCAGACCTTCCTGGAACCTTGAAGAATGGATATTAATCTTTCCCTATCACCCTGGCCCTTTGGTCTTCTGGCTGAAGTTACCCTTATCGCTTTGTATTCATTGTAATTTCTTTGCTGTGATAGGTTCACCTCGGTCTCAAACTATATCCTCTGATTCTTTGCTCAACACAGTTTATTGTGACTTTTTTCCAGCATGCCCTTGGCTCACCAGATAATGAGATCACCTCTAATTCTTAGTAACAGGGTAAGAGTACAGGTGAGAGGAGAGATATATTTGCACATCTCTTAATTAGTAGAGGTTTTCCACCTAACCAGAGCCTCAAATTCTAGGGAAGTGTTCTGTAAGGAGGAATGATATCCAATGGTATCACCATGGTTGAACAAGTATGGCTGAGTCAAGAAAGGGAATGACAGATTCCTCTTCTGTTCCTGATATCATTACAGTGCAAGGCAAAGGGGGAGCAAACACTTGCAGGTAAATAATTAAAGGACTGAGGATTTGGGGAGACAGATTGAGCTACCGGGGGTGTGGAACCTGTACGCTTGAGGCCTTCTAGGTCTTTGGGTGCAACCTTTTGACTGAGTCCAAGTTTTAGACAACAAATCCTTTTATTAAGGGGATCTGTTCTGTGAAGTTTGGATTCAGTCAAAGAGTGGCACTTGAGGACCTAGAGGGCCACATGTGCCCTCAGGTAGGTTCCCCATCCCTGTTAGACAAACAGTTGGCTTATCAGGTAAGCTCCCTACCATTTGCATAATGATTTAGTGTAGATTTCCTGAGCTGAATCTCTGATCTAGCTACTGGTTTTCCACTCTTGTTGGGTCTTTACATTCTTAGGTCTTCACAGATACCCCAGGACCAACCAAGCTTGACTTTTCAGCTTATACATATTTTCCTCCCAACTTGGACCCTCCCCAAGTCACCCTTTCCACCTGCATTGGGCTGTGAAGAGGAGGTGGGAGAGGGGGAAATACTTAATCACTCACCCAATTCAGATTGGGCCAGCTATAGGAGGTATTTGACACTTTAGGTGACTCACTTAATCTTAGTGGGTCTCAGTCCCCTCAATTGTAAGATGAGGTCTGTATTAAATTATTTCTAAGGTCCTTCCTAGCTCTAATGACTGTGTCATTGCATGAGAAATAAGTCTGGCATTTAGAAAAGAGTGATTCTCAAATTTTTTCCATTGACTTTTGGAGAGTTGTTATTCAGATCTAGCTCAGATGATACATTAATGCAGTCATCTATTTATTAATATGTTCTTTGAATAGGAAACGTTAAGACAAAGCATATCTAGTTTATAGAGGGATCTGGGGGATTTTCCTTCTCCTCAGCACTAGATAGGTGGCAGGAATGGTTAAAAGAAAGAGGCTGTGGTACTGTCTCCACTGTTAAAGATGGATAGATTTGGCATGAATTATACTGCCTGGGCTGATCAACAGGGAGGGAGGGAAATGTTTCCCAGGCAAGAGCAGACACTGGGTAGGGAACTGTCTAGACAAATGGGGAAGTAACCCACCTTACTTGGGGCAGAGAGTGACGGCCAAGGTGCTGTTAGGATGGAATCCACATTTTGAAACTTATCCCTGGTTTAAGAGGAAAGGACATTCCAAGAAGCAACATGCTCCAAACAGGAATAACTAGGAAACAATGTGAGGCATCACTCTTTGTCTGTTTTGCTTCCCATCCCCACTCTGTGTCCCTGTCGGGAAGGAAAAGGATCTGGTAAATGCATTCACAGGTCAGCAGTCTTTTACAGGAAGAGAACCATTACACAGAATGTTAGAGATTGAAAAGATTTTAGGGATCTCCCAGTTCAATCTCCTAGAAACCCAGAGAGGCTGAATTTGTTCCAGGTCACTCAGAGGATTTGAACCTAAGTTTTCGGGGCCCCCAGAACTTTGCTTTTTGTACTCCATGATGTTTTCTTCTGTAATAATAACATATATGACAACAAAGTACATTTCTTGATTGCATCCTTTTCACAAAAAAAGATTTTGTGAGGAAAGTATTGAACTAGCAAGTATGACTATGCCTTTCCCAATGCTTCTTCCTGTTGCTTTGCCCATAGGCAGCATTGGTGTCTCACAAGGTGAGGATCTCTACAAGGGATAAGAAATCCAAGCAAATCATTGTAATCACTGGTTTTTGATATGTTTATATTTTTTAAATTATTATTTATAGGGAGGGCTGTGAGAATTCATAGTTTTTTCAAGAGTTTGGATGAAACTTGTTAGTAATGAGGTGTGTGTGTGTGTGTGTGTGTGTGTGTGTGTGTGTGTGTTGTGTGTGATGAATAATGGCTAAATCTCAAGATGGTGTGTCCTTGATCATGTAGGTCATGGAGTTTCATTTTCCAAGTGCTCAATGGAATGTGCCCAAAGACTCTGAGACTTATTTTAGAGGGTAATTTTGAGAAATTAGTAATTAAAGGAGGGTGGGGACAGGGAGAAAGAGAAACATTTTGAAAACTTAAAATTTTAATGAAAAACAAACCTAGCATTCTAGTAGACAGGGTAGTACAATGGGTATCGCAACAGATCTTTAGCCACAAGAACTGGGGTTTGAATCCTAGGTCTGCTATGCAACTTAAGGCATTTCATTAAATCTCCCCAGGACTCAGTTTCTTTCCCTGTAATATTAAGGGCTTGAACTAGATTACTTCAAAAGTCCCTTCCAGCTGTATCTCTTGCCTTCAGTTTACTTGTCTGCAGAAGGGAGGGTTTGGACTAGGTCCCTCTATGATCCCTTCTTGTTTAAATCCAACAATAGAAACTGTTTTAGGCTGGTTTGAAGGAGATGGGAGAGCAGTTTAGAGAGAAATTAACAAAGGAACAGGAATTATTGTGTGACTGATTTCTTCTCACTAAACTGATTTGTAGCTCCCCCTACTTGTAAAAACCAAAATCAAAACAATTAAGTCCTACTTATTCTGATTGTTTTGGTTCAACATTTCAGAGCTCTAACTCCACCTTCCCCTCCTTCCACCCCCACCTCCCATCCTGCTCCAAAACTCAAAAAGCTAAGTCATTTAGATTGGTTTGCCCTCTGAGGCATCAGTACAATGAATGACCTAATTTTCTCCTTGATTCACCCTCCTGTGCACCCTGAGACCTTCTAAACAATAGCTTATCTATCCCAGAGCTCCAGATGTATCCCCATACCTAAGTACAATCTCCTTGGGCTACTCTCATTTCAGAGGGCCCTACAGGAAGAACAATCTCACTTTCTCCTGGCGTGAAGCAGGTGGGTAAGAGGTTATCTTAGTGTTAGCTGATGAGTTTAATTTTCCTTTTCAGCTCCACTCTCTTGCCCTCTCCTCCCAGTACCCAGTTCTCCTTCCACCTCCAACTTCTGTAAGAGCTTTGGTGTTCTGCATCTCCATTCTCTGATAACTAGATGATGATAGAGGATTAGTAGAAGGAAACTACCCCTGACCTTTCGGGGCCACCAGACCCAAACCTAGACCAAGAATAGACGACTAGTCAGTGGGGACACCTCAGCTGAACTCTGAGTCTGGATGGAGGATGTAGCTTCTGGCTAGGTAAAGGGAACTATCTCTGCTTAGGAGTACCACAGAGAAGTGATGACTAGGTTTCCAAAGAGCAGGAGTGCACATCTTTTTAACAAGCATAGTCAAATAATCCTGAGTTTTCTGGGATAAGAACCCTCGGTTGGCAGAGTTTCTTCCTCAAAACCACAGATGATCCACCATCTTCTTTCTGGCTCAGCTGCCAGACTGTAGACCACAGACCATGGGACCATAGAGAGTTAGAGAAATTCACAAATCCAGCCTGTCAGTGGTTCACATGAAGAAACTGAAGGCTAGAGAGATCTGGTGATCTGTCCAAGACCACACAAGTTGCAGAGGCAGAATTCAAACCCTGGTTGGATTAGAAGCACCCATAGGATGCCTGCTCTGGATACGATACCATGGCTGGATCAGTTTACCTGCCAGCTGGATCACTAGTTCTGTCTAGTCCTGCTTCAAACTGATAACCTCTCCCCTCCCCTGGTTGTGATAAGGGAATGGAGCTTTCTGTGCCCCCTCTCTCTCCTCTTTCCCTGTAATTTGTGGCTCTCTAGAGCAGGAATTTTCCCCAGGTGTAATGATCACATCTATGATTTCTGTTATTGAGGAGGCTGAGGCTGGTTTATTGCTTGAGCCTGGGAGTTCAGCCCAGGTTACAAATGGGATAGGTCAAAGCTCCCATTCTAGACAGCAGTGGGTTAGGACCTCTTCCTGACTTTTGTCCAACCCGGGCAGGGTAAGGAGCCCCAGTCTCTCCCCAGCCCTGACAAAAGAGTAGGTATTGTCTTGTTCTTTGTATTTATACCTACCCTCAGCAACTAGCTGAGTGCCTAGCAACTGGTAGGTGGCTAATAAAAGCTTGCGAATTGATTGATCAAATCAACTCAAGATAGAGCATTTTTATTATACAGTTGAACTTTATAAAGATATAGCAGTGATTTATTCCTTTCTATGGAGTGCCAACATTTGTATTCTTCACTATTCAACTGCCAAATATAATTTTTTCCTCCTTGGAATATTCATTGGTAACTTGCAACATTTTTGCATTCTCTGTGTATTGTATTTATATGAGTTTGTAGGAGCTCAGTGTCTATGGATAGAGTGAGCAGGGACTGAGAAAGTGATCACAGGATCATAGAAAGGACCTTGGGGACTTTTAAACCAAACTCTTTACAGACAAGGAAATGGGCCCAAGGAAGTTAAGTGACTTGTCTGAGGTTAGATAGGTAATGAGCATTACACACAGGCTTTGAACTCAGATTCTGACTCCAGAACCAGTGTTCTTTTTGCTGTACCCCCACCTTTCACCTAATCCTTAAGACTCTAACTAAAGGTCCAAAGTCAGTTATTTTTAATGAGACCTTGAGTACTCAGAGCAATAACACATAGAAACTCCAGTAGAAGTGAAGCAATATGAGGGGAGGGACTAATTCATTTAGGACTTTGTAACCCCAGCACCTAATACATTGTCTGGTTATATAACATAGGAGTCATAAATGCTGTTAAATTAAATTGAAACTGAATTCCTTAACAAAGTAGCTCACTGAGTTGCAACCATTTTATTCATCATACTCATGTAAGAGATGGAAAGCTTCAGTGTTCCAACCACTGCAGTTTCTAAACTGACAGCTATTTATTGAATGATGGTGGTGCTTTAAAAAAAAAATCCTCCTCTTACAGTTAGATATGCAAAACTTTCACTTATTTATGAGGTTTTGAAAGCAAGAAAGATAGGTGAAACTGCCTTAAACCAGACGGAATGTGGGCAGAGAGAGGCTGGGCTGGATTCCTCGTCCCAGTAATCTCTGGGTCCCTTACAGTCTAAGCATTTGACTTTTTTTTTGGAGCAAAGACAGGCAATTGTGTTAAATCATGCAAAACTGAATGGCAGTTTGGCGATGTAGGCAAATACCAGAGAGACTAGTTGAAAGCAGCAAGCTCTTTATTTGTGAATAGTGATACTGGAACCGAAAGCTGCAGAGATAAAGCCAGGGCTTAACTACTATCATATTGCCAGCCCCATACCCCCTTCCCCACTTACTACTTACTAGGGAAAACACATACATTTTATTTACTTTTTTTCCCGTTAACTGGAATTTACCAATTAGTCTGAACCCATCAGGAGAACAGCAAGCTTGGAGTTTTTAATCCAACTGGGTCTCCTTGGTGCAATGAGACTGTTTACAAGCCTTCCTGTTATTATTTTTTTTTCACAGACCTTGAATTTCTTTGACTCTATTCCAATCTGACCAATAGGTCCCGTTGCTTTCTTATTTGTATTCATCGAAGGGACTGGAGAGCTCCAAGATAACCTTCTTCTCTGCAGTGGAACACTAGGGGGGGGGGTTGTCAAGAGATCTGGCTTCCTGTCCCAATTTGGACTTTAACTGGCATTGTGACCCGGGACAAGTTACTTGACTTTTCAGTGTCTGAATTTCCTCATCTGTAAAAGTGAGGGGGTTGAAAAAGATGATCTCTACCATCCTTTCCAACTCCCAAGTTGGATTAGTTTATGAGGTTATTGTAGAATTTATAAAATGAGAAAAAAACATGAATTTTAGGGGTTGGAGAAACATCCGAGACCACATTTCTTCCACAGTATGCATGAGTGTGTGTTGAAGTGTATATGTATATTAAATCAAAAGTCTTTTGTTTTTCTGATGGTATGCTGCCAATAAAACCAGTCTTATCATTAGTTTCTTAAATCAGAAATGTATTCCTCTCTCTCCCCAGGGAATGATAAAAGTTAGAGAATGTAAGCTTTGTAAGGGACTTAAGAAATCATTTAGGCTGCCTCGGCCAGCATGGCCCAGACAGTTTGGCCACAGAACCCTTTGAAACTTGACCTGCATTGACAAAACCAAATGATGCTGCTGATCCAGGGGTCTGGAAACATGGCACAGCTCCAGGATTGTTGTTCTTCCTTCTTTCTGAGGAGGATCAATGACATTCCTGGGTGATGTCTTACCTTGGGCAGGAATTGGATTTGAGTGAGGCACAGTTGCACAAAATCATGAGCCTCACTCTTCCAGAGCCATTCAAGTCCGGTGGCAGGACAAGAGTCAGGATGCCTGGAAATGGCCCAGGATGCAGTGGGTAAATAAAGATCTGAGGAAACTTGAAAACAAAATGGGAGAAATTAATTATACCTTAAAACTGGATAAATTACAGGCATTATAGCTATCTTTGGTATACAATTTCGTATTTAAAGTTATAGAAGGAATAGTGTTAAGAGCAGTGTCTACCAGAATCATCATTTATACCACATGGAGCCCTGGAGGTCAATACAACATGGTTTCAGAAGAGGGGATCTAGTCCAGCCCTCTTTTCATTTTGACAGATGAAGAAACAGAGGCATCTAGAGGGGAAATGACTTTCCCAAGGTCACATAGCTACTAAGGAGCAGAGCTGAACAAAGCATATCCCTTAAGTTTTTGCTAAAGGTTTTCTGGCTGACATTAAAGAAACGAAAGCAGCATTACTTTAGAACATGTGGCTGCCAGAGACCGTGCAGAAAAAGACTTACCTAAAGACTGAGAGGTAGTTGAAGAGATTCAGTGAAACAGCAGTAGTAACAAAACAGAAGTTCCTGTACTTGGACTGGGGAAGAGGAGGTTTAATCTTGCCTCTGATACCAACTGTGTAATGGGAATCAAACCACTTCTCAGTCTCAACTTCCTTATTTGTAAAATGGGTATAATCAGCTTATGGTTATTAACTCACAGAGTTATTGTGAGGCTCAAACTAAATAATGTATATAATATACTTTGTATGTCTCCAAGAATTATTAAAAGGGCAGCTATTTTTGAAGTTCTTTTGTCAAGAAAACCAATACATTGTGATCTAACATAACTTAGGCAGCTAGTTGGCACAGCTAGACCTAGAATCAGGAACACCTGAGTTTAAATTCAGCCTCAGATACTTACTTATAAGCTATGTGATCCTGGGCTAGTCATTTAACCACTATCTGCCTTGGTTTCCTCATCTATAAAAGGGGATAATAATAGTACTTACCTCCCAGTATTATTGTGATATTAAATGAATTAATATCTGTAATGTGAGTTGCAGACATTAAAGTTCTGTATAAATGTTTTTTCTTCTTCTTCTTTATTATTATTATTATTATTATTATTATTATTATCATGGTCTACTGATTATTTCCCTTTGAACATGAAAGGGACAAAGATATCACGGGCTCTTTTTGTCCTCTGTCTCTGTCTCTCTCTGTCTCTGTCTCTGTCTCTCTCTGTCTTGTCTCTCTGTCTCTGTGTCTCTTTCTGTGTCTATCTCTCTTCCTTTAGGCAAGAAAATTAAAAGGACATGTTTTGTCCTTCTCAAAAGAACTCCTTAAGAACAGAACCCTAATAAATAAACAAGAGGGCCTGCTGCTGAGACCATTTTTTTTCCCTTGCCAAATCCATAATATTATGCTAATTCTAATCTGCAAAGCAGATTACATTAGCAAGGTGTAAAAAGAAGCAATCAGTGTTTATAAAGTATGTTTTCTCCTTAGCCTTGCCTGACACTGTACCCCAGAGGTTGCATATATTTATATAAACCTCCATGTCTAACATTAGAAATGACAGGCGGAGACTAAATATGCTGCCTCATTATCATTGATGTGCATTATGGAGCTATTATTAAGCCAAGGAATCACAGGATGCTTTACATAATTCCACATGCTTGGTAAAATGACTTTGTAAATATGTTCTTTAAGAAGTGGACTTGTCCAAAGGGCACAATGAAAGAATTCTGTTTCCTTTGTCCTTGCTTTATTGATAAGTGATAGACATTTTTATTAACTTTAGAACAACTGAACGTAGGTGGTCTTAGACAAAGGTACTACAATGCTGAAAATTAGAAATGGAAAGGAATGTAGAGATAACCGGGTACAGGGGTTCTCAAACTGGGGCCTATGAATCTATCTTTTAATATTTTTTGAGAACTGTTTTTCAGTGTAACTGGTTTCCCTTTTAATTTAAAGCATTTCTCTTTAGGTATTTAACAACATTGTTTTGAGAAGGGATCCATAGGCTTCACGACAATCAAAGGAGTCCATAACACACACACACAAAACCCAGGCAGCCAATCCATTATAAACATTTATTATGCGGCTACTATTGTGTTAAATATTGTGTTAAGCACTAGGGGAACAAAAAGAGGCCAAAGACAATTCCTGCCCTCAAGGAGCTTACAGTCTAATGGGAGAAGAACCCTTGACCTAGTACAACACCTTTATTTCATAGAAAACTGAAGCTTGTAGACTCTACATAGAGTCTACATAGAGTCATACTCAAGACCACATAATTAGTGACAGAAGTAGCCTGTATCTCCTGACTTCAGGTCCAGTGCCTTTATCACTATACCACAATGTATTTTGTTAGCAGGACTAATTATTTTTTTTTTCGTTTCCATTCTCTTTGTTCCACTCTTTCTTTTCCCTCCTCCCCCCAGCAGCCCATGGTAGGTTGTATTGAACCATTCACATTCTCATATACTAATTCTGCAACTAATGGCATGAGTTTGTTAGGCAGCTGGTTGGAATTAGGCATGTGGTCTGTGTCCATGGGGCAGAGTTATTGAGCATTAAGCTGACGGGCTCACTTGGAGATTGACTCTATTACTTAAAATTTTTGGTACTTAATGAAGTTCTGGGTAATAGTGGGAACTCAATATTTATTTGACTGATTGATTGATTACCATGTACCATTGACCTTCTTGGTTGCCCAGCCTCTCTAGCAACTCTTTAGATTTTGCGTGATGCATGAATATAAAAATCAACCACTTAAGGAATATTGATGAAATAAATACTGTGTGCAGTGTTCTGTGCTGTCTGCTGGGAGGAGATGTAAAGGATAAATGAGATAAAGTTGTCCTTAAGGATCTTGTAATCCAGTAGTACTGATAAGGCATGCGTACCCATAACTAATACAAACAAGAATATGATAGTACTTTAATAATGAGGTTAATTTGCACAAGCCCACAAATGAAAGCTGGTTATGGCTTTACCATCACATTATTTGTATGTTTATGTGTCCTTCTAGACTGTTGTAATTGGCTACAGGCTTGTGGAAAGCAGAATCGTTTGTTCCCTCTTTTCTTTAGATATTTCTGGAAGCAACTCTGGGTAATTTGAATAATTCTGCCCAGACATCCCAGGAAAACTTGCAGTGGACTAAGAGATAGCCAAGGACAAAGTGGGATGTTCCCCTAAATTTCTAGGCCTATGGGAAGTGTTGACATGACAGGAAGCATGCTTCCTAAGTGGTAGGAGAAGGGATAGAAACCAAGATGCTACCATGAGCTGACATGAAATTGGAGACTGAAACCTACATATTGGGTACAAGAGAATGTTATTGCTTTAGCTTTTGGACAAGCTCTTGATCATAAGGCTTGAGGCTGAGAAATGAAGGAAAAGAGAAGGTTGTACAAATGAAGTTCCTAGAGCTATTTTTTAAGCCATAATACACACAAGCCAGTACCCTAGGAAAGGAAACGACCACTATATGTTTGAGCTAACAAAATACAGTGTGGTATAGTGATAAAGGCACTGGGCCTGAAGTCAGGCAGTGTGGACTGTGGGCAGAATAATAGAAATGGTGAAAAGACTGTAGCAGGGAACAGATAATTGCCAATGGTGTGACCTGCGTTAGAAGTAATGTGTAGATAGAGGAAAAGGGCAGGGCCTACTAGACCCCTAAACTGAGCCATGGTGTAGATGACAATAGTGGTCTCTAGAGAGAGGGTTCCTTACAAGAGGATGTTATTTCTATAGGTCCTAATAAGAGTTTCAATTGTTTCCCTCACTTCTAAATAGTCTTGTTTATATTTTGAACCTTGTGAATCTGTGTGTTTATAAGAGGAACTGGTGACTATACCTCTGAGGAGGAAGGGATGTGTAAGGTTATTTGCAGGTTATTTGCCTGGAGACCATGCATCAGAGAAGCGAGAAATTATCAAATTTTACTTGGACCTTTTGTGTGAGGAAGGAGCTTCTGACACAAGGGTTACATATGTGATATGTATTTGCTCTTAGAAATTTCAGTTGTGCCCATCCTGTCCTACTTGCTGAAAGAGCAACATTAATCTTACTGTGGCTTCCAGAATGAAGTCATAAAGAAAATACAACTATTTACATCGAGGCAATAAAGAGTTTTGGCGATGATAAAATGTGCTTAATAGAATTACAGGATTTCATACCTGGAAAGGACTTTGGAAAACAATACCTTTATCTTACAAGTAAGGAATGGCTTTTGTTCAAAGAACTTTGAATACTTATGCTACAATTTTTTTTCAAATAATGTTTATGATTCTAATCTATTTAAAGAAAGCTAGGTGGTTCAGTAGATAGAGTGTTGGGTTTCGAATCAGGAAGATTGAAGTTCAAGTCTGGCCTCAAACATTTACTAGTTGTCTGACCTTAGGCAAGTCACTTAAATTCTATCAGCCTCAGTTTCTTTATCTGTAAAATGGGGATTGTATTAGAACTTACCTATCAGGGTTGTTGTGAGGATCAAATGGAATATTTATAAAGCATTTTGCAAATGTTAAAGAGCTAGCGATTACTATTATTAGCATAAAATATATTAAAATGCTAGGTATTACAATTATTAATCCCATGAGACTTTGACTTATTGCTCTTGCCTCTAACCTACAATTATACATGTGTTAAAGGGAGGAGGATGTTCTAGAGGTACTGTACATGTGTGTCAGGGATTTGGGCCAGCATTATCTTGACCATCTTTGAAAATCCCCTGAGTGTGAAGTTGATAGCAAGAATAGTGTTATCCCTTCCAATTTACCAAAACCTGGGAGATTAAACCTGGGAGTCATCTAGCAAATTCTATATAGGAACCATTTTCAATCCGTGTTTGTGACTACATTTAATTTTATTTTAATCCTAAAAAGAAAAGATGGAAGTCACGGGGTCCAGGAAGATAAGTGAGATGGAGACTGTGTCTATAGATTTGGAACTGAAAGGGACTTTAGAGTCTAATCCTCTTATTTTGCAGATAAAGAAACCAAGAGAAGTGAATTGTTCAAAATCATCCAGGTAGGAACAGCTAGGTGGCACAGTGGATAGAGCATCAGTCCTGAAGTCAGAAGGACCTGAGTTCAAATCTGGCCTCAGATACTGCCTAGCTGTGTGACCCTTAGCAAGCCATTTAATCGCAATTACCCCCAAAAAGACAAAGAGCACACAGATAATAAGTAGGTAACAGAGCTATGATTTGATCTTTATACCTCCAATGCCAAATCCAATGCTTTCCAACTCATAAAGTATCATTTCTGTTTCCTGAATTATATAGGCAGTTCAGTGAAGCAACAACAGTCCATTCAGGCAACATATCAGTTCAATTTTTTGGTTGTTTTTTTGTTTGTTTGGTTTTCACTTAGAAGAGTATTTGCCTGAACCAATGGAATAGATTGGTTATTTTAGAAGTGGTTAGGCATTCTCTGTTAAAATGCTATATGTGGGAGTCTAGAGGTGGCATGGATACAGTTAGGGTTCAGATAATTTCAGGCTGTGAAAACTCCAAGACTTCCTTCCTTGCCCACTGGCTGCTCCTTGAAATGTCGCCTTGAATTTGATTCCTTTAGTTTAAGGCTTTGATCCCTGCTAAAAATGAGTCATTCATGTCTCAGCATGAAGGAAGAATATAAAGGGAAGTTTCAAAAAGAGTTTCTGAGCTCCAGAGAGAGCTTGAAGTCCCGAGGTCTCTTATGGGTAGGAAAGAGAACAGCCATAACAAGGGGGGAAAGAAGGAGAATGGGATGGTTAGAGTATTGAAGACAAGTTTCCTCTGCATCACAGCTTAGCTCATGGCAGACTCTGCTTTCTTTTACTACTAGACGTCATGTTAGCTCCTGACATCATGCTGGGATCTTTTTCCTTCAATATATGGCAAACAGCTGGCATTAGTGTAGTAGTGTGCCATTTGACCATACCAGATGAGCTGAGTGGCTGCTTCCTTTTACTAGCCTCACCCTGCCAAGGGCACCACTACTCCCCGGCAGCCATTCCCTTGGCTCCTCCCCTCTAGGTTAGGTTTTCCTTTCAAACTAGGGTGAGGGAAGCTTTAGGAAGAAGAATGGCCAAGTCTCCACCCTTCATTCCAGCCCATTAATCACAGCCAGCCCCCAACAAATTGCTTACTCATTGCCTAGAGAGAAAGGTCTCAGATTAAATCTTCTCTTTTTTACTCTACCCTGTGAAGTAAAAAAAAAAAAAAAATCAGTAATTATCTTTACAGCTAAAGCCTCCGGACAGAGAAAATTTACTCTGACAAAATATAACTACTCTGGCAGTGGTCTCTTCTATTTCTTCCCCTCTTGAGTATTCCCTATTTCTATGTCACATTTAAACAATGACACACAAAGACTGGCAATGCAATGGTTAGCTATGTTTATCATACTTGAAAGACAAAAAGTGAACAGAAAGTCACCAAATATTTAGTAAACACCTACTATGTGCCAGACTGTTGCCAAACACTGAGAATACAAAGAAAGGTAAGAAACAGTCTCTACTGTCAAGAAGCTCACAGTCTAAGGGAAAGGTAAGCAAACTCTTAAGAATAAAAATGAGTTTTAGGGAACAAAGTACTTCCCTTCCTGTGAGGCAGAACGAGAGAAAGAGTGAGAGAGAAGATGGAGGTTCACCAGTTCTGGGGGCAGTAGCTTGAATCCTTTCAGCAATGCCATGGCTATTCCATGTCACTCACACATGGCTTGTGGCATTGGTCCCATCCTGGAATACGTCCCTGAGGATCTCCTCTCTGTCACTATCCCTCCATGTTCTCTCTTGTTCTCCATTGGCTTGTGCTGGTGTCTACATGCTCCCTCCTGGTGTTGGCAGGTTCCATCTTAGCCCCTGTTCTTTCTCATGACTTCTGTCTTCCCCCTCCCTTAGGATGGGAGGAACTACCTTGTCAATCCAAGTCTGGTCCTAGATGGTTATAGGGTCAGGGCAGCTCCTTGACAAATAGCAAGTACATGACGCACACATGTACACAAACATATACATTAAGTGATGGAGACCAGTTGTTTGGTTGGTATAGAAAACTCTAGAAAAGCAAATTCCCTCTACTAGTGGAGGCTGGCATGTTCTTTGCAATGTGTAGACTTTGAGAGATGTTGAGAGCATAGCCCATGGTCATGTAGCCAAGTTGTATGAGAGATGGGTCTTGAACCCAGGTCTTCCTTGTTCTGAGGTCAGCTCTCTATCCAATGTGCCTTCTTGCTTCTTATGCACACACAGGGGAGATAACATATTAGAGAGCAGAGTAAGCTGTCTTTGGAGTCAGGAAAACCTGAAGTCAAGGCCCTCCTTTGAAAGGCACTGGCTATGTGACCCTGAACAAATCATTTAACTTCTTAGTGGTATAGGAAACTCTCTCAGACTATAAATTGAAGATAAGGTGGTGACTTGCTTTGGTAGAGTGAATTTTGTTGATTGGAATTTCCTATCCTAATGAAATAACAGGCCTAATCCCTATCCCTTGATACACATACATATCAATATACATCATCTGCCTCCATCTCTCTGTCTCTGTCTCTCCTCTGATCAATCTATATATCAAGCTACATTTGTAATAGACTGAGCCTCATTCAGGATGTTCCTCTGGTTGTTTAGGTCCAGCATTAGTATGAAATGAGACACTTGGGTCATTTAATAGTCAACAAAAGGCCGGTTACTTAGCCATAGTAGGGTAAGGATACAGTATTCAGCTCTGATAGCTGCATCCTTTTTAAAATTTTTTATTTTTTTATTTTGCTTTTTTGGAGGGCAGTTGGGGTTAAGTGACTTGCCCAAGGTCACATGGCTAGTTTTTTTTTGTGTTAAGTGTCTGAGGCTGGATTTGAACTCAGGTCCTCCTGACTCCAGGGCCGGTGCTCTATACACTGTGCCACCTAGCCGCCCCATGATAGCTGCATTCTTACTCTCATACCCACAGAAACAGAAAGAATTTGGGTGTTTTCCAAGTGTGTGTGGTCTCCCCCAGTGTAAATGGGCATTTTTAAACCTGTAATTGAACAGAAAGCTACCTCAATATGGCCTGAGGCCATCAAGAAGCTGTGTTAAAATCTAGGTGACTTTGGGGTAGAGTGAAGGGAACCATTTCTTTGACTTTTAGAAAAAGAAGTAGGTTAACCCTCATGGAGGGGGGACTCTGGCCTATTGCAATATATAACACACATACATAGCTCCAGTCCTAATTTGATCTCCTGGATCCTAGACTTTTGAGGTTATACTAGATTCTGTTATTTCCCATGATTTTTCTGCTTCTGTCTAAGACACAGGGTGAGATAGTGAGATAGACAGAAAAAAACAGTATTAACCATTACTATTTGCCAGGTACTGTATGATTGCAGATACAAAAAAAGGCAAAAAAAACCAAACCAAACCAAAGTAAACCCCTAAAAAAATTCATACTCTGTTCTCAAGGATCTCAGAGTCTAATGCAGGAGAAAACATGCTATGTACAAACAAGTTGTATACAGGATAAATTGGAGATCATCTCAGAGGGAAGGAAGGCACTAAGATTCCAAAGGGCTGGTAAAGTCTTCTTGGCAGAAGGGGGAACTGTACCTTAGGAAGCTGGGGAAGCTAGAAAGTGGAACTAGGATAGGAGTGTTCCCAACAACATCCTGGAAATGAAAATACTCAGATTTAGGAGATAGAATTTCTTATCTGAGGAAGGACAAAGAGGCCAATGTCACTGGATCACAGACAATATGAAAAAGAATAAGATATAAGAAAACTGGAGAGGTTGAAAGGGGGCAGGTTATGCAAGCATTAAAATAATTTGGGTCTTTAAATTGCAATAGGTACACACATACCTTGCATGATATACATAGACATATAACATACACACTTAATTTATCTTGTATATTCACAGGCGTATATTTGTGTATCCTAAATACACAAATGTTTTATGATCATTGAAATATATTTTCCAAGATTTTTTTCTGATCTCTTCATTTTTTGTTTAGACTTATTGAAATATTGTAATGTTTAACATATATTTCATCACAGGGGAATTTCTTGGTACTTTGCATGTATGTATGAATTGAAAAATTGAATTGATAAAGATAGAATTTTGATATGAATTAGGTAATATGAGGCCTACTTTGATTGCTATAATAAAGCCTGCTTTAATGTAGGTAATGGCTGTGTGGTGTATTTTATAGAGAGCCTGTCTCAAAGCAGGAAGACCTAGGGTAGAGTTCTGTCTCTGACACATTGTATCAGCAAGCACCCTAGTATGCCCAGGGTGACTGCTAGCACAGGTTCTTAGATCTGCTTTTCTAAAGGAAAGCAACTCAAAAGGGTTAACAGTTAATCAATCAGACTTGTATCATTTACCTAGTTCAGGGGAAAAAGTCAGCACCCTGAACTTCAGAGAATACAAACACAAGTTACAAACAGATAAACAGATCAGCAGATGGGCTTCTAACCGTCTGACCATCACATCCATACCTAGTCAGTTACCAGAGAGGGAAGCACCAACATCTGGGTTTTCAAAGCCAGGGGGCTTAGTAGCTTCCCAGAGTCTCCTCTGGCCAAATCACACAACTCTTCTCAAAGTGAGCCCCAAAGCAAAACCTCACATCAGGGCGTAAGCCTTCTCCTGGGTCAGAGAATTTCGCAGCCCTCTTGACCCACTGTCTAATCACAAAGTAACAAGGTGTGGCCATTCCCAAAAAACAAGCCTCCTGCCACAGGCTTCATGTGACCACATTCAGCCTATTAGG
>CM053595.1:257386514-257426913 GCA_028646575.1 Pseudocheirus occidentalis | reverse complement strand
AAAGTAACAAGGTGTGGCCATTCCCAAAAAACAAGCCTCCTGCCACAGGCTTCATGTGACCACATTCAGCCTATTAGGGGCAGAGTATACTTTCAAATCTGGAAAGATTCTCAGAGCCACTTAAGCCACTTAAGCAAAGGGTCTAGGGGCAGGAAAGATCTTCAGATTCCCATCACACACATACTACCTTGTGACCCTTGACAGGTCCTTTAACCTTTCTACTCTCTAGGACTATAACTTTCAGAGAAGGTGCCAACCTGCATTGGTAAAGGAAGCTCCCCCACCTGGGAGTTTCCTAAATCAATGAGACCCCAGATGACTGGGTCTATTCTTATCCCTAGGTTGAGGTTAGGCAGGCAGGTGGGAAGTTAACGAAAGGTCATTAGGTAACTTAAAAAAATATTATTTGATTTTCCCATCAATTACATGTTAAAATAATTTTTAGCATTTGTCCTTCTGTGCTATGTCAAATCTCAGCTCAGTGGCTTGTTAGGTGTCAGGATAGGCTGGGATATATTCATATGTGTTCAGCGAAAGCCTTAAATGTATAAGAATGTTTTGTCAGTTGTGTGTCAGATGTCATTTTGTAAACATGGTAATTATTTCTAATCCTGTTTTCTCAAGTATTTTATACTTTCCAGATGTTGGTATGTATGTGTATGTGTGTGGACAAATAAAAACTATTTGGAGATATACATACATGTGTGTATATGTCTTTGGATATATATGTGTGTGTGTACAAATAAAAACTATTTGGATATTAGATGTACATATACCACACATGTGTGTACATGTGTGTCTACCTGTGAAAGCCTTCTCAGAATGTTTAAACGCATTATATATGTATATGTACATGTACATGCATGTGTACATACATGCATGTATTCACTCGCACACATTTGCATATATTTGCATAGTCAATAGTTAATATTTATTAAGCACCTACTATGTTCCAGGCACTGTGTTAAGTGCTGGGAATATAAATACAAAAAAGAAAGACAGTCCCTGCCCTCAAGGTGCTTATAATTTAATGTTGTTTAGACCTTTTTGGTTCTTTGTGATCTCATTTCTGGGGGTTTCTTGGAAAAGATACTGAGTGATTTGCCATTTCCTTCTCCAGATCATTTTATAGATGAGAAAACTGAGGCAAACAGGGTTAAGTGACTTGTTCAGGGTCACACAGCTAGGAAGTGTCTGAAGCTGAATTTGAACTCAGGTTTTCCTGAATTCAGACCTAACACTCTATCCATTGCACCACCTGGCTGCTTTTACAACCTGAGGCAAGAAGACAAAATGCAAAAGGAAGCTGAAAAGGGAGAGGGAGGAGAAGGTACCTGACTTTGGGGTGTGTGGTGAAGAAGTCAAGTCAGAGAAAGTTCTTAAGCTGTCATTGTTGTTTGTCCTTTGTTCTGGAAGAGGACCATGACAACAGAAAAGTGATGCCATGACTCAAAAGTGGATTGGATTGAAGTGAGGGTGGGCCATGCAAAGTCACCAGCCTCACTCTCTCCTCTGGAGCCACCTGGGTCCAGTGACCAGATATAGATCAGGACAACTGGAGATGGCCCCACTCCTAAGTAATAAAGTCGTTTAAGAAATGAGATATCTGAATTGTCCTTAAATGCCAGTTTGGAGTTCATGGCCCCACCTTTCAGAAAGGCAGAGGGTAGTGATAGTGCTATATACCAAGATCTCCAAGATGAGGGGTATTCCAACAGTGAGCTTGCTGGGGCCTGGTGGAGCTAGAAGTCAGAGAAGAACCAAAGTAATGAAGCCAGATTTCTCTTTCTCTCTTTCTCCCTCCCCCCCCCCACTCTGTCTCTGTCTCTGTCTTTCTCTCTCTGTCTCCTCTCCTCTCTCTCTCTGTCTCTGTCTCTGTCTCTCTGTCTCTTTGTCTCTTTCTCTGTCTCTCTCTGTTTCTGTCTCTCTGTCTCTGTCTCTGTCACACACACACGCACACACAAATTATATACACACACACATAGATCTCTCACATACACATATTTTATACACACACACAGGGAGATAAAGAGTAACCTTTAAATCCTAGAGATTGATTTAACTTTAATCCTCTAGTTAAGGAAACATTTAGATTATATTTTGGTTGTGAAATAGATGATGAGAATAAGGTTTGGGCTTCTCACTTGTGTTAGATTACTAATTGATGCTAGTCACATGCTGTTTTTAGCTCCTGTAATTTGGAAAGGACAAAAAGATCA
Organism: Pseudocheirus occidentalis; assembly: GCA_028646575.1. NCBI lineage: Eukaryota > Metazoa > Chordata > Mammalia > Diprotodontia > Pseudocheiridae > Pseudocheirus > Pseudocheirus occidentalis. The sequence continues at coordinate 257,424,694 of CM053595.1, read as the reverse complement.
AATAATAATAATAACAAATTGACTTTTATATAAAACACCTACTATGTGACAGTGCTGTCCTAAATGCCTTACAAATATTATCTCATTTAATCCTCACAATAACCCTAGATTGTAAGTGCTATTGTTACCTGCTATTTAAAATAAGCCTTCTGGACACTTGACACACTTACTAGCTGTATGATCTTGGACAAGTCACTTAACCCCAATTGCCTAGCCTTCCCCCTCTGAAAAATAAAATAAAATAAAGTAAAGTAAAATAAAATAAAATAAGATAAAATAAAATAAGCCTTCTGTCCTCAGATTACCATTTAGTGATTTAAGAAGAACTAGCTGACCTTGTTCATCATCTTAACCTCCAAAAATCAAGCTGAATTCTTAGCCTAAAAGCTAACAGGACAGAATCTTCTGGAAAGGGGCACTAAAATATACTAAATGTTTGAAAATTCTTTTTGATAAAAATTAAGTATGAAAAGTATTTTTGACACATCTAGAATCTTTTGCTAGGATTCCAAAATAAGCATGCTAAATACTGTTGCTTTGTGAATGGGACAGTAGAGACAGAAAAGAATCTATATTAAAAAACACTGTCCTCCCTGCTCTCCCTCACACCCCAGAAAAGAACTGATTCCAGGAAAGAAAAATTCAGTAAGCAAATGCTAGTTAGCTCTCAAAATTTCTCTCTGCTGTTACACATTAAACTTGGTTTAATGAAATATTTTGTAAAGATGAGGCATCTAAATGGAGTAATTCTTTTTAATTGGAAAATAAGTTTCTAAGAATCAGTGAGGCTAAAATTTACAAAGGAATATGTGCAGTCTCTCATATAAGGAAACCATCCTTGAAAATAGAGTCTAGAGGGAGGCAATGTGGTATAATATAGAGGTGACAAACATATGGCTCCCAAATGCCACAGAAGCAGATTAAAATTTTATTCAGAAATATTTTTCTTTCTCTGCCCCCAACTTATTAAATTATTTATTTTTAGTTTTCAATATTCACCTCCGTAAGTTTTAAATTTTTTCCCTCTTCCCAAGATGTCTTGTAATCTGATATGGGGCTCTACACATACATTCTTATTAAACACATTTTCACATTAGTCATGTTGCATAGAAGAAAGATAATGAATGGGAAAAACCATGAGAAAGAAAAAAAAAGAAAAGAAAAGAAAAAAGAAAATAGTCTGCTTTGTTCTGCATTCTGATTCCATAGTTTTTTCTTTGGATGTGGCTGGCATTTTCCACCATGTGTCCTTCAGAATTGTTTTGGATCCTTGCATTGCTGAGAAGGGCAAATTCTATGAAAATCAGTCCTCGCAAACTGTGGCTGTTACTGTGTACGGTGTTCTCCTGGTTCTGCTCCCCTCACTCAGCATCAGTTCATATAAGTTTTTCTAGGTTTCTCTGAAGGCTGCCTGTTCCTCATTTCTTATGACATAATAGTTTTCCATTGCATTGATATACCACAACTTGTTTAGCCATTCTCCAGTTGAAGGATATCCCTTTGATTTCCAATTCTTTACCACCATAAAAAGGGCTGCTATAAATATTGTTGTACATGTGGATCTTTTTTCTTGGAAAATATTTAACAACATAAATAAAAATACAATAGAACATAGATAATATTAGTATGTGGTTTTCTAGGTCACTATTCAGCTGTAGGGATCCTTATATATAGTTTATTTGGATCCTTCCCTCCTACTTTGCATTGGATAGTTAGTTAACTTTGAAGCCAGAAGGAGGATTCAAACCTGTCTTATGACACATAATATCTATGCAATTTTGGGCAAGTCCATTTCGGGTTTCAGTGCTCTAGTTTTTAAGATTATAAAGTTGTAGAGATCATGTTGACCCACATTGGTGGGTGGAGTTTCTTTGTCATATAGTTATAGATCTAGTCCTATCTCCAGTATGGATTGTGGATTAGACTGACTCTCCATTCTATCAGTGGAGCCATTGCAGATGGGAGGTAGGGAAGTAGGGAGGATAAACTTATATGAGATTCCCTGTAGTGGGTATTGAATTAGAAAACCACATGTTAACATCACGTACATTCTATTGTATTTTTATTTATTTTGTTGAATATTTGCCATTTACATTTTAATCTGCTTCTGTGGCACTTGTGAGTCTTGTGGGCAGCCTGCAGGCCATGTGTCTGACACCTCTGCATTATAGTACATTGCCTATCATGTGGGAAGTGATATAAGGTGAACATTCTGAAAAATGGTTGAATGAAATTGAAAGAGCTCCCTGAAAATAATTTTTTAAAGTTACCAAAAAATTTTGGATACACTACAAGGCAGAAAATTACTAAAAAATTGTCAATGATGGTCTTATACTCCTCAAAGTTATGAAATGTGAAATAAATCACGCATGATCCATTTTTTGGATTTTTTTTTAGAAAAGTAGGTGTTCTCAGTGCCAAGTACAGACAAATCCATCAAGAAATTTCCAGAACAGAAAAGGTGGGCAAATGGTTAGGTAAGGGGAATTTGTGCTTTCTGGCTGGTAACTATTAGACTCTGTGGAAAGAAGCAAAATACAGTAGGAAGTCACCAGATAGTATAGTTGAGTCAAATAAAATGACTACAATTTTGTTAGGTTAAAAGAAAGATTAAAAAAATTATTTCTGTGAAAATGATGGGTGACAGACAAAATATGAAGCTCTATTTGAAACCAGAAGAAAAATACTAATGAAGTTCACCTTTTTTTATGGGTGTGGCCAAAAAACCTGATTTTGTTGCTGTTCCCTTGTTACTAATGGAATGGAGGAGGAGAGAGGAAAGAGGAACAGAAGCAGTGAAATTCCTCTGTCCTTCCCTGTCTCCACTTTTTATAAATAAATAATTTCTTAAGTCTTTGGCTACACAATGATAAACAAATGTTTTGGCAGGAAATAAATGTTTTCTTTTAGTCAATCTCTTAAGCCTTCTCCAGAATAGTTTTTGCCTTCTTCAGTCTGTGAAAGTTATGTTTTTGAAGTCTCTGTGAGTTCTTCCTTTCCAAAACGAAGGGCAGTAACATTCCTGGAATTCTCAGCTTAGTCTTCAGCTGCCACATGGCATCTTATGGCCTTGGGCTGCAGAAAGGCATCATGGTCTAGCTCTAATACTGTAGGGCAGGCATTGGGATCAAGCCTGTCCTGCATTTTCACTAAGCCTTTGTGTTTTCAAAGTGCATTTAAGTAATTGGGGAAATATTCAATGGACTGAACATTACTTCAAAGTTCTTCAGATAGACTTTTAGAAACTGCTGTAGTCCAATGGTTAGAACCAGGAAGAGTACACACAAGCAGATGTGGGCAAGATTATTGACTTGCCCAGTCAGCATAAAGCTGTAGACTAACCTTCTGAATGAAGGCCAAGGCCATGAACAGTTTTTATTTGTGTGTTTTGGTTAGGATTTATGTTTTCATCAGTCCTGGTGCAGAAATTATTAATGCATATCAGTAATCATCCACAATTTATTGAGAGATTTACAGAGAGTGGCCTGGGGGTATTAAGAGATTAATTGCTTTGTTTGGCCACATATAACTAGAACTGGAGAGTTAGAGCAGGAATTCTTAACCCTCAGGGCTATCATGACCTTTAAGGGTGAAAGAATGTTATTGTTCAGTGGTGTCCAACTCTTTGTGACTCCATTTGTAGGTTTCTTGGCAAAGATACTGGAGTGGTTTGCTATTTCCTTCTCTAGTTCATTTTATAGATGAGGAAACTGAGGCAAACAGGGTTAAGTGACTTGCCCATGGTCACACAGCTAGTAAATGTGTGAGGCCAGATTTGAACTTGGGAAGATGAATCTTTCTGCCTCTGGGCAGCACTATCCACTGCACCACCCACTTGCCCAATGGGGAGGATTTTGAGATCATGTAGTCCAAACTCAGGTTTAAATGACTTGTCTGAGGTTCATTTAGCAGGATGTTGATCATTATACAAGCCTTCTTCTGCTTACTTCTACAGGATGTAGCTAGGAACAATGGTAGAAGTTAGCAGAGACACAGATCTCAGTTTAAGGTAAGGAAAAATTTCCTAATAATTAGAGCTACTCCTAAGTGGGATGGCTGCCTTGATAGGCAATAATGGGCGCCTCTTCACAGATCTTCCAACAAAGCTTGTCTTTGAACAATATTGCTGTTACTGTATGCAGCGTTCTCTTGGTTCTGCTCATTTCACTCTTCCTTATTTCATACAAGTCTTTCCATAGATTTCTAAAATCAATCACTGCTTAATTTACAACACAAGTCTTCCATTGCAATCATATACCACAGCTTGTTCAGCCATTCCACAACTGATGGGCATCCCTTCAGTTTCCAATTCTTTGCCATGACAAAGAGAGCCCCAATAAATATTTTATAACTCCTAGGTTCTTTTCCTTTTCCCCTGATCCCTGTCTGTCTGTCTACCTATCATCTGTTTATGCATCTATCTACTATCCATTATTTCTATTTATCCACTTATTATCTAGCTATTTACTCTATCTTCTGCCTATTTTCTATCTATTCATCTATCTTTCTATCATCTATCTATTCATCTCTCCAATCTACTGCCATCCCTCCTTCCCTCTCTCCATCCACCCATCTAAGTATCTGTTTATGAAGGTGTTGTTACAGAATGGAATTTTGGTGCTGGAGGATCCTTTTCAGGTTATTTTATGGAGGAGGGAACTGAGGCCTAGGAAGGTGAAATGACTTGGCCAAGGTTCCTTTAGCAAGATGTTGATTATTATAAAAGCTTTACAAAGGTTAGTTAAAAATGGCGGTAAGCATGATTAGCTCCTCTCATACTCATCCAATCTGGCTCTGGGGGTTAGGAACAGTCAGCTGAAAGGGGAATAAATATCTTGTGTGGACTGATGGCTTCAACACACTGAGCAAAGAACCACATTGCTGATACACACCAGCAAACCATCTTGCATAAATTGTGGAAAAGAGACACTGATTTTTGTCAGCTTAATGCAGTACTAGGTTTCAGAGAAATAATGGCTTTGTTTGGGAGGGATAATGATGGTTGTTTATGCAGAACAAATTCCTGAGCCCTGAAATATTGCTCTGAACTTCCTGACCGTATTCTCTCCAGGCTGACCACGACTCAGAGTGCAATTAATCTGAAAACCTCTGGCGAGCTGAGTTCTATCCTCCCTGCTCCTTTCATTTCTATCTCTTGTGCAGTAACACTTATCCAGGTGTGAAGCTTTTCCTTTCCACCAGGGTCCCATTTGACACTGTTGTGTTCAGCATTGCCCCACATCACTTAGCCCCATCACCCTGCAAACAGTCCTGGTGCTGGACAGAGCAACAGATGCTGACTAATGAGACCTGGGTTCTCCCTGGGCTCCACCTCAAGCTCACTCGATGACCCCGGGCCAAAGACTTAACATTTTTGGCTACATGTTCTTGATCTGTAAAATGAGTGATTTGACACTAGTCTCTTAAGATCCTTCTAACCTTGAACATTTGATGATTTTATAAATACCTCAGAGCTGGTTATTCCCAATAAACTCCATGGAAGGTGGAGGAGCCTACTCTCAGGCTTCAGTTCCTGAAGGAAGAATGATCCTTGTTGAAACTGTGCATTAGCTGTGTATGTTTTATAAGCAAGCCGTAGGAGTTCAATTATACAACCACATAACTATCAAACACTGTTCTTGCTTCAATTGAGTGGAACAGAACTAACCACAATCTTCAATTAGTACCATTTTTTTTCCTATATTTGTTTTTCAAGAGAAAAAGGAAGAACACCAAAAACCAGCAGCATTAACAACAGACCCACAAATTAAAAGTTATTCTTTTTCTAATTTTTGTTTTTTAGTCACCCCCAAATATATTTATTAGTTTAGGTTTCTACTTTCGAATAAATGATCTGAGCCATTGGAAAAAACATCCAGGGAAAATACAGTGTAGTGTAGTGTTAAATGTTGGGAATACAAATAAATAGACACTGCAAAGCAGTTTTGCAGATTTCTAAACTGATCATTTCTAGGCCAGAGTTTGTGCGTAATGATGTACTGTTATCATCATTTAATAGTTGCCATTTTACTGTTCTGCAAATCCACTTTCTTCCCTTTTCTCTTTTGTTAAGTTTTGTTTCTACTTTTCTCATTACAGGACAAGATTTGTGAAAACAAAGCATCCCCGTGCACAGAAGACACCTTCCAAGTGTCTGTCCTGAGATAAGGTTTAGCCCAGTGCCTGACTTCTCTTACATTTACATGACAGGACAATGAGAATGGAACCTCACAATGATGACCCTGAGAGATGTAGAACCACTAAAGACACATGAAATCTTTGCCCGTGTATTTTATTTACTCAAGGCAAGGAAAGTGCCTGGGTTGAGATAGTTCAGCAATAACAGATATGTAGAAACCAAGACAAGTTTGTGGTTAACCCTGAGTGACCTGGGAAACGAAGTTAACCAGAATGGCCCATTCTCTAAGCATTCCAGGAAATCAAGATTTTATTGCATATGAAAATACAGACTTAGCCACCAGATAAATCAGGGCTTGATAACTCACTACAGATTCTTTGCCTTAATAGGAGGGTTATTTTGCCACAGGGTTCCTTTAAACAGTGAGCTCCCCTAGTGTATTTCAAATATGATTCAAATTACAAGAATTCAATTTACATGCAAATTTCAGGAACACTCTCTCTTTCCACATCCTTATCAAAACAAACTCTCTGGAAAGGATGAGCTATCTGCCATTTACAAACTAGTATGAACCTAAGTTAACTCCTTGCCTCTAGGAAGGATATTCATAGTTTGTTTTTTCTGTAACCAAATAATAAAAAGACTTTCAGGTTTTTTGGACCTATTTTGTTTTGCCAGAGCAGAGACTTCCTAATGAATATCCAAACAACACCCTCCCCCAACTCCATTCCCCTGACACTTAAATAAGATCATTTGTATAATACATGTCACTGTCTCCTTTTGTAGTTTGCTGATTGTTAATAGAGAAAGAAGAATGTCATTTATCTTTGGCAGCATGGTGCCAAAATTTTCCACTGTACAGGGTGTCCCAAAAGTCTTAATACAGTTTCAAACTAGTTAAACTATTTCAGATTAGAGCTGCACTAAGAGTTTTGGTTCACCCTGTATTTGATCTGAATTTTGATGCCTATTTAGCATTGTTTTTATTTACATCATTAATGCCATTGCACATATTTTTCTATTGGTTTTGATTTCTTCCCTCTGCATAGTTCATACAAAGCCTCTCCACGTTTCTCTGGATTCCTCATATTTGTCATTCTATATGATACAGATGATCACATGATTGCATTATAGAATGATGGTTCTGTAATGATGCAGTAATATTCCATTACGTCACATACCACAGTTATTACCCAATTGTTGGGAACAACTTTTTATCATTTGAAATAATGTAACACTGACAATTCTTGCACATGTAGATTTTTCCTACTGTCACTAATCTTACTGGGTTATAATCCCGGTGATGGAATATCTAGGTCAAAAGGTCTAAATAATTTAGCATCTTTTCTTTGATAATTACAAAATGCTTTCTAAAATAGTTGGACAAATTCATAGCTATACTAGCAGTGAATTACTGTGCCCATCTTCCCATAGATCTTCTAATATCAAATTTATCCCTTATTTTTGTCAATTTGATGTTTCCAAGGTGATACAACTTGCTGGTTGTTTAAGTGTGTATTTCTCTGTTAGTGCTACTAGAAAGTTTTTCGGATAGTTGTTAGCTTTTATTTTTTTCTTTTGAAGATTATTGTTATCCACTGACCATTTATGTATTGAGAAATGTCTTTAATCTTACAGATTTGTGTCATTTCTTCTTTTGGAATATCAGGCATCAGGAAGCAGATGGGGATGCGTTTGTAAAACTAGCCTTCACCCTTATGGCACCTCAAATTTGGGGAACAGGACATTAGGCTGTGAATAGGCAAGGGACCTGACATTTTTGGTTAACTTTTGTCCTGCACCAGCATGAACCAGTACTGTTTAATGATAAAAAAAAAATCAGTGGACTTAGAATTAGGAAAGCCAGGTTTGAATTCTGACTGAGCCACCTCTTCGTTGTACTTTGAAGTTAGTGCCATATGAACTATTTAACTGGTGCTTACTTATTGATCCCTCTCTCCACCTCCTTCCCCCACTCGTACAAAGTAGCCCCTAGATTAGAATATTCATGTGCCATTTTCCTGAAATACTGAGTTGTAATAAACTTAGTGAGGTATAGAAGTCAAAATCTTTGCTCGCAATGGGGCATCTCCCTGCAGGGACTCTTCAGCTCCTGCTGAATAGCATAAGGATCATTGAACCAGAAAGCAAATGATAGGATCTTTTCCACTAATAGAATGTTATTTCCTGAGGGCAGAGATTATTTAATTTCTTTATTTTGGTTTCATTTCTAGAATCTAGTAAGTAGTAGCTTGCATACAGCAGGTGGTTTATAAATGTTTAATGATATTTGGTAGAATTGTAACATTTTTCTCATTCACTCTGACACCTGGGGTTTACTCCAGGAGCATAGGATGAAATCCAGGATCACCTTTTTCTGATTTTTAGGTATTGTTGGTCATAGAAAAAGTCTACTTGATGACATTGTGGAGAAATGCAATGAGAATGAGACCTGGGCTCAAATTCTGATGCCTCTGCTATCTGTGTGATCCAAAGGCAAATCATTTAATCTCTCTGAGCTTCTGTTAACTTGTCTGGGATTTAATTTCCTCATCTGAAACATGATGAGGTTGATTTAGATGACCTCTAAGGTGGCTTTAAGCCAGGTCAAAAGTCCTATTTTATCCATTTAAATGACTTTTGTTTAAATACAAGATTACCTTATATTTACTCATATCTCATCCACACCTCCTTTTATTTTATTTTACTTTTGCATTTGTAATCTCCCTTTTGTTTTGGAAGAGGCCCAGTGACATTACAAGGCGGTATCTTGACTAGTGGGTGAATTGGATTTAGGTGAGGAAGAGTGGCACAGTCATCAGCCTCGCTCACAAAAGTCAGGATGACTGGTGATAGCTCAGGATGCAATGGATGACCTTGGCATTGTAGATGTCTGCCCAAGCTCTAAGACCCACAGAGTGCTTTCTTCAGCTGCCTTTGTGGCTGTTGGAACAAATTGTTCTCATCTCCCCCATTTTACCAGAGGGGAGACTTCACCTGCCGGTGTAGACAGCCTCAACATTCACCTGTGGGTTGGAGGACTGTCAGTTACCCTCAAACCAGTTTAGCCCAGGGGCTGAGACAGATTTACCAGGGTGTGGCCACTGATCATGCTACAGCTTCTTGTAGCCATAGATGAGAACTGAGAGCCAGGTGGACACCAATGAGCACCCTTTTAAGGGGCTTGGTGAGCCCTCACTCCAGAGGTGCTAATCCTCAGTGAACACCTCCAACACCCCAACACCTGCCTTATTAGAAAAAGGTTACTCAAGGGCAGGGACAGACTGTTTTTACTTTTTCTTTGTATTCTAGTACCTAAACAAAGAAAATCTTAACAGATACAGTTGATTGCTAAATTTGGTCTTGTTTACAAAATTTCTTTGAAATGCAAACTGCTAATGTTAGTAGCAGCTGGCAGAGTTTCACTTAATTAAACTACTTTGATTACTTTACTCATACATTTCCCTTGACCCTATTCCCTTGTCTTTGACTTTCTCTAAAAAAAACCTCCACAATAATATTTCATTGGGGTAAAAATTAAGTGGTGTTGGTCTTTAAGATCAACCCTAATTAGCAACATTTGTTTTACTTGGATTGTAGATGTAAAAATGTGTGAAAGAAAATTTGTACTCTAAATTCAAGGCTGCTTGGGTCTGACTGCTCTGAAAGGAATTAAGGATTCATAGGAACCGATTATCATTTCCCGTTCTAATTGTTCTGAAAGAGCAGTAGAGGGTAAATGCCAGTGCCTTCAGAAAGAAACCTATTCCTCTTGGAGCAAGAATGGGAAACAAGGGGCATGATGGTTAAGGCTTAGCCACTGAGCAATAAGGATCAGCCTCCTGGAGGACTGAGGATGAGGATGGTGGTGGATGATAAGTACCACTTTCTGAATGACTCAGGGTGTACCTAGCATCAATCTTTGTGAAATACTCTATTTATTTTCTTGCAACCATTACAGATACCATACGGGAAAGATTCATAACAATAACTGTTAACATAAATCATCCTTCCCAGGGCTTAATGGCAGTGGCAGTGGGAATAGGGAAGAGCTTAAGTCATCTAATCATAAGGGCAGCTGCATGCCTACATAATGTGGATTTATTTGAGTGGTGCCAGGCAGGGCCCTTGTCCAAAAATATCTACCCCACCAGCTGTCCTGCACCTGAAATTTCATCATTACAAATTCATTCCTTCAGGGGTCTTAGAAAGTCCTCTATTAATATGCAAATACTCACTGAGGTCTTAGGAGCTAACAATTTAAGGGGGATAAATCCAGTTCAATTCACCAAATAATTATAAGCACCTAAAGTATTGTGCTTAATGCTGGGAGAAGTATAAAGTTTGGATAAGATGTGGTTCCTGTCCTCAAGAATCTTATATTTTAGTTAAGGGATAAAAAACGAAGATAACTATAAGTCAGTTTGCTTCAACACTTTCTTAGTACAATAAAGCACTGTTCCTAAAGATTTAAAAAATGAAAAATATGTGATAATATATCACAGAATTAAAACAGCTAACTTCCCTTCAGTCACGTCTGACTCTTTGTGATTCCATTTGGGGTTTTCTTGGCAAAGATACAGGAGGGATTTGCTATTTCCTTCTCTAGCTCATTTTACAGATGAGGAAACTGAAGCAAACAGGGTTAAGTGACTTGCCCACGTTCACACAACTGGTAAGTGTCTGAGGTCACATTTGAACTCAGGAAAATAAATCTTCCAGACTCCAGGCTGGGCACTCCATCCACTGTAGCGCCACCTAGTGCCCCTACATTGATTATTCAGGGATTTGGGATTATTTTGGTATTGCTATTCCTTAAATTGACACAAAGTCTGACCCACTCTATGACCTAGTAGAGTAGAGGGACTTTTTGAATTGCTGTTAGTGAAAATTTCTTCACTCTTCAGTTAAACTGGTGATGAGCTTCTCTAAATTTAGATAAGCTTTTAGGATACTGCCCATTATTGCTCATTGCTCATAAATAAATATATTAAAAGGTAGAATGTAATAAGGACAAAGAAGAAATTAGGCAAAGAGTTCCAAGAAAATTTGAGGAGGAAGAAATTGCTTAGTGGTAGTGGTGGTGGTTGTGTGTGTGTGAGGCCATGAGATCAGGAAAGACTTCACAGAGGAAGGGGCACTTGAGTGCAACAGGTAGAAATGAGGAGAGTTTATTCCAGACATGAAAAATGGCTTGTAAAATTGTAGAGAGATGAAACATGGCAGAAATGAGCAGAAAACGGGAAGTACGTTAATTTATTGTGTAGAAATATAGAGTACATGAAGGTAAATAATGTTAAAATAAAACTGGAGAGGAAACATAATAAATGGTAAGTAAATTATGGAGCCACACAACAGAGTGCTTTGTGAGGTCTTTTGGGGTAGGAATTGAACAGGTAAAAAGGTGCATTTCTAAGTAGTATAGACAAAGGACATGGACACAGGAAAGCACAAGCTATATACTATTTCTTTCTGTTTCCAACTTGGTTGAGTGCATGGAGAGAGGGAATATAATGGAAAAATGTAGAGACAGTAGCAACGGATTGTGGAGGGCCTTGAATGTGTCTTTACATTTGAACATTATTCAGTAGGCATAAAGGAGACACTGAAGAATTTTGAGTGGAGGAGAGACAAGTCTTGATCTATGCATAAGGAAGACTACTGGTAGCAAGATCAAGTCAAATTAATGAGTCAGTTGAGTCAATTAAGCACTAAACTATGTGCCAGACAATATATGAAGCCATGTGTATACAACGAAAGGCAAAAACAGTATCGGTCCTCAAGGAGCTTACACTCTCATGAGGAAGACAACATTCAAGCAACTATGGACAAACAAGATACAGAAAGAATAAATTGGAGGTAGTGTCAGAGGGAAGGCACTCACATTAAGGGGTCCAAGAAAGGCTTTTTACAGAAGGTGGGATTTTAGCTGGGAATTGAAGAAAGTGGGAAAGATAGACGAGAGGAGAGAAAAAAGGCAGGAAGTCTTGTCAAGAAGCTGGTGCAGGAGTTCAGGCAGGAGTAGTTCAGACTGCATACTGTATAGAGTTGAGGCAAATCCTACCTCAGACAATTACCAGTTCTGAACCTGGGCAAGTCCTTTAAACCTGTTGGCCTCAGTTTACTTATCTGTAAAATGAGCTGGAGAGAGCAAACCACTAATGGCAAAGTGCTCCAGTATCTATGCCAAGAAAACCCCAAAGGGGGTTATGAAGAGTTGGACATGCCTAAACAAGTAGATAAAACACAAAGTACAGCAGCATGGAATATAGGAACTCAGCCAAAAGGAAGAATCAAAGATAACATTAAAATTTCAGACATTTGCGACTTGGATGAATGGTGATGCTACTGAGAAAAACAATGAAGACAGAAGGAGGGGGAGAATTAGTGGAAGGAAGATAATAAATTTAGCTCTGGACATGTCAAGTTTGAGGTGTCATTGACAAAATAAGGTAGATGTTCCTTCAGGCTATTGGACATCTGTGCTTGGTACTCAAGAAAGAAATGGACTGGAAAGAGAAATTTGGGAGTCATCCCGTAGATGGGGCAGTTGAAACTGTGAGAGTGAATGACATTACTGGGGAAGAGACCATAGAAGAGAGAAGAAAGTTCAAGACAGAGCCTCAGAGTACAGCCTATGGATTTAGAAAGACTTTATTGGGAAACCAATAAAGAAAACAGTGAAATGGAAGTTAGAAGAACCAGTACAGTGTAGCATCTCTGAAGTCAATTCAGGAGAGTATCTAGTAGGAGGAGATATGTTACAGAAAGGTCAGGAGGATAATAATGGAAAGAAAGCCATTGTATCTGGATTAGGAGATGAAGGAAGGAAGGAAGGAAGGAACATTTTAAAAAATGTTTACTATATGCAAAAAACACTGTGCTAAATTCTAGGTAAACAAATAGGAAAATTAGTCTCTGCACACAGAGTTCACATTTTAATGGGGAAGATAATACTTATGGAAGGTTTTAGCTGCAAGTCAGATGGAAAATTCTATCTTTTTAGAATTCAGAGATCACTGGTGACCTTTGAGAGAGCAATTTCATTAGACTAGGGAAGGTAGAAGCCAGATGTTGAGGATAGAGTGGGTGGTGAAGAAGTAAACTGTTCAAGTATACATTTCTTTGGAAAGATTTGAAAGTGAAGGAGAAGAGATCAGATGATATTTGGATGGAGTAGAAGGGTCAAAGGAAGGGTATTTTAGTAAAGGTCTAAACATTTTTTTTAAAGACGATGAGGAGTCAATGGTAAAGGAGTGATTGAACTTGAATGGGGTATGGGGAACTGGGATTCTTAGAACAAGGTCCTGGAGGAAGTGGGAGAGTATGGAATAAAAGGCATAAGGAGGGAACAGGTTTAGTGAAAGTCAAGGTTTACTCTTTTCTGAGTAAAGGGAAGGAGAAAATAATGGGTAAACATGAAGGGAGATTTTCAGCAGCTGAAGAGAGAAATTGAGGGAGGTCACGCTGTATAATCTCAGTGAATTGGAGGCTAGATTACTTGTTACAAATGTAGTTTAAGTGGTCTTAGGAGAAAGAAGATAGTTGGGAATAGCTGCTATGGCAATAAAATAAAAAGTTCTAAGAGTAGAGTACAAGGATTATCTTGTAGCAGCTAAGGTGCCACCTGAAGTTAGGCACCACACATCTGTAGTGAGGGGAATTAGCTTGATTAGTTGAAATCAGGTTGAGAGCAAGGCCTTGAAGGAATGGCACAGAATTGACCTCTATGGGAGACAGAACACAAGAAAATAGTAGCCTGGAGTTTAGACCAGTGGTGGCCAAACTGTTTTGATCATGAATCCCATCATAAAAAAAAATTAGAATGTATGTTCTAAAATACAAATATATTTCTTTGTAAATTACATGCAAGTGTTATATAATTATGCATGTTACACAAAAATGGGAATTTTTATGCAAAATGGACACAAAAAGAAATTTTAAAAGGATAAGATCTTAGAATATTTTACTGTGGAGTCAAATAAGGGTAGCAATATAGATTTAATTTTTTTTTATTTTTTTCCATATTGTATTGGGAAAAACCGCAACAATTTTATTGTAACAGTCGACCCATGGTAAATAAAGAAAAAAGTTTGTGAATACACAAAGAACCTCAAACATCTTGTGACCCCCATCTCCAACTTTTCCTCCAGTGTAATTGTCTGTTCCTACTGTGCCACCCTCCTTAGGTGTGGGATGGGGGTTGGTGGTGTGGGGTTGGGAAGTATTTTCAAATATCATTTTAATGGGGCAAGTAAGGACTCTGACCTAATCTTTGCCACAATGTCTAGCCCTGGGGAGACATGTTTTGCTTAGCCACGCTTGCCAAACCTTGACTAGGATCCATGAGAGATGAACTAAAGGGGACTAAGAAAACCCAAGGTAGCAGCAGTGGGAAGGTACAGAAGATCCCCTAGGGACAGTGAGCCTCAGAAGCTGAGGTCAGGACTCAGATAAAGATTTTAATGTGCCTCCCCAGGTGTCTGTGGCCTGAAAAAGCTGGCGCCCTGGAAAATACACTTTAAAAGACTCTTGTCTGAGATCCTGACTCCAACCAGACCTTTTGGCCCCCAAACTTCAGATACTTAAAAAAGACAAGCCATTCCTGTTTTGGTCCCAAGGTACAGCAGATTCAAGACAATAATTTACAAAACCTAGATGTTTGGAGGTCTGCTCTGATTTACGTCCTCTTTGTTAATGCCTTTAAAAATGCTGATTGACTTCCCAAAGACCTGATGAGCTTCTCCAGACTCTTGGAGCCTAGAAATCAGACATTTTGATTTTATCTGAGTTTTAGTTCCAGGATGTAGCAGACCATTGTAACAATAAAACTATGATAATATCCCAGGATGTGATAAACTAAGTCTATTGATGAGAATACTTGAATCTTTGTCCTTTGGATCTTTAAAAACCTTGTTCAAATCATCATTAAGCGGAGTTCTTCCCTGAGCTACCCACATGGCCTGATCACTTCTTCTTTTATTCACATCTCCAGTCATGCTTAATGCTGGATATTAAGCAGTTCCTAACAGGACAGAGGTCAGGAGTGCTTGAATTGATGGTCTGTAGAATCCAGGGGGTATAGATGCTGACATTGGTGTAAATACTAGGCTGCTTAGCACAGACACAACCTAGTTCCCAGATCACAATCCTAGCCTGATGCCAGGTACCATTAATCTTATAGCACAGGGGCCCTCCAGAGTCACCCTGGCATGTATCTGTCTTGCCACTTGAAAAGCCAGCACAGAATATGTCATCAAATACTAGGCCTACCTGAGTTGGGGTACTTAATCTTTCCTTATAATAGTTGTCACAGGTCTTTTGGTCAATGAGAGGAACTTCTATTTCCTACAGGCCTCTTTGTGTCTTCAGCCATTGTCCATCCACCTTCCTTCCCCAGTCGGTCACCCAGCACGAGGTCACATTCTGAAACCCTTGGAAATTTGAAGGAAGTTGGAAGACAAATAGGCTGGATGATCTTCATAAAGAGTATTGGGTAGCTCATCTTTGCCAGAGCAAAGCCCTTGGATGGATATCTTTTGTAATAAGGATATAGGATGATTTTTGATAAAGGTCAGGCATAAAATTGGTTATCATTTAGCCAATGGGGCCTGATTTTCTTGGACCCCAGCTGGACCTTCCAGAGCTTGAGATTTTTTGTTTGATTGTGGAAGCAGTGGGCAGCTGTTAGCATCTAGCTTGGGGAGATGAGGGTGGCCCCACACCAATAGCTGGTTCTTATAGATGAACTTGGCATGCTGCAGCCACCTGATCATGGATGTATCTGGGCTCTCAAGGATTCGCTTGGATATTTGAGGTGGTCCACACACTTCCTTCCTGTTTAACCCTTTAATATCCTTGCAACCCCTTGGGCTGTCCTGTCCCTGTCCAGACATCCCCACCCTCAGCCCTACACACCCTTCCCCACCTCACTGTATCCTTGGGCTCCCACTAAAAGGGGTAGCAGGAGGACTAGGCTGGTGCAGTACATGGTCATCCAGCTTGGGAGGAGACAGTGAGGGCAGAGGGCAGGACTCTTGGTTCCTGCAGTCACCATCTCTGCCCTACCTGCTGGGTTGTAATGTGAGTTTTAGGGGGGGAAATCACCTTGGTAGTGCTGTAAGGAATTGATTGGAGAGGGGAGACACTTGAGGGAAGGAGATTAATTAGGAAGCTGTTGAAATAGCTGAGGCAAGGAGTGATGAGGGCCTGAAGTAGGGTAGTGACTGCGTGAGTAAAAAAAAAAAGGAACAGATATAAGATATGGAGGTAGAAATGACAAGACTTGGCAACCAGTGAAAGTATGGGAAGATGAGTTGCATCCCAACCTTACCATGACAGTCAAATGTGGGATTTTCTCCAACACAACCACACTAAACCTATTCCTTCTCCTCCTGCCTTTTATCTCAAACTTTCCCACTTCATCCAGGCCCTTGTTTTAAGAATCTCAGCTCTCCCCACCCCATTCAAATTCAACCTCTTCCTTGCCAGTGACTCTTCATTGCCTCAAAAAATATT
Organism: Pseudocheirus occidentalis; assembly: GCA_028646575.1. Classification (NCBI taxonomy): domain Eukaryota; kingdom Metazoa; phylum Chordata; class Mammalia; order Diprotodontia; family Pseudocheiridae; genus Pseudocheirus; species Pseudocheirus occidentalis. The sequence goes on along the minus strand of CM053595.1, from coordinate 257,408,037 downwards.
TAGAGGTCCTAATCCCAAAATAGCCTTTCCTTTACCCTTCTACTCCATCCAGATAACCTTTTGATCTCTTTCTTCCCTTTCACTATCAAACCTTTCCCCCTCCAAATGTATACTCGATGAGTTAACTTCTTCATCACCCACTCTTTTCCTCAACAGCTGAGAGGGATGGAGAGGAATAAAGATAAATTGACATTGTGAACCTGGTTGACTGGAGGGATGGTGGTACTCTTTATAGTAAGGGAGAAGTTGAGAAGAAGGATCGATCATGAAATCTGTCATCTCTTGTAACCCATCTCTGACTGCTCATCCTCTACAACTCACTTTGTGTCACTCAAAAGAAAATCAATGGATGTATTGGTCTCATTCTTCAACCTCCATTGTCCTAATTCTCCATTACAGAGTTTACTCTCTGAGCAATGCTCGCTATGGCCATGAAGTGATCTGAGGGGCAGGGGAAGGTATGATGAGGGGGGAAGAATCATTCAAATGATACCTACAAAGCTACTGCTGTGGCTAGCCTGGTAGTGGTTAGGTTATAAATGCCTAGGTCAGAAGGGTAGAGGTTAATAGCTTATACAATAGAAGGAGGGAACAGAGTTGGGGGAATGTGATCATATTGGAGAAAAGTCCCACAGTTGTTTGTCATAGTGAAGATGGGATGAAATTCATCTTCCCATCCTTTCACTGACTGATCACCTACTCTTTGGTATCAGGAGATGGCCCTCTTCTTTGGAAACCACTACTCTGGAGAAGGGCAGGACCATGGATTTAAAGCTGGGAGAAACAATCGAAATTATCTATCTTAACTCTTCCATTTTATAGAAGTGGAAACTGAAGCCTAGAGAGGTTTCATGACTTGTCTAAAGTCACACAATAAGTGACAGAGCCAGGATTTGAACTCATGCCCCATAACTCCAAATCCAGCCCTCTTTCTACTATACCACATTGTGGAAGATGGCAAAGAAATTTTGACTCCTCGGTTTTACCCCACACTAGATTAGCCCTCCTTGAAGCATCCTTGATTCTCTGCTACATTCCAGCCCATCTCTGGATGATTCCAGGGTATGGGAAATGCATTAGGCCTTCAATTTGTTAAAGCAAACAAGATCTGGGACATTTGATTTTCACATCCCTATTTTCTTGAATGTCAAAGACAAGCTATTGGTGGGGGAAAGCTTCAGAAGAAAGAGATGAAGGCAGATAGGTGATACTTTTCCTGGAAGAGATCATGATAAAGGTTTCTCTTCTCCTGAGCTGAAGAGACTGTAGATTTGTACATTGAAATAAGCTCCATTAATACTGAGAAATAAATGCAGTTTTCTTGTTCCCCTAGATGTGCATTTCCTAACCTGAAATGATTCTGAGTCCTTCCCGACTCAAGGATATGAAGCAGGGGAGACATAAGTCTTTAACAGTCGGGGTTGCCCATTGGAAATGAACTATACAATTTATTTTGAGGATATCATTTGCCCTTATAATAACTGTTTGGTTGATGACAGTAACAGTAGGTATTAGTCCTCATAAGAGACAGTCATTTCCCAGTGACAACAAAGTTTTAATGTCTTTGGTGATAGGGCCAGGGACTTTCCAATTACAGCTAGTCAACACCACTGTGATTAAGATTATTAAATGGCAACTGAAGCCTTGAAACAAACAAAAACTGGGCTGCAAATTCCATTTAATCATTAGTCTGCTTTATTTGTGCAAGTGAAAAGTTTTCCATTGCAACACTATATTACCAGCAAATAGCTGGGCATGGTCAAGTTATTATGTTTAAAATGGAAAGATTTTGCTAGACTAGGGTTATGCATGGCAAGTGATGAAAACTTGGCAGCCTGGAAATCATAGCTCAGATTTAAGACTTTGTGACCAATTGCAGGGAACCATCAACACCACAGAAAATTATTTATGAAACAATTGACATTAGGTACTGTAGAGAGCTGTACATGGATATGGCTCCAGAACTCTGAGAGTTACCATTCAAGACTGATGCTTAACCATCTCCCCCTGCAGAACTTAATCAAGGTTTTGGGCAAATAGTAAGTGCTTAGGAAATACTTTTAATGTAGATGAATATAATACTGTAGGGCAAGACCATGGCAACAATACAGTGGAATCACCTTCTTTCTCATCTTGAGCTTTGTACCTGGACCTCAATGTAGTGTAAGAATGGATCCATTTTTTCTTTCTTTTTACTGACATTATCACACTATTGACTCATATTGACCTTTCAGACCCAGATATTTTTCAGATGAACTATTTGTATACCATTTATATAAAGGTTTGCAAAACACTTCCCAATGTGGTGGCTAGGTGGCACAGTGCATAGAGCACCGGCCCTGGAGTCAGGAGGACCTGAGTTCAAATCCAGCCTCAGACACTTAACGCAAAAAACTAGCCGTGTGACCTTGGGCAAATCACTTAACCCCAACTGCCCTCCAAAAAAAAAAGCAAAAAAAAAAAAAACCACTTCCCAAATAGTATCTCATTTTATCCCCATAATAACCTGTGAGGTAAGTACTATTACTATCTCCCTTTTACAGATGAGGAAATTGAGGCAAAGAGAGTTTATGTGACTCACCCTGGGTCCCACAGCTCGTATCTGAGGCTGGATTTAAACTCAAGTTTTCCTGACTCTAGTATCCACCGTGCCACCTAGCTGCCTCAAGTAATTCTGTCATTATTTTGTACTTGTGAAGTTGATTTATTTTTAACCTTTTCATTTTTTTGAAGTTAATGACTTTATGAGAAATCAAGAAACAATAAAACGAAGCCAAAAGAATGAAAAAAGAAATAGAAGACAATGTGAAATATTTCATTGGAGAAAACTGAGGCTCAGATAGGAACTTGCCCAAGGTCACACAACTCATCATTTGCAGACTTTTCATTTATTTCTATTGGATTTGATTTTGCTAGCTTTGGCCCAATGCTCTAGGTAAATAGTCATGCATTTTTTAGGACTATCAAAGGGTGAAGGGCTGTTGAGTGAGAAACAGACATTGTAAAGAAGGAATGTTATGGGCACCAATAACTATTCCTAGACTTCCATCTCAGAACGGTGAGCTGAGTTCCTATGTAGCTGTTGAGAAGTCAGAAGCCACAGCAACAGGGGACAAGTATGAGAACCAAGTATGGAAGAGGGACCTTGCTTTTCTGACAACTTCTTTCCTGATGCTATATCTATAGGAGAAGAAATAAAATGCTTTTGGTGGGGTTAAAATGGTATTCACAATCATATTGATTTGAGGGGTTCATTTTGGTAACATGCTACAGTCTTAATGGTATCACATTATCATTATTAATGTGGTACCACATTGCCAATGGTAATGGGAATAAAGAGACCACTTGAATTGGAGACCTGGTGTTGACAATACCACATATTAGTTGGACCTCTTTGTTTAAAATTGTTTGCATGTTGTCACCCTAGACTTTCAGTTCCTTGAGATCAGGGACTGTCTTTTATCTTTCTTTGAATCCCTGGAGCTTAGCACAGTTCTCAGGACATGATAGGTGCTAATAAATGTGTATTGATCAACTGACTTTAGAAAGTCACTGAAGCCTCTAAGCATAGATTGTCTCATCTGTAAAATGGGAACAGTATGTGTATCACTCACCTTACATGACTGTTGTAAAAACCAAATGGAATAATGTATGAAAAACAAATATTGGTCAGCTACTTTCCCCATCTTGGTTTTCTCAGGTTTCTGCTCTTTTGTGTCCTCTGTCATTAGAGTTTTCTGAAACTAAATTCCTGATTTGGCTTCTAAGAGAGTCAGGTTTCCCTTCCAGTTTTATTTTTAACATCTTTTCTGACTCTGGAAGACCTTCAAAAGAAAGGCAGAAAAAAATCTCTATGTCAAACTAGCATTACAGTCTTTCCTACTGTATGGAAAGAACTTACTCTTCCCTCTGTTAACTGTTCCCTAAGAAATGGTGGCTGTGAAGGTCAGGGCATGAATGAGCTTCATGAGGACCCAGAACTGACCCTCTGGGGTTTTTCCCCATCCATTTGAATATCAAAAGAAATGCAACGGCAGCTCCTCAGTGCTTTTCTACTAGGAAATTGTCTCATTTTTCTTTCACATTTACTCTCTAGGACATATAGTAAATCAATCTGACTTGATTTGATAGTGACCCGGAACTCCAGGCCAATAGAAATTGTAGCCATGCATTTAAAACAGCGGTGTCTTGGTGTCAGCTGATTGTGTCTTATTTATATTTGCAGGAGATACTTAGAGCGAACCAGAATGCTTCTCTGAGATGTAACATAGGCCATCCAATGTGGATTCTAACAAAATATGAGTTTCACTCTGTTTCCCTATGTGTTCTACTTCTTCCCTTTTGTCCTAACTCCCTAAGCCAATTGTGGCAGGAAGGTGCTCAAGAAAGTCAATCCATATGATTGGTGACAGGAAAAGATAGCCACAGAATACAGGAGAGAGAGCATGATCATGATAATGTCTCAGATTTCTGCTGACTTTTAGAATATTATAAATCAATTTCACCTCAAGGTAGCTAGGTGGCAGAGTAGATAGTTAAATTATCTGCTTTGAATTTAGGTTCCTCATCTATAAAGTGAGGAGGTTGAACCTGATGGACTCCAAGGTCTCCTAGCAATCTACGATCCCATGGTTCTTTGTTTAGGCAGGTAGGTAGTGTGGTGGGCAGACTTTTAGGAAACCCAGAGTTCAAGTCTGTCCTTAGACACTTACTAGCTGTGTGGATGAGCAGCTCTGAAAAGTTTTTGGCAAACCCTCACACCGAATGTGCTAGCCCTCCTTGAACAGCCCGCATGCCCTTGAGTGTTTCCCTGGTACTTACTTCTCACTCGTTGCTCCAAAAAGCTGCAGCATGCTGAGCAGCTACCCCTTGGTAAAACTGTCTCAGCAGGCATGCTAAACCAGGTTGAAGACAACTGGCGGGGTTCAAACCTGACTGATGAGTTAGGGGTAGTCTACCTCAAGAATGTTTCCTCAGTGGAATGGACAGATGAGAACAATTTGTTTCAGGGGCCATGAAGGGGGCTGAAGCAGGTACTGTGGAGCATTTACTCTTGGTCAGACATCAAAGATGCCGTGGTCATCCGCTGCATCCTGGGATAACTCCAGTCATCCTGACTTTTGTCTTGCCACTGGACTTTCGAGACTTTGGAAGAGAGAGTGAGGTTGATGACTTTGTGCCACTCTGCCATATTTAAATCCAGTTCATTCAGGAGTCACATGTGATGTCATTGGTCCTCTTTCAAAATGAAGGAAACAAACAGCAATTAGCTGTGTCACCATGGACAAATCACTTAACCACTGCCTGCCTCAGTTTCCTCATTTGTAAGTTGAAGATAATAGCACCTATATCCCTGGGTGGTTGTGAGGATAAAATGAAATAATATTTGTAAAGAGTTTTATAAACAGTAGAGCAATATATAAATGCTACTTATTATTGTTATTGGATTCTTGAAAAAGCCCCACAAGATGGGAAAACTAGGCATTATTGAGCTTTTTATAAATGAGAAATCTGATGATCAGAGAAGTTAATTGATTTGCCTGATGTCACACAGTTAGTAAGTATTGAAACCAGATCTATAACCCAGATCTTCTGACTCTAAATTCAAGTGTTTTCCTTTCTATGCTATATAATGACTAAATAAAATAAACATCTGCTAATTTAGTTGCATAGGCATGCCTCATTAAGTTGTTTTACCATAGTTTTTTTTAAAGCAAGGTGTTACCGGAGATGCCTTAAATTATCCCTCTGAACTCCAGACTCTTGCCTTGTCTTCAAAGCTCAGTCTATATTTATACCCAGGTGTTCATCATGAAGACAGAAAGGCAAGAGACTGAATTTTTGTAAACAAAAGCTTAAAAAACAGCAGTGGCAAAAAGAACTCATCATGTACCTGGTTTTCAGGGACCCCAATTATGTTGAGTCTGTGGAGTCAGGAGGGGGCATAATTAGCATGCTAGCCCCAAAAGAAAAAAAAACCAGTGTCTTAGCTGATAAAGTTGCCTGAAACAATCTTCCATTTTTGCCAATGTCAGCTGTTCTTCTTTGTAGTATGTTACCTTAATCAATTTTGGACTGACCTATTTCTTAGTGTTGCTGCTGCTTCCATCTCCTACTTAAGCCAGTAGAGTAACCCTCTTTGTGATTTCTGAATTCAGCTTACCTCACCATGACATTCTGTGTACTCTCTAACCACTGCTAACCCATCATGAAATATGATTAGTGGAACAGGTAGCCAGCAAGTACAAGAAGTGTTATGGTCACTGTTCTTGTGCTCTTCTCAAGCATCCTTATGAAGAGGTAGGGAAGAGGTGGGTATAGAAGGGATCTCATATGAATCCCTAGAAGGTTCTTGTCTGGAAAGAATTTCACAGGACTCAAGCTATCTTTTGGCAGAGTTGCAAAAGTTTATTGTTACGCTGACTTGGCAGGGGAAAGGAGAAGGTTAAGGGGAGTAAGGAGACCTGCAAGCTTACAGGGATCTAAAGCAGAGTTATAAAGTTTATTATTATGCTTTGCAGCAGGCAGGAAAAGGTTAGAATAGCCTGCCAAGTGCAGGGCCCAGAGACACAGTTTTTAAAGCCATAAAACTGTCAGTCAAAGGTTAATTATGCTAACTAGGTGGGTAAGGGTAGAGTCTGGGAGGAGTTTAGGAGTGATCAATGGTTAAAGGGACATGCACTTTTTTGTATCAACTGTGCAGGTGTATTGCCCATAATTCACTGGTTCATCCCCCTGGGGGTGGGGGAACTACCAGAAGATGTGTTTTTTTGCCTTGACATGTCACTAGGTTACTTTTGGTCAAGAATGAATGAGATAGGTCCAATATGGCTATTGGGAGGATAGGCTTGATTGTGCCAGATTTGGAAGCTAGACTGATTAGGGATTCAGGAGGTAAGTTATCTCTTCTTACAGCATTGTTCAAGGTTTTTGGGTGCAGCTGGCCACTTAGAACAAAGGAGGTCTCTAAGTTAAAGAGTTTGTTTATGAAATACTTGGGTGATGTATTCATGGGTATAGCTAAACAATTAATCAACTGTTGCTAGGCAGACTGCTGGCTCAGGGAAAAGACTTTTAGGCTGGGGACAGGGGAGAGGAAGAGTTAATACCTTTATGGCTGGGTGAAGTGTGACTTTTACAACTTGGCTCATTACAAACTAATGTTACAGAGAAACCCGAACACAAAAATATGATTTCACAAACTGAGGTTACAGAAAAAAGCATCCCAGATATCACAAAGGCACCCCAGAACCCCATCATTTGTGTGCCATTCACTCTATCCTTGGCCACTACTTTGCTCCTGCAGTATCATGTCACTTCTTTTCTTACTTCCTCAGCTCCAAACTTTTTAGGACAAAGGGGTAGGGGCAGTTGGATAGTCTGAATTAATTTCTTTAAGTATTGACTGATTTGGCCTTCTTGCTGCCCGAGGGACTCTCAAAAGTCCTCTAGCACCACAATTTGGAAGCGTTGATTCTGTGGTACTCAACTTTCCTTATAGTCCATATCTCAGCCATACAGCGCTACTGGAAAAAACAAGCTTTGACTATACAGACCTTTGTTAGCATAATTTCAGTGGTAGAACCTTGTCTTTATATAATATATGCTGGTTCTGGAAGCATATCTTTCATTTCTCTATGGTATATCTATATTAGGTAAAATGCTCCTGGAGGTCCTCTTTGGTAGCTATCACTGTTCCTGTCAACTAGTGCCAGATCTGACTCATGGTGGCACTTAAGACTTGTAATTGAAACATATATGTCCCTGACATGATGTAAATAGTTATAGTTTTGGGTAGAAAGAATGGTCTCTCACAAAATATTTGTGATTTGTATCCCTTCCAAGGGAAACCATGGGAGTATCTGTAATGTTAATGGGACATAAGATCTTCCCTGTCCATTAAGAGGCCCCATGTGGAGCTCATTAAGGGAAGTTTGCTAAGGGGAGGCTTGCTTTTAGGAAGGCTTTCACATCTTTTGCTAATTTCTAATTAGGCACTGAGTCAGGAGGGTTGTGATGCCCTCTGGCTATACATACTCAGAGGTTAGCATTTTGCTTTGGGACTCAGTCTCTGGAAGAGTGTTCTTGTGATTTGACTGGATGAAACTCTGGGTAGCTGTTAAGGAGCCCCCCAGCTTTGAAAAGCCCAGATGTTGTTTCTTCTCTCTCTGGTAACTATGTGTGTATTGCCTTGGTCAGACAGTTGGATCTGTTCATTGATCTGTGCTCATTTCTTTTTGCTGGATGTCTTTTTCCCCATCCCCAATCTTTAGCCTCTCCATAGCTACTGGTTCTTTTCCTACTGTTTTCAAACTTTTTCAGTTCTCTTTCATTGTTAAAACAAAGCAAAGCAAAGCAAAACAAAACAAAATTAAAACCAGCCAAATAAACAAAAAATCCTTGGTTCACCAAGAAGCTGTGAATTAATCCAGCCATTATGGAAAGCTATTTGGAGCTATGTTCCCAAACTCACTGAACTGTCCATAACTTTTGACCTAGTAGTATCACTATCAGGCCTATAGTAGCTCAAGAAGATCGAAGAAAGCAGGAAAGGACTCTTATGTACAAAGATGTTTATAGCAACTCTTTTTGTGGTGGCAAAGACCTGGAAATTAAGGGGAAGCTCATCAGTTGGGAAATGGCTAAACCAATTACAATGTGTTAGTGCAGTGGAATATTATCGTGCTATAAGAAATGATAGAAAGGATAGTTTCTAGGAAACACAGAAAAATCTGTATGAATTGATGAAGAGTGAAATGACTGGAGTCAGGAGATTAATTTCTACAGCAGCAACATCATAAAAAAAACAATTTTGAAAGACTTTAGAACTCTAATCAATGCAATAAATGACCAACTGTAATTCTGGAGAACTGATGATGAAGCATGTTACCCAGCTCCTAATGGAGAGCTGATGGATTCTAGATACAGAATAAGTTTCTAACACTGACACTGTGGGAATTTGACTATGTGTGTTTGTAATGGGGGCTTTGTTTTTCTTTCTTCATAGGGGTGGGGAGGTAGAAAGACTAAGGGAGAGAGACACAGAGACAGAGACAGAGAGATGGGGGAGAGAGAGACAGACAGAGACAGAAATCGAGAGAGAGAGATAGAGACAGAGAGAGGGGGAGAGAGAGAGAGATGGAGGCAGAGACATAATAAAAGAAAAAGAAAAGAAGAGGGATTGAGGAATCTTCTTTAAAAATGGACAAAAGAGAACAGAAGGTAGGACATGAAGAATCACAGAGAGGAAGGGCAGCTTTGAAAGCTACAAGTTGGACTTATGTACTTAAAAAGACAATTAAGCCATACATAATAGGGATCTGTAGTTTGATGTAAAATCTTCTTTTTCTACGTATATAAAATATCTGTTTTATTTAGTGTTAGGTTCAAAACAAAAACAAATAAACCTTAACTAGTACCTAGTCATTCCTTCAAACTATTGTTTGATATGTTCTTATTTTTTTTTTCAGCCAAACTTCTCAAAAAAGCTCACTACAACCATTTCCTCTACTTCCTCTCCTCCTACCTAGTCCTCCACCCTTTACAATTTGACTGAAATCACTCTTCAAAGCTGAGTGGGATCCTAGGCACATATATTGGGATTGTCTTGGTGAGGTCAAAGGCCATCTTCTTTATAAGAGACTGGAGTAAGGGAGGGGAGAATAAGGGATCATATCAAGGGCTGGTGGAGCAGAAAAATAGACAAGAGGAAGCACATGACAATTGACCTCTATTTCTCTTAGTAAAATATGAGATGAGAGCTTTGGGGTTGACATTGGAGGTGGTGGTGGAAAGAGTTGCTCTGGAGACTGTTTTAGGGAATCAATTAGGGAGAAGCAAAAAGATTGCCTTGTTGTAGTAAGGGCCCAGTTAAAATTAGATTACATAGGGGCAGCTAGGTGGCATAGAATATAGAGCACCAGCCTTGGAGTCAGGAAAACCTAAGTTCAAATTGGACCTCAGACACTTACTTGCTGTGTGTTCCTGGGCAAGTATGGTCGGTACCTTAATGATATTTTTGCTCTGTATTAGGCTCCAGTTACTCCTGAGTCATTTTCGTGATTTTTAGACATAGAAGGGACCCTTAAGGAGTCAATACCCTCATTTAACCTCAAGAAAAAATTAAATTACATAAATTTGTAGGGGACCACGTAAGCAAGGTTGAACAATTTTTTCCAGCTCTACTCAGTAGCCTATAAGAATGGAAAAAGCTTGATGGTAGGAGTAATTCTGAGTTGGAATTTAATGAGGCATGAGCAGTGATAGGACAAGATTCTAGAGTTCTCTAGATAGGGATTCTAGAGTAGAGGTTGGTATAATGTCAAACTGGTTAACTAAAAAATAAAAATGGGGAAAGTAAGTGAGAGCCTGGGAAAGTGTTGAGGGCTAGGGACATCAGAGGGCAAGGTGAAACCAAAGAATAGTTTAGGAGGAATGAAATGTGATGATACAAAGTTATGATTGGATAAATAAATCTTAGCGTTCTTGATTGCAGATGTAGAACACTTGTGGGTGACAAGATTGTATGCACGTGTCCTTGTTGAGCTGGGGAGGAGTAAGTAGGTCACAGCAAATAGGAAGACTTGAAGAATTGCTGGGCTAGAGTGTTTGTGAGAACAAGATTGAATGTGCTGAAGTCCCCTAGTGTGGGGGCAGGATTTTGGGATGGTAAGAAAGACCATTAGCCAGGTACTGAATTCCTTGTGAAAGGAGGGAGAATGACCTGGCCAGATGATAGATAAGAGCCACCAGGACTGGATCAATAAAACTATTCCCTACCCCCTTTCTGGGGAGGGGAATTACTCTGTCTTGTGGCTGGTCCCAATTTCCTTCAGGACCTATATGAGGAAGATCATTCACAGCATCAGCAAAGGGGTAGGTCTTGTTTGCACCACAGTGACTGATATTCCTTCTCACTTATCTCTCAAGTATGAGCCAAAGCAAGGTTTGTAGGGTTGCTTTCCCATTCAGGTTCTGTCACTCTTTTACTGTCTCTCTCTCTCATCATCTCTCACTGGGCGGATTCTCAGGTCTCCAGGCTCTGCGTGCACCTTAGCATGTCAGTCTCTTTTCATATGTGTATGATCCCACGAAGGAGGACACAGCACAGATTCTTCTAGCTAGGTGATGCAGCAGACAGAGCACTGGTCCTAGAGTCAGAAAATCCAACTTCAGTCACTTAATAGCTGTGTTACTCTGTGTAAGTCATTTAATCTCTGTCTGCCTTAGTTTCCTCATCAATAAAATGGGGATAATAATAGCACCTCCTTTGCAGGGTTGTTGTGAAGGTCAATTGAATTAACATGTACAAAGTATTTTGGAAACCTTAAAATGCTATGGAAATGTTACCTATTATTATTGTTATTAGAAATAAATATAATACTATAATTTCTGTGTATGTATGTGTATATTTATATATCTCCTAAGGATTCTCTATGAATGAAAGGGAAGAGCAGCTTATGTGAATGGGTTACTTTATTCTCCCTACAGTTAAAAAATTTGAAGACCTCAAAAGTGACATTTGTGAACCTTCTTCCCCTAAACAAAGTTTCCTCCTGTGCAAGAAAACCCAGATAGGCTATATGATTGATATCTTTGCTCAATAGCTATGTTTATGTGTATTAGGCTCTAGTTACTCCTAAATTATCTTTCTGGCATGTTCCAGCAATAGTGTCATAGGATCATAGATTTAAATGTAGAAGTCAATGCCTTCATTTTACAAGTGAGAAAGCTGGGGACCATATTGAGGTGACTTGTTTTTGGTCACAGAGCTATTATTAAGTGGCCGAGTTACATTACTTAGAAAGAAAGAATGTAGTTCTTGTACTAGGTGACCAAAGATTTTTTAAAAATCAAGTTTTTTTTAGCTTGAAAAGTAAATACCCAAACCAAGTTATACATAGAGAACCCTTAAGGAATACTAGACTATAATTTGGAGGCTTCCTCATCAGGTAAGCAGATACAACCCTTCCAGTATCATTCTAATTCCCTGATGGGTGTCCTGTTAAGCTGTATGACTTCCTTTACAGCTTGTCCCATGGCCAAGGTTCGTGTTTTTGTTGATGTTGGATTGCTGACTGAAGTGAGAGGCATTCATTCACAGAGGAGTATGCTAGAGTCAACTCTAATGGGTTTACCTGCTTATTAATTTTCAGGGTGAGTATTTACAACTCAGAATTGGAAAATGCAACAAATTAGGGCTTGATTCATTGTCGTATTGATTGTCTAGTGATGGAGAAAATGATAATTAAGATAAAAATTAAGTTTTATGAGTATATTTTTTTCTCCTGGAAAGTTGGTTGTTAAGCATTTACTAGTAACATACCATATTTACTAGCACACAAACTTCACTGCCCCCCCCCCATATAATCCTTTGATTCCACCCTTTTTTTCTGTGAGCAACCTCAGTTTACTCTGCAAGTTCTTTCTGAGAAGTATAAAGCTTTGGAAACTAACTCCCAAGTTCCCCCTTTTTCTGGTTGCTCCCTGAAGACCTGGGAAAGCTCCCTGGTTTCAGGAAGTTTATATAAGGCATCAACCGCATTGTTCTTCCTCCTAAATGCCTCTTCCATTCCTTTTTCTAAATAGAATTTTTATTACAAATTTAATAACTTACAAAACATAGAATATAGAAAACAAATAAAACCATAAAATCTCTACTCCACATTTTGATTGAAAATAATAATAGTAATAACCTGTCGACCTTAATAAAAATCATAACAATAATAATTCATTTGAATTCTCTGCCTTTGTGATGCCCTTTCCATCTGTGTATTTACAGAAGTTTGTTGACATCACCTTTATTAATGCAGTTGTAGTTAAATGTTCCAATTCTGCTACCATCGCTTTTCATTTCCTTTGTCTTTCCATGTTTCTTTGTATGTTTCATATGTGTCATTGAAAAAACCCATCAGGAGTATTCTACTCCACTTATACACTGTAATTCATTCATCCGTTCCCCACTTATTGGATTCGGATTTCATTCGGATTTCATCCTGTCACTATGCCTCTGTATACATATACTTATCCTCCATGCTTGAGATGTACATCCTTTTTACCTCCTATCTCTTAGAACCTTTAACTCCTCTTCTGAATCAGTTGAGATGCCACCTCCTAACTGAAGGCTTTTCTAAACCCACTCATTGCTATGGCTCTCTGTGAATTTTCTTGTGTTCCCTTTTCCATGTTCATAGTATATCCTCCTAATAGAATGTAAGCTCTTTGAAGGCAGGAACTATTTTGGCCTTTATATTATAGCACCTACCACAACACTTTGCATGTGGTAAACATTTTCCAATTTCTTAACTTTACCTCTGATCTACATAAGAGGTGATTTGGTGGTTTGCTCCCCCTTTCGATGGTATCCTAGTCACTTATCAAACCAACAGTTCTTGTACAGATTCATATGTATTGTTAGGTACTAACCCTCTAATGACTGGTCAGCCATAGAGATCACTCAGTCTCTCAGAAAGCCCAACATGTAACTTGAGAGTGTTTGTTAGGCTAATGCCTATGACAGAGCCTGTAAAGGCCAAGGTCCTTCTAACCCCTCCAGATCAATGACCCTTGATAGCCCTCCTCATCTGTAACATGAATCCACTGGCCTCTGCTGCAGTCATAAGGAACTGGGACATTATTTTTTGGGTGGACTCTCCCACAAAATCTTTTTGGTTTATGCCCTAGGTCAGGGATATCTTTGAAATATCAGAATCTGGCTCATTTTGTTTTTTTACTGAAAAGGGATCCCTGCAATCACTAAGGCCAAGAAGATGTACAGGGAGGGGTGTGCTAGAACCAGTTCAAAGGGACTCACAAGAGTTAATTAATAAATTTTCAGTGTGAGCATTTACAGCTTGGAAACTGACAAATGCTACAAACCCAGACTTGATTTATTGTTTTGCTGATTGTCTAGTCTTAAGAAAGTGATGGGGAAAATGTTAATAATGCAGATTAAACATTAAAGAGTGTCCTACTTTTCAGAGAGCTGGTTGTTAAATATTTACCAGCACACTCCTGCATACAGGACAAGTTTTAGTTCACTCTACTAAAAAGACAGAATAGGCACAATCCCAAGCCCTTATACTATCAGCAAACCTGTCCTCCCTTCTCTAGAGGCACTTTGAGCAGCCCTCTCTTCAGATGGGTCCCACCCTCCCCTAGGACCAATATAACTGAGCCACATGATCCCCAGGGGAGGAGGGATAGGTCTGGATTGTTCCTTGGTGCATGTGGTTTCCTGCTTCACCAATTTTCCTATTTACAACAGGGGGAAAAGTCCATAGATTTTTCTCTACCCTGTTATGGTTCTGTGCTTACTGGCACAGGCCAAGGTCCTACTTACTGGTGCTCTTTCACGTTTTCAGTGTCTCTCGCTGGCTGCAGTTCCTTAGCTCACAGAGATCTTTCTTAGCTTTTAAAGTCCTTCATTACTAACCCTTTCCAAGCTTTCCAGTCTCCTCACGCCTTATACTTCCTTCCATGTACTCTGTGATCCAGTGACAATGTCTTCCTATCTCTTCCTCACTCAAGACACTCCATCTTCTGGCTCTGAGCCTTTGTAACTCCCCCCCCTCCCCCCAACACCACCACCATGGTCTCCTTCCTCATCCCTACCTTTTGGCTTCCTGGGTTCCTTCAAGTTTCAACTAAAATCCTACCTTCTACAAAAAGCCTTCCCTAGTCCCTCTTAATTCTAGTGCCTTTTCTATATTATTTCTAATTTTATACACTCATACATACAGGATATCTATCTATTGATATGAATGATGTGTGTGTGTGTGTGTGTATATATACACACACATATATATATATGCACATGCAGGTACCAATATATCTATCTAGATATAATATGAATGATATGTATTTATATATGTATGGTGTACATATATATATACACACACAGAGGATACTATATACATATATCTATATATATATACATACACACACATACCCTATATGTGTGTATGTAAATAAAAAAGAGGTAAAGTGTGTTGTTCAGTTGTTTTTCCATCATCTCCAACTCTTAATGACCCTATCTAAGGTTTTCTTGGCAAAGATCCTGGAGTGGTTTGCCATTTCCTTTACCAGCTCATTTTACAGATGAGGAAACTGAGCCTGTTACAGGGAAAAGTAACTTGCCCAGGGTCAGACAGCTAGTAAATGTCTGAGTCCAGATTTGAACTCAGAGAGTGTTCCTGACTCCAGGCTGGGCACTCTATCCACTGTGCCACCTAGCTGCCCATGGTTAGGTGAAGTAGTATAAACCAAGAAATATCCAGTTCTGTTCCAGAGAGAGTAAGGATCTCAAAGATTCAGTGGTACCCTCTAGGGAGTCAAATAATTAATGGTTACCTACTTTGGGTCAGATTAATGACTCAGGAGATGAGGCCCTGTGGGTTCAGGGTGTCTCCAAAGCACCAAAATCCAGTGGGCTGAGATAAATGAGAAAATCAGTTATAGGAATAGAGATTTAGGCAAGAAAGTCCCCACTAATGCAGTGGGCAAGCTACAGGGATTGATGAGTGGAGCAGATGATTTATTTGACTTGGTCTGATTCCCTAAAGCATTATTCTTGTTAGAGTGGTGATTTGGAGTTCTCCTTCCCTGCCTGGTGCTGATATGTGCAGAGTCTACCAAGAGGACTCCTGACTCAATTTCCCTGACTGTTACTTCAATTATTTTTCCTAGGATGTGATTTCCAGGCTCATTTCCACCCTGGCTATTTTCTGGATTCACTGTAGTTCATCAATATTTTCCTTAGAAAGTAATACCCTGAACTGAACAAGATATAATTTCTGTAACACTGTTCTTCCATTAATATAACTGAAGATTATGTTAGAGTTTTGTTTTTTTTTTAAAGGAGATGAGATTGTGTTGATTCATGTTAAGCTTGTAGTTGCTAGAAGCCAAGTTCTCCTTTATCTTGTATGCTTATCTGAATCCAGAAGCAATTAACTTTAATGCACTATTTTACATTTGCCCCTGTTACATTTCTGCATCCTGTTGATTTTGGCCAACGCTAAGTCTTTGTTGAAATTACTATGATCTTTGATACTGTCATCTGTCAGCTTTGTTTCATCTGCAGATTTGATCTGCAGATAAGTGAGTGATTGGTGAAAATATTGAACAAGAAAGGCCAATGGAAGAACCTCTTTGGTGCTCGCCCAAAGACCATCTTCTAGGCTGAAACAGAGTCATCAATGGACACTCCTTAGGCATAGATTTCTTTTCCCAGACAACCTTGAGTTTATATAACAATTCTATCGCCCATACATATATTTGATGTGAGAAAATCCTTTATATTCAGTCAGACCATTGACTAGTTAGAATAAAGGCACAATAGATGGAGTGTGGGACTTGGAGTTAAGAAGATCTGGTTACAAATCCTACTTCAGATATTTACTGGCTGTGCAACTCTGGGCAAGTTACTTACCCTTTTTTGGGGGCATGAATTCCTCATTTGTGAAATGAATGGTTGAATATCTCTTTTAGTTCTCAAACTATGCTCTTATGACCCACTGTCAGATTAGAAGACAGGCTAAAAGCAAGAAGAAGACTGTGAACAATTGTGATAGCTTTAACTATATTCAAATGAGGTATTGATGTCCCAAATCAAGGAAATGAAAAAAGGCAAAGATATTGACCTTGATTATCATGGCAGATTATAGCTATCAACTATTTAAAGAGCTGTGATTTTGAAAAGGAATTATACTTTTTCTGATCCCAGAGGGCAGGACTGAGAGCAGTGAGTGAAAGCTGCAGAGTCAATTTTAGCCATGATACAAGGAAAAACCTGACACAATTAGGTAGGGCAGTGGTTCTTAATCTTCCTAATGCTGTGACCCTTTAATACTTGTATGTGGGTATATCTGCATGTGGGTGGACCTGCCTGGAGACGGATAGAGGAGCAGTGTCTTGGTTCCCAAGACCATAGGAAATATGTGTTTTCCAATGGGCAACCCCCAAAATGATCACGACCCACAGGTTGAGAACCGCTAAGGTAGGGGGGATTAGGAAGCGGACTTAGGATTTCATTGGCATTAGGAAGTTCTGAAAAGAAACTGACTATACCAATACAAGTTGGTACCTTCTCTGAAATGTTGTCTAAATCACTGAGAGGTGAGATAACTTGCCCAGTGTGACACAAAAGGTAAGATTTAAAGTTAGGTAGTCTTAGCTTCCAGGCCATCTCTTTACCCATGATGCCGCACTACCTCTCCAATGAGAGCTATCCCAGGGTGAAATGGCCTGTTTCTGGACTTCTCCCACTCGAGTTCTCCATGCAAAGTCTGGATAACCACTTGTCAGATATAATGGAGAAGGGATTTTCTTCAGGTATGGAGTGGATGAGATGCCTCTGAGATCCCTTCTATTTCTGAAATTCTGCTGTTTTGTGATTTTGTTAATCATATTGTTTTTTTTAAAAATAAAATATAAGTCATATACCATAGTCACAACAGAAAGAGATCAAAAGAATCCCAAACCTGTTTTGGCTAGACAGCAGTTGATATCTTTGCCAAGTTGAGGGGGATGGCAGCCAAGGGAAAAAACCAGTTTGGGATACAAACAGGCGTGAAATGCCACAGAGAAGGACAGTGGAAAATTATGAGTCTGTCACCTTGTAAAATAGCAAGGAAGAAAGAAAGAAAGAAAGAAAGAAAGAAAGAAAGAAAGAAAGAAAGAAAGAAAGAAAAAAATTATAAAGAAAACTTCAAATACAAGTTAAATAAAGCACAATATTCCCAGAGCCTTTGCAGATGGATCTGGCAGGAAGTCAACAAATAGATGTTAAATGAAACAAATTTGTCCTGTGTCTACTTGTCTATAATTATCTGTTTTTGTTATCAGTGTCAGAGAAATCACCATCTTCAGGCTGAAACACACGAGTGCCTGAAGCACTATCTGAAGATAACAATAATTTATGTAGCGCCTACCAGGCACATCTTTGCTGTTCAGTCATTTTCAGTCATGTCTGACTCTTCATGACCCTATTTGGGGTTTTCTCACAAAGACACTGGAGTGGTTTGCCATTTCCTTCTCCAGCTCATTTTACAGATAAGGAAACCGAGGCAAACAGGGTTAAGTGACTTGCCCAGGGTCACACAGCTACCAAGTGTCTGAGGTCTGATTTGAACCTGGGTTTTTCCTGAATCCAGGCCTAGTGCTCTATCCACTGGACCACTTAGCTCTCCAGGGACTGTGTTAATCTTTACAAATATTATCTCGTGTTACCCTCACAACAATCCTGGGAGGTAGATGCTATTATTATCCTCTTTTTACCACTGAGGAAACTGAGGCAAACAGAGGTTAAGTGACTTGCCCAAGGTCACATAGTAAGCATCTGAGGTCTGATTTGAACCCAGGTCTTCCTGACTGTAGGACCAGTGTTTTATCCCCTGGACCACCTAACCATCTTGTGAAGAAGTAGAAAGGTCAAAGAAACGTTATTAAGTCACTGAATGAAACCAAATATACAAAGGGGTGGGGACCGGGAAGGAAGTCAGCATGGTGCAGCAGAAAAACTGGAGACAGAGGACATGAGTTCAAATCCTGTTACCAATGAGTTAGCAACTTAAACTCTGGGTTTTCTCATCTGTAAAAGAAAGGAGTTAGAGTAGATGGTGTCTAAGATTTCTTCCAATTCTAAATCTATGATCTTGTGAAGCCTATGTTGCCTAAGATGAAGCCTGAAAACATTCAGGGATCACTTTACAAAATGTCTCAAATAAGGCCAGTCTGTTTAAATAATATATCTGCCTCTACTGTAGTAGAGGCAATGTAAAATAGAGAAGGATTTGGATCCAGGATTGAATAGGAAGCAGAGAGAAGGATGGATCGCATTTGCAAAACTGCAGTACTCTTAATGGTCCCGAATCGTCCCCACATCCAAAGACCTACCTCTTCAACACAAATGTCCTCTCATCAGTGCTCTATAACAGCAAATCTTACAACACTGTAATCTCTGCAGAATGAATGCAGTGGCTGTAATGTCAGCGTAGCAAGTAAGCTGAAGCATTCAGGAAAAGAGCTTAAGGGTGTCACTGAGAAAATGTATGATCAGAAAAGGTTTGATTAAGTGCATGGCATGAGTGAAGGACAGATTGGGATAGAAATCCCCAGTGTTCTATTGACGTACTCCATTTGCACTATGAATGTAAAGAGAACATAGGAGTCCTCCACCATAGATCCTCTAGAGGATTTGTTGAAAAAATACATACAAGAATGCACAAGACAACAAGACATGGTTAAGTTCTGATGTGTGTTGATGGATGGTAGGTCCAATGAAATAGTGAAATGTGTGCATTTTAAATTTATAGCAAAGAAAGTCTGACCCACCCATAGGAATAGGTGAAGGACAGGAGGGATATGAGGTAATGAAGCATGGCAGCCATAAGGTCTGAAGGTGGGCAAGGGGGGCTGCTAAGAACAAATAAAAAAAGAGAAGTTCCAGAGGGATCCTGGTGCCCTGAGGGTAGAAGGAGGGAGATCTACAGTGAGTGGGAAGATTGTATGCAGGAGTAGAGATTCATACAAATAGAGTTGGAAATGACATCACAGGTTATCTAGTTCAACATCTTCCTTTTCCACATGAAGGAACTCAGGAATAGAGAGAGACTGTACGTGGCAGAGATGGCATTTCCATCTCTGTCCTCTTAACTACAAAGCTAGCAATCTTTCTTCTATCCATCCCTTTCACCCACTAGGGAGAAGTGAAGATAAAGATCATGAAAGTTTTAGGCTTGAGCTCCATGCACTTCTTAGGTCAGCATACAAAACATTTAAATTCAATATAGTTGCAGACTTATTCCTTTAATTTGATGAAGAGAACCATAAGAGCGTACATATTTAAAGAGCAAAGGGACTTCTCCTTTCACCAAGGTTATTCATGACCTAACATATTATTCCTCCCCAAAGCATTTGCACTTTAGAAGGGGAGCCTGAAAAGGACAATATTTAATTCAAAAGGAAAATACACCAATGGTAGAATTTCAGACATTTGACACTTGGGTTTTAGAAGTCAGGCCGCACAGACTACTGAATATTCTGTCTACACAATGAGTGACATTGATAGTTTATTTCAAGAAAAATGGCTTGAATTCTTGCCTATCCTTTAAAGTCTAACTCAAATGCTACCTCCTCCGTGAAGCCTTCCTTGGTCCTTCTAATTGATAACTTTTTTCTTAGATCCCACTTTAACATTTTGTGTGTGTGTGTGTGTGTGTGTGTGTGTGTATAAATATATATATGTATATGTATATATATATACTTACATGCTTACCTTGTGTTCTTATATACTTACCATGAATTTTTGTGTTATAGTTATTATCTTGAGGATATATCTTACCCATAGGAGCAGAGATTGGGTTCTTGCAACTTTGTATTTTCCCAGTGCCAGCACAGTGTTCTGAACAGAGTAGGAAACTTTGTTGAATTTAAATGTGAATTGTCTTTAGTTTCTTCATGCTTGGTACCACTTCAGGCTGTTGGTTAGTCATTTCAGTCATGTCCAACTCTTCATGACATCATTTGGGATTTTCTTGGCAAAGAGACTGGAGTGGTTTACCATTCCCTTCTTCAGCTCATTTTACAGATGAAGAACTGAGGCAAACTGGGTTAAGTGACTTGCCCAGGGTCACACAGCTAGTAAGAGTCTGAAGCTAAATTTGAACTTGAGTCTGAATTTGAGTATTTCTGACTGCTGGCCCAGCACTCTATCTACTGAGTCACCTAATTGCGCTTATCACTTCAGGCTACTAAGTATTAAATAAAAGTTATTGTATCTTGCTTCCTAATCACCATCTCAGAGTCAATATGCCAGAACTATCTCTCTATAACCCCAAAAGGGGATACTCCTTACTCCCTTCCTTTCTTCTTTTTTCCTTTCCTTCTTCCTTTTCCTTTTCCTCTTCTTCCCTCCTCCCTTTCCTTCCTTCATTTTTCCCTTTCTTCTCTTCCTCTCCTCTTTTGCTGTACTTCCCCTCCCCTCCCTTTCTCTTCCCTTCTGTTCCCTGTAAGATCCTGTCAGATCCCTATCTAGTATGGCCCCTGATATTAGTAACAGAAGCAATGGAAAATGGGTGGACAGAAAAAGAATAAGAGATTCTTCATTCATAACAAAGCATAGTTCTTGGGGGGCGGAGCCAAGATGACAGCGTAGAAGCAGCAAAGTTTGGCAGCTCCCACACAGCCACCCTAAACACCTTTAGAATATGACTCTAAACAGATTTTAGAGCTCTAAGACTCTCCAAAATACAGAAAACGCATCTGTTGCTGCAGGCAGCTCAGCAGGTGGGGCTCATCCAGCAGTCTGGGAGCCGCGGCTGCCCCAGCCTGAAACCCAGCCCGGCCAGGCCCCAGGGCATTGGGCAGAGCCAAATCTATAGGAGAGCAGATTGGTGGTACTGGAGGCACAGTTCCCACATTTATCAGGCCAGAGGAAAGAAGGCTAAGAGAAAGGTCAGTGGATTTTGCTAAATTTGGGGGAGAAGAGCGGTCTGGCCAAACTGCTCCCAGGGCAAGGAAG
>CM053595.1:257363917-257386014 GCA_028646575.1 Pseudocheirus occidentalis | reverse complement strand
ATAAAAGAGGCAAGGGATAACTGTTACAACTTTATTTTCATTTACTCTCATTAAATTTGGCTTAGGGAAGGAATGACATAAACTCTAAACTGGGTATCTTGCCACTCAGGAAAGTAGGGGGGATGGGGATGTGAGGGGGGATGATGGAGGGAAAGGCAAGGTTGGGGGGAGGGATACTGGAAGCTCACACTTCAATAAAGGGACAGGGAAGAGAACAAAACAAGGGGGAGTGTGCGATAGGAAGGAGGGACAAACAACCAGCCTCTCACAATATGTCCACCATGGAGATGTACTGCATAATTATACATGTACAGCCTGTATTGAATTGCTGCTCCTTCCAGTGGGAGTGGGTGATAAGAGAGGAAGAGCAAGAATCTAGAATTTAAAGCTATACAATCAAATGTTAAAAACAAACAAACAAAGAAAGAAATATATATATATATATAATTATTGACTACATGCAACTGGGCAATGAGACGTGCAGGGACTGGGGTAGGGAGACCCTCCCTGCCCTACTGGGAAGTTAGAGGGGTGGTGGAGGACAGAGAAGAGAGCAGATTGTGGGAGGGGCTTTGCAGTGGGATCACTGTTTTGGGCTTCAGGGTGGGGGAAAGAAGGGGAGAAAATCTGTAACTCAAAACCTTGTGGAAATGCATGATGTAATCAAGAAAATAAATTAAAATTCAAAACAAAACAAACAAAAACAAGGCATAGTTCTTGTTCTTAAGGAGCTTACAATCTACTGTTCTCAATAAGACATGGCCCCAATTCACAACACTACAAAATGTTATATGATAAGTGCATTCCATTGATGAGACACAATTAGAACAACATGGATATGTCAAGTATTTAAGAACTTTTAGGAGTTCTGAGTTACACAACATAGAGACTTGCCAAGAAGAGGGCAACGGTGAACAGGTGTATCATTTGCAAATATTCTCAAGGATGCTAATTATGCAAATGAAACTTGTGATTAAAGTTCTAAAAAAAAAATCCAACCACCTCGTTAGGTAGCATTTGATCACAATCAATTGGTCCAAAATCAATCATGCTGACTCTTGGTTATTGAAATCATTTGCTAGGAATAGTGGAGTTGAATCACCTGTGTCTCTTGTGCTACAAACTGCCACCAAAGGTACCGTGGTGAGGAGGAATTCTGTGAAAGGATACCTATAATATTAGGTCTAGTTATTATTATTTAAGATATAAATTCAAGTCTTGATTATTCAGAGAAGAAATTAGTTTATGGAGTTTAAAAGAAGTAGTATAGAATAGTAGAAAGATGACTGGATTGAAAAACCAGAAGACCTTGATTCAAATCCTATTTTTGTAATTTACTAGTCTTAAGACTTCAGACTCCAAGTTTCAATATTTTTAAATCGAGGAAGTTGGACTAATTGACATCTAAGGTTCCTTCTAGCTCCAAATTCTGTAGTTTGAGGCTCAATAATTTATTTATTTTTACATTTTTGGCTTTTGACCTAGAGTATCCATCATTTGCAGTCATCCCTGGACAAGTAATAGGAGTTACTACAGAGAATGGGACTCAAGGGGGTTAAACTTTGGTTGGAAGGAAGTGACCAAGAGCATAGAGATATGGTAGGGGAAGAAAAGGGCTGAGCAGACTTGGGATTGCAGGAGGATCCTGTGTATCTCTAGGGAGGACAGACATGAAAGTAGGGAGAAAGAATGACCAATTTTACATCTGAGTCCAAACTGGATTTGATCCAGGGTATGCATGGTAGAAGCATCTTGACACCATTATTCAGGCTGTCCATATTCACCATTTTCTTTGCTATGCACATGTCTAGCAGAAGGAGGGCAAGGGCAAGGGGAGAACCTGAAACTTTGGTTGGCATTGGTTCAAAAACTCTGCAAGGAAAGAAGCTGGAGTTATGGATGGAAACGAGGCTTTTGTGTACTCTGAGGATGCCACAGTTAAAACTGTCTAGGTTTTAGCCATGTTTTTCCTGCACCTGTTAGCACAAAGAAAAAGTATTTCAAAAAGGCAGTTTGGTATTCAGAAAACTGCACTTTATCTTGCCTCATGAAGACCATGATAAATTGTCACAATTGGTTAAGAGCTGCGTCAGCTTCCCAAATAACCAAAAAGACATTTGTTTTTAGGGAATAGATTAGGGGAGTTATGGGTAAAGTGAAGTGAAGGATCCACAAAATCACAAAAAAAGAGTGTAAAGCATAGTAGAAAGAGACCATCTATTCCAATTCATCTCTAAGAAAGAGTCTTTTCTATGACATCCCCAATAAGTGGTTATTCAGGCTCCCCTTGAAGATATCCAGTTAGGGACCGTTCCCAAAGCAGAATATCCTGTTTAATTCTTAGGAAGTCTTTCCTTAAAATGAGTCTAAATTATCCCTAGTTCTGGGGTAGAAAATTCCAAGCCCAATTCCTTTGCCACACAATATTTCTTCATAGCACCTTTCTCATTCTTTCCATTCCTCCACTGTCATAGGACTTTGGCTAACATACCACAAGAAATTATGAGACATGATAGGAGCAAGGGGCACTGCTGTCAAGGGCATTGGTGCCAGGACAGAATGGCTATGGCTGTTCTGACAATTTCTGGGAGTTGCTGCTGAATGAATCCACTTTCCATGCTCCATAATGAGCAGGTGGACATAGTGAGCAGTTGGACACTAGCACCAGCTTTTCCAGGAGCCAGGGTTCCTTAGTCTTCGCCTAAAGACTGGCCCTACTGAATATGTGAGCTGAATATCATGTGAGAACTGTGTTGCATTGTCTACACCAATGGTTTCACGTAGAAATAGAGTGCAACATTGACTAAGAAAACCACAAATTAACATTATCTGTGGTGTCTTGCATTTTTGCCTATTTTGTTAAACATTTCCTGATTTACATTTAAAAAATTAAATTAAAAATTATTTTAAATTGCATTTTAATCTGGTTCCCTGGAATTTTACTGGCCACTTCAGGCAGGTTTGATACATCTCTTCTATACTCCTTTTTTTTAATCTCCCAAGAAGAGTCGGATTTATTAAGATTTATCTTTTGTAGAAATCCTGAATTTAGGATGACCTAAATACTGTGGCTGGGACAAGCTATGGCCAAACAACCATAGTGTAGATTTTTTTTTACCATGTATTTTTTTATTGTTATTGTCTAGAGTTTTAATGTTTTTGTTGTTTCTATGCCAAGAGTTTTAAAACATTGCATATATTATCCAAACATTCCCATCTGTTCCCATGAGGAGTTGATTTCATTGTGCCAAAGTCATGTGACTAGGGATCTATGAAATATGTCACATTCAGGAAGTAGACAAGGTTCTGGTAGGGTGGATGCTCACAAGGTCATTCTGCTTGGATAAATCAGAGATTCTTAACCTGCAGGACATAAACTTGTTTTTAAAATATTTTGATAACTCTACTTCAATAAAATTGGTTTTCTTGGTGATCCTATATGTTTTATTTTATGCATTTAAAAACATTATTCTGAGAAGGAGTTTATAAACTTCAGTAGACTGCCAAAGGGATTTATGACACAAAGAAGCTTAAGAACCCCTAGGACAAATCCATACTAATTGCAGCTATTTAGATTAGAGAGGAGAGAGAGAGACAGAGACAAAGACACACAGAGACACAGACACAGTGACAGAGAGGCATAGAAATAGAGAGATAGAAAGGCAGAGACAGAGATGGAAAGACAGAGACAAAGAGAGGGGTAGAGCTGAGAGATGTCTACCCTTTGAGAACCTTAGAGAAATGGTCACATCTCCAGTACTCTTGCTCAGTGGAGTGTTGTACTGCCACAGGGAGCATGGGGTTCCTAGTTGTTCATCCTTCCTCTTGAGTAGGATTAAGTTATTGGTTCTTGGTTCCACCTGAAGGTTAAATTGCTTGAAGATGGCTATCATGTAGTGTCTAAGTCCTCTGGCCTCAGCACTGTCATAAGAATAGTCACACTTTGGTATGTGATAATGGCAATGTCCTAGTTGAGTCTG
The DNA here is from genome assembly GCA_028646575.1 of Pseudocheirus occidentalis. Taxonomy (NCBI): domain Eukaryota; kingdom Metazoa; phylum Chordata; class Mammalia; order Diprotodontia; family Pseudocheiridae; genus Pseudocheirus; species Pseudocheirus occidentalis. The sequence goes on along the minus strand of CM053595.1, from coordinate 257,382,034 downwards.
GAGCTGTTTGACCACAAGGAGGGAAGGGCAATGATGGGATTAATAGTGATTTGTGGACTGGCAGGAGATCTCAGTTGCCTAGCAGTGGGTAAGTCCCCTCCTGAGACACTGGAGAGGAATCCCATCAGGAGGCCCCAAGCCAGAACTTCAGAGGCCAGGGAATATTGATTTCTTGCCAAACTGGCCACTCCTTAAGAATCTCATTGCTTTATATCCCTTCTGCCCTCTTCCCAAGAGAATTGGTATTAACATCACTGGGGGAAAGTCTTTGTGTGTGTGGAATATTACTCATTAGAACTACTTCTGGGTAGCCAATGTCTCATTGGAATAGGCTCTACTTAATCCCTATAGGAAACTACTTATGCTGCACCCTTCTCCTTCCCTTTGTTAAGTGCCAGGTCTTCTTCCTCTGATGGATGATAAATGGCTCAGGGACTAACCATATCAGGGCACCCTTTCTGTTTTCCAAATGCTCATTTTCCCAAAGACCAAGATGTTAGGAAAGAGATCAGAAAGTGGGAGAGAAGTGGCATTTTTATCAGAAGCAGCTAAATTTCATGTCAACTCCTGGTCCAGTGGGGTCAAATTCTCATTGTGCCACTTACTAGCTGTGTGACCAAGTTATCTCAACTCTGTGGACCCCAGTTTCCTCACCAGTTAAACTAGAACTTTGAACTAGAAAATGCCCAAGGAAACCTTCCACATCTAAATATTGGATTCTTTGATTTTCTCCAGGCTATCCATCCCCAATTCCTGAACAAATTCCCATTCAATATACTATGTTTTGCCTCCTGTCCTCATCTCAACACACTAGTTTATCTATATAGTTTCTAAAATGTGGGACTCAGAAATAAACATAGTATGACAAATACAGGTCAAGCAGGGTGGACTATATGGCAGAATTCTAAGCTCTTTTCTCCCAGATGCTGTGTTTCTTATTGTAGCCTAAAATAGCTGAGGCTTTTTGACTGTTGCACTGAGTTTTCCATCTGCCAAACCCCCTACGTCTTTTTCATAGTCACTGCTGTCTAGCCACACCTCCTCGATCCTGTACTTACCAAGTTGATTTTTTTTGACAAAAATGTAGAATGTTATGTTTATTCTAGTATGATGGTGGATCATGATCCTAACTTGTTAAGATCTTTTTGGATCTAGACTAAAGTTTCAGAAAATTTTAACTGAAATCTTTAATACTGGTATAAGCATGGGCAAATAACTTTCCGGGCCTCAGTTTCTGGTGCCTGTAAAATGTTACAGTGTAGATGATCCCATAAGGTTCCTTCTGGCTCTTAATTGATAATCCATGATCCAGTATGTTAGCTATCCCTCCCACCTTGCCGTATGCAAATGTGACAAGCATGCTATGCCTTTGGGGCCATTGGGTGACACCATAGTGCACAGAGCCCTAGCCCTGGAGTCAGGAAGACTCATCTTCCTGAGTTCAAATCTGACCTCAGAAGCTTACTAGCTGTGTGACCCTGGACAAGTCACTTAATTCTGCTTACCTCAGTTTCTTCATTTGTAAAATGAGCTAGAAAAGAAAGTGGCAAATCATTCTAGTATCTTTGCAACAAGAATCCCAAATGGGATCATGAGGAGTCAGACACAAAAGAAACAACTAAAGGACAACAATGCTCTTGTTATTATTCATAATAATCTAAAACATTAATAAAAATATTGAATGATTCAGTGGTGAGGTAGATCCCCATGCTTCCATACCAGTCTCCCTAGGCAATTTCACCCTTTTCTCCTTAATGAAATAATTTCTTTCAAGTTCAGAATTTTATTCCTCAGAATCTCATCTCTTGAGCCAATGTCTTCTACAAAATATTTGGCCACTGAATTCTATTTTTTCCTCTGAGCATTTTGAAAACATCTCTCCCCAAATCTGGGCTGCCTATCCTTTTGACAGTTTGTGAATACCAGTGGAATATTTGGCTGCCAATCACTTCTTTTAGGATGTCTTGATCCCTTCTTTTCTGGTCACACATTTTTCTTGTAACATTCTTTATACTATTTCTCTTGCACTATTTTGTTGAAGCCTGTTGAAACACATCGACTGACAAAGAAATAATGGCATACTGGAAAGAGGGGTGGATTTGGAGTCAGAAGATCTGGGTCTGAGTCTTGCTTGTGTGCTTTAATAACCAACTGACCTCAGCTCAGGACTATGCTGAAGTCAGCTTGAACTGGTTTGCTTGCAAGAGCCAATTAAATTTTCACCTCGGAAATTCATACCTTAAATTTACACCTCAGAAACCAGCAATCTGCTACAAATTGGAGCCATATTTATTTATTTTATTGATTGCCTAGACTTAAAGAAAAAACTGATAATAAATATTAAACTTAAGTGTGTGCACGTACACTCCCACCCCCAGCGTGGTTGTTAAATATTTACCAGCACACCTCTGTACCACTCCATAAAAACATTGCTTGAGCTCAGCAGGAGTGTGGTAGGAGGTTCTGAGAATGAGTCATCACCAGACTGAAGGCCTTGTGACTATAGCTTAATAATATTAATATTAGTAATGAGAATGTTGATGATAATTGAATACCCGGCATTTATATAGAGCTTTATGCTTTGCAGAGTGACATAGCAGTAACTTTTGCAAAGTGCATTACAACCAATACCTCATCTGAACTTCACAGTTTCTCTTCCTCAGGCAAATTGCTTCTCTCTTCCCTAGATCCCATTTTCCTCATTTGTATCACAAAGAGGTTGGACTATATAATCACTGACATTCTATGATTCTGTTTCTGTGAAAGGGTGAGGCCTGCAAGCTGACAGACTTCTTTTTCTTACTTTTGAGATTTGGGAATATGAGTCAAAGAGGTAATTTAGAAATGAATTCTCCAAATGATGCTTAACATCTTTATCTAGAAAAGTCTCAAGAATTTCATGTTGCAATGGTTAACTTTTATATGTATAGAAGCTGCATAGGGTGATGAATAGAAGGCTGGGATGAGTCAGGAACATCTGGGTTCAAATCCTACTTCTGGAATTTACTAGCTCTATGCCGGTCCTTGAGTCTGGAAGACTCATCTTTCTAAATTCAAATCTGGCCTCAGATACTTACTGGCTGTGTGGCCCTACGTAAGTAAAGTTTGCCTCAGTTTCCTTGTCTGTAAAATGAGCTGGAGAAGGGAATGACAAATCACTCCATTATCTTTGCCAAGAAAACCCTAGATGGAATCATGAAGAGTTGGACATGATTGGAATGGATAAACAACAGCAACTCATATCACTTCCTGGAATTTATCTATTGAGTCATATAGATGTTATCTTTTTTAATATTAATTTTTAAGTTTTTTGAATATTCACTTTTACAAGATTTTGAATTACAACTTTTTTTCCTTTCTTCTCTCCTTTCCCCTCTCCCCAAGACAGTATGGAATCTTATATAAGCTATACATGTACAATCATATTAAACATGTTTCCACATTAGTCATGTTGTGAAAGAAGAATCAGATCAAAAGGGGAAAACCATGTGAAAGAAAAAAACAAAGAAAAGTGAAAATAGTATGCTTTGATCTGCATTCAGACTCCATAGTTCTTTCTCTGAATGTGATTAGTATTTTCCATCATGAATCTTTTGGAATTGTCTTAGATCATTGTATTGCTGCAAAGAGCCAAGTCTATCAAAGTTGGTCATCACCCAATGTTACTGCTATTCATACAGACATTATTAATCTGGATATGAAAGAAGGAATTCTAATTCCAGGATTCTCCAGATGAGAAATAGCAGATTTTTTTTTTGCATAACCAAGGATTCTTGTAGAAGAAGACGAACACCTAGGCATTAATCTTCAAATTTTACTTACCATATTCATAGTGAGATTGTCACCAAAACAATTCTTCTTGATTTCTTTCCTGCTTCCATCCCTATGAGATTTACAAAGATCACAGAATATGTCCAGAATTCCAATTATTCACTCTGCTTAACTCAATTATATGATTTATGTATGTGAGTTAACAGACCAAGTAAATGCAATTTCTATGGCAGGAAATGAATATATCAAAATGTTAGCTTGGGAACCTAGTATAGCCCATAAAACCTGAAAAAGATGCGATAATTTAAGTGACAAATGCTAAACCCTTATCTCAACACACGGATCAGACTAATCCTTCATCAGGTAGCACTTACAAGAGGCTAACATGAGCATTATTATTGGCATCTGGCAATAATTCCCTTCTCATATTGTATGTGAAATGGCCCATCTGATGATTTCTAATGTGTTTTTAAACTGTATCAAAATGGCAAATCACCAGCACTTACGTTATGTCTACAATGCATTGAATGATGCTTCCTTTTTTGGTTTTGTTGGGTAGGTAAACAAAACATTGCTGTAGAGGTTGCTGTCTATGCTTAAAGTGCTGGATGTGGATGGTGTCTGTCCTAGAAAAGGTGAAGGTGCTCAAAGAACTTCTGTTCATATTCCAAATTAGTAGGGACTATTAGAAGTGTCCATTAAAAAACAACAATAACAGGAATATAAGAAATAGGGATTCAATGAAGTAAAAATATTTTTAAAGGAAAGATCTGAAGTGGAAAGAGGAGAAACTTAACTTATGTCAAGGAGGTTGGACAGTAGAAAGATATTACCCAGAGAAGGAAGGGAAGAAGAACCATAATACATTTAGAATTTTTAAAAAAATTACCTCACTTTATATAGTATAATGTAGTTTACTATATATATGTGTGTATGTGTCTATATATATATATGTAATGTAGCACATCCTCAGGCATACTTCCCCAACTATGTGAGGTCCTTAAAACATAGCTGCTACATTAGTTCAAAAGGCAATTTTGTGGTTCTGCTTTCCTAATGCTATAGAGCATGAGCCCCCACCAGTGTGCTTCTCATTAACAGTCAACAGAAATTTAGTGCAGTAAGAATAGTAGGTTCAAAGCATTCCCTCTACACACAGCATTCATTAGAAAGATTAGGATCAAAATTAGAGTTTGATGATAGTGAGACACATGTATAATTCATATGTAGCAAAGGCAAGCCATAACTCTTGACACTAGAGGATCTGGAAGTTCTTTCTTTCTTCTTAGATTCCTGATTCTCGGTTTCTAGGGTCTGCTTCTTTATTCTCCTTGACCCTTGACTAACAGAGTTTGGAAGGTGCTTCATCACTGTATCCATGACTGAATGATATCTATCTTCTCCACATCATGCCTTCTAACCCCAGGTGTCCCTCAGGCTTTTGTCCCAGGACCTCTTCTCTTCTTCTATACCACTTCACTTGGTGAGCTCATCAGCTCCCACAAATTTAATTATCATCTTTTTGCTAATGATTCTCAAACCTACCTGTCCTGCCCAACTTCTCTGTTAAACTCTAATTTCACATCTCCAACTGCCTTTCAGACATCTTAAATTGGATAATCAGTAAACATCTTAAACTAAACATGTCCAAAACAGAACCCATTATCTTTTCCCCTAAACTGTCCCCTATCCATACCTTACCTATTACTGTAGAGGGCAAAGCTATTTTCTAGTCCAGGGGTGGGGACCCTGAGGCCTCCAGGCCACAAGTGATCCATTAGGTCCTCAACTGCAGCCCTTCTGTGAAGTTTGGAATCCGTCAAAGGGCCACACTTGAGGACCTAGAGGGCCACATGTGGCTTTGAGGCAGCAGGTTCTACACCCCTGTTCTAGTCCCTCAGGCTTGCAACTTAGGAGGCATCCTGAATTCCTCACCATCTTTTTCACCCTTTCATGTTCAACTTGCTTCCAAGGCCTGGTGGTAAAACCATCTATGCATATAGGAGATGTCTCATATATGCCTCCTTCTCTCCTCTGACATTGCCACCACTCTACTGTGGGCCCCCATCACCTCATATGCTGGCTATTACAGAAACCTGCTGGTGGTTTTGTCAGTCACTAGTTTCTCCTCACTCCAATTAATCCTCTATTCAGTTATCAAAGTGATTTTCTTAAAGTGAAGTTCTGACCATGTCACTATCCCATTCAGTGGCCTCTAGGATCAAATACAAAATACTCTGATATGCAAAATTCTTGATAACAGAGCCCCCTCCTACTTTTCCAGTCTTCTTACACCTGACATATACTCTTCTATCCAGTGGTGACACTGACTTCCTGGCTGTTTTATGAATAAGACACTTTATCTTTCAGCTCCACACATTTTCTTTGACTGTCCCCTATGCCCAGAATACTCTCTCTCTCTTACTCTGTCTCTCTCTTTGACTCTTCATGACTTCCCTGAATTCCAGTGCACTCTCTCCATTAATTGCTCACTATTTCTCCTGTATACATCTTGTTTTGTATATATTTGTTTGCATGTGGTCTCTTCTATTAGATTGTAAACTCCTTGATGGTAGGGACTGTCTTTTTCTTCTTTTCATATCCCCAATGTTTGGCACAGTGCTTGGCACATAGTAGGCACTTAATAAATGCTTATTGAGTTGAAAATTTGACTGATTGTGTTTCTGTGGGTGTTGTTGCATGAAATGCTTCCTACTGGTTCATTAGCCATTACCCCCATTCCCAAACTACATGTAAGGAGCGAGGACAAAGAAATTACTTCCTCTTTCAGGAGCTTTACTGCATATAACTGCTTGGAATCTTGACTGCTTTTAGTTCCTCAGGGCTTAATTATTTAAAGCCCACATAGGCAAAGCTAATCTGCTGTTCCCATCTTGACTCAATAAAGGAATCAGGCCATAGAAAAATCCTAAAAGTTATTTTAACACCTCATTAACATCCTGTGATTATATTCTGGGCATTCTGTGACTACATCAACTGAGGTGGAGGGAGAGAAATCATCTCACTGTGCCTTTACATATACATTAGCTCTTTTGAAGTTCTTCCTGAAGAGGAGGGAGCTGGATGCTCTGAAGAAGCAACATACGACAGAAACTTGAGATCTTATGCAAGGACATCCATTTTACCTCATGGGTAGCCTTGACACTCAGTGGGATGAATCTCAATGTAACTTATTCCAAAGAAATATTCTAGGTAAAAAAGCTTAATGGAGTGGGGGTATCATTATATGTTAAGAAGATAGACTGTGTATAAATTTAGGAACCAGAGCCAAACCTGGGGGGTGTGGGATGTGGTGGGAGAATGTTGGAGAGTATTTGGTTGAAGCAATATGTAATTATCACAAAGAAAATGTAGACCACCTGGAAAGAGGAAATATATGAAGCATTTAGGAAACAAATCACAAGTCTGGCATAGAGGCAGGATCAAGCAATCAAGGAACATTTGTTAAGTACCTACTATGTTCCAGGAACTGTACTAGATGCTGGGAATACAAAACCCAAAAATAAAGTAACCCTGTTCTCAAGGAACTTATGTTCTATCAAGGAAAACAGCCTAATGGCATTGGGGAACACCAATTATCCAGACATCTGTTGGAGTCCTTTATCTGCCAAAAGCAGAGCAGATAAAAATTTTGATTTGTTTTAGTGATTTTGCTCTCCCTCCAAAGGTAGAGGGACCAAATGAGGAAATTCTTTTCAGGACCTAATTCTTACTAAAAAAAGGAAGAACTAATTGTTGAGGGTGGAAATGACAATAACCTTGGAGGAAATGTCATTCTCTTTTAGAGCTTATGCTAAAGAATGAGAAGGATTCCAAGCATAGTCTGACACACACTCTACATTTTGATAGAACAAATTCCAAGGGGTCCAGACCAGGCAGGATTTGTTCTGTGAAGTTTGGATTCAGTCAAAGAGCTGAACTTGAGGACCTAGTGGGGCCATAGGAGGCTTTGAGGTCAAAGGTTCTCCACCCCTCTTTCAGAGGAAGAGACTAAATTTTGACAGAGAAAGTCAGCTCAAAATGGATGAAAAATTTGAAGGAATAAAATACTGAAAGGGAAACATTCTTATGAAGAGGACAAACGGAATGTGTCTCAAGAGACTGAGGTGGATGCACAGAAAATTCACCAACCAACTTAGATTTTTAAAAAAGATTTGTATAGAAAAAGGAAGCAAGGCCAGGCACCGAAGTGTCAGGCATACCAAAGTGCAGCCAGCTTTATAAGAGTGTTCAGAATGTTAAAGATCAGAATGAGCTTAGGCTGCCAAGGCAAACTAAGGTTGATAAAGAGACTTTTGTAAAATGGCTGTGATGGGGGCAAAAGGAAAAACTGAGAAGGAATAAGAATGCAGATCAGGGTGCATACAGTGATGATACCTGACTACAGAAAAAAAATGGAGCAGCACAGTTTTTTTGTTGTTTTTGTTTCTTAGCTAAGGAGAATGACCTTTGGACAGAACAGGAAGGAACAAAATGAGCTAATAGGGAGTTAATACCAAATGAAAAAAGTAAGGGTGGGTTCAAAGTCTGAAGATACTCTGATGGCCACCTATACTTAACAAGGTCAGGAATGTGGCTAGGCAGGAGGAAGATGACAATTTTGTCCCTGAACTTAGTTTTGTTCTAATATCTTTTTTCTCACTCATTTTCTTTTTTTTTCTTCTCACTTATTTTCATGGCAGAGAAAATTAAGTTTTATAATTGAGAAACACAGATACTTTCAAACTCAAGCTTTTGACAGTTTATTGGAAGAATTACCTCTACATGGATAATAGTTTGTTGTAGTTAAGCTACCAAAAATTAAACAGGCTGCTAGATAGTCAGTCAATAAGCATTTATTAAGTGACTGCCCTATACCAGGCACTGTGCTAAATTCTGGAGCTACACAAAGGACAAAAGACAATCTCTGCTCTCAAGAAGTTTACAATTTAATGGAGGAGAATATGAAAATCAATATGTACAAGCAAGTGTTTGAGGGAACATTAGTATGTATGTTGAAGTCCTCTAGTATGAGGCAGGAGCTGGAGGAGAAAGTTGTTATCCAGGTACCGATCTTGTTGAGGAAGGATTAGGAGTGACTTGGAGGTCTGTAAACAACAGCTACCAGGATTTTTGTTGGGTGGTAGTTATGAATGGCATTGTCTGGGGAGAGTGGAAACTTCTTGGGCAGTTTTGGATTAACATTCCCCCTCCAATACTGCTGTCAATCAACAGCCAGCCCTGTCTGATTTCTGGCCTTTTTGGGCCCCTCCTCCTGGCCAGTGGGAGTCAGGGACTCCCCAGGCTCACTCTTCCTCCCCTTCCCTTGCTGTCAATCAGTATCCTTGTTCTTTGTAAACCCATTTCCCAGACACTTGGAGATAGTGATGGGTTTCCCTGTGACTTGCCATTGGGGAATATTTTTGTACTGAGACTTGAATCCACCTCTCAGCCAATGAGAGAGGAGACCTTCAGGGAAGGGGCCTTGACTGTGTTAGGGCGTAAATTCTTGTTCTGTCTTTTGTAACACATCTCTTCTTCATGACCAGTCATGGGGAAAACCGCCCTCTTCTCCGGGTGAAGAGAATAAACTCCTGTTTTTATCCTAAGACATCTCCAAATTCCTAATTAAATTTTTGGATAGGGTTCTTCATCCCAAACAGCATGAACTTCTAAGTTTGGAAGCTACTGAGCTATAGAAAACCAAAAGATGTAAGTGAAGGAGTGGTAGAAAGGACTTGGAAATGCCAGTGGGGAACAAAGAGCTTTCTAATGCTCTCATTTTGACTAGACAATTGAAGGACACAAGAGAAGATTCAATGTACAGGAAAGTGTGGTCAAGGAGGAAGAAGGCTCCCTTTTGTTGGAAGTTTCTGAGCAGATATTGCATGTTCACTGGTGGATATGATATAATAGGAATGCTTCTGGGGTATGGGTTGAATGAGATGGCTTCTGAGATACCTTCCAGATTTAAAGTTCTATGATTTGGGGATCTTCCATTGTAGTCTGAAGAGAGTATAATACAATGGAATTGTAGCCTCCCTAGTTCAGTATGCCATGATGCTATTGCAACCTAAAATCACATTGGCTCTTTTGGTAGCCATCACACTCTCTGTTCACTTAGATTTACTTAGACTTACATTAAATCTCCCAGGTTCTTTTCACATAAACAATTTTTTCCCTAATCTTATTTTTATCAATTCAAGAATAAGACTTTACATTTTTATTAAATGTTATCTTATTAGTTTCAGCCTATGGATCTTTTTGGATACTGGTTTTGCCATCCAGCATTATTCCACCCAACTTTGTGTCATGCACAAATCTGATAAACATGGGCATTTAAGTCTTTGTTCATGTCATTGGGTTTTTTTGTTTTTTTGTTTTGCTTTTTTAGAGGGGGAAAGGCAGGGCAATTGGGGTTAAATAACTTGCCCAAGGTCACACGTCTAGTAAGTGTTAAGTGTCTGAGGCTGCATTTGAACTCAAGCATTCCTGACTTCAGGGCTTGTGCTCTATTCTCTGCACCACCTAGCTGCCTTCTTTGTTCACATCACTGATAAAAATCTTAAGTAGGACAAAGCCATAAGAAGAGTCCCATTGTATTATGCTGCAGACTTCTTTCTGGACTGTCATTGTTCCATCTATTATCACTCTTCGGTCGTTTAACTTGTTCTGAATCTGCTTAAGTGTACTTTTAGTCATCATTCATCTCTTCAACATGCCTGTGTTGCACACATACATACACACACACACACATAAATAAATGTCTCAGAAAGTTACTGTAAAGCTTTCATTACACACCATATGTAAAAGACCTTTGTCAACTTCTAAGCACTATGTAATCGTCAACTATTAGCATTATAGATAGATCATGATGAACTTTGTAAAAACCTTACTAAAAGTTAGTTATACAATGTCTATAGCATTTCCCTGGTATACAAGTAGAGTAACCCTATTTAAAAAACAAATACCTTAGTCTGTCATGACCTTTTCTTGATTGAAACCATGCTGGCTCTTAGTGATCATGACTTCCCTTTATAAAAGGTCACAGGCCATCCCTTTAATAATGCATTACAGAATTTGGCCAGGAATAGAAGTCAAGTACTAACTGATAATCTGAAGACTCTTTTGGACACTGAGATTTTTTCCCCCCTCCAGTCCTATGGCACCTTTTCCATGCTCCATGATTTTCAAAGGCCATCAGAAGTTCATTAACCAAGACCTTGAGTTCTTTTAGTTCCAGTAGATATTGTTTTATTTCTAGGTCTGGTGACTTTAGTTCTCATTGGATACTTGGAACCTAAGTAGGTAGCTGGAAAGTGGTCAATTTGTCAGAATTAAAGTCCTATAGAATTTGAATGGTCACCCATGGTTGAACTCATCACCAATTTTAATTTTCTTCTTAGAGATGGCACTTTAGACTAAGTGCTCTCTACTCTGTTCTCTCTATGTAATTAAGCAGGTGCTGTTGACTCAGCTTCATTTAGAGTATGGCTTTTTAACATCTTGTGTTGTGGACTTTTTCATAGTCTGGTGAAGCTCATCTCAGAATAATGTTTTTAAATGTGTAAAATGAAGTACATAGGATTATGAAGAAAACAAATGATATAGAAATGTAATTATAGATGTATATGCACGTATATACGAATATACATACAAATATATGTATGTGAATGCATACATATATTTGTATACATACATATGTATGTGTGTCTTGGGCCCCAGGTTAAGAATACCTGACTTAAAGGGAAGAATTTTTCTTAAAAAATTAAAATAATAGACAACCCGATGGCCACTATTTAAGGCAGGGCATTGGGCATACCTTGAAAGCCTTTCTGTTTAATACTGACAAGGTCTGAATGTAATTTTCCCAGAGAGATGAAACGATTCCAGCCTGAGGCTGTTGGAGCTGTGACAGCTAATTTGACTCTACTCCTAGAATACCTAGTATTTTGATTTACTATGAGACCTGTCTTGGACAGAGACCCTGTCCCTTAGAAGGAGACATTGACAAAAATACAAGCATTGGAGGCTTGAGAGAGCCTTTTAAAACTAGGACAACAATTTTATTAAAGCCTAATTGGATTATGGGAAGTAGGTGGTTTGTATGCATTGTTAGCACATCACCATAAATCAATTTCAAACTTGGCTTAGATTATTCCTAGCAGGGATTCTGGGGATTTCAAATGAGTCCCTTTCTCCAGATGTGTCCATAATCCAAACCACTGGACAGTTTGGCATAATTAATGCTCTCCACTTCACTGAAGATACAGAGTGGCATAAACTTTACCAAATAGGCCTGAAGTGAATTGGCCAGGAGATCTCCAGCTGCCATTCATGTAGGTTCTGCTTGCAGAATAATTTGCATTCCAAATAAAATGTAGCTCAGAATAGACATATAATACATGTTCAAAGCTATTTTTAATCCATGATCACTCAGATGGATGCAAAAGATTACTGGCAGGTCACAATCCATTTCTGATTTTGTTCTGAGCCACACATAACTGATTGAAATATGCAGCTACTTTTGGCTTTCACAAGCCTCTCTGTGCTCTCATTAGTCAAATGGAGGACGGAGAGCCCTAATGAGGGGAAAAAGAATGGACATGAAGAGCACAGATGTGTTCAAATTTACCAGATCAGGAGCAAAAGCTTCTTGGTCAAAGGTCTCAGTGTCAGATTTTTCCCCTTTCTACATCATTTCTAGTCCCACAGAGGAACTTGTTGAAACAGATATAGGCCCCCCAGCATTCCATCAATTGCACAAGATTCTGAAGTCCCACACGGTTCATTGTTTTTTTCCCCTCAGTTTAATTCATTTGATTCAGAGGAAAAACCAAGGAAAGATAAATCTTTTCTTATTAGTGGACTCATCTTCATTTAGATGTTGGATTATGGTTATTTAATGTTACATTGTTAAAATATACTAATAATAACATGGACAAAGTAATCATTTTAATATTATAACTTGAAATTTAGAATATTTTCTTATTATGCAATTTAAGGACGGAGATATAAATTGGACCTATGACTTAAGTGGTATAGGAAACACCTGAATGAAGAAACAGTCTACTAGTGGATGTTGGTAACGTTTTGGAAATTCATGACCTTTGATTATTTCCTATAGAATTTAATAATAATAATAATGATATGATGATGAAAGAGAAGAAAAGAGTCAATGTTCACAGTAGATAAAATTGCAGGGCTTGGAGTTGGGAACCCCTGAGTTGCATCATATTTTTGTCATTTAACTAGCTGTGACCTTGGAAATATCAGCTTTTAGGTGAGTCAATTAATTCCCTAAGACTTCTATGCCATATAAGGAGCAACTACGGAAATTGGGGATGTTTGCCCTAGAGTAGGGAAAGAAACTGAGGGAATAAGGTAATTGTTTTCAGTTACTTGGAGGCTGTCATGCAGAAGAGTGATTAGACTTTTCCTGGTTGGCCCCAGCAGGTAGAACTAACAACAATGGGAGGAAAATTTTTTAAAAATTAAGCTTGATATAAATATGACAGTGGGCCTAGGGGGATGACCTATTGTACCTATTCCTCTAAGCACTCCCCTGTTAGCTCTGGGCCCAGCTAACTGCTGCTCATGCTTGGCTTTACAATTAGTCATCAGGAATCACCACTGATCGTTTAGTTCTGTTGGGTTTTAGTGTTGTCTTCGTTAATGTTATAGTAGTCACTGTGTATATGGTTTTATTTGTTGAAGAAACTTGGTGTGGTGTGGAGGTGTCAGACTCCTAGGTCACCAGCCTGGAAAACTCCCCTGGGTGTCCAGAATCAGAATAAAGTATAATTGGAAAATGTTTCCCAAAATAAAAATACAATGTAGATAATGTTAATTTGTGGTTTTTAAAGTCAATGTGGCCTGTAGGGACCCTTTTCCTGGGTAGTAAATATTTGGGAAGTAAATATTTGGACACAACTGGGAAGTAAATATTTGAGGGCTGGACTCAAGGTTAAATTCTGTCCCAGACATTTAATATTTGTGTGGTCATGGATGGGCAAGTCACTAAACCTGTCTCAGACACAATTTCTTCCAATATAAAATAGGAATGGTAATAATATCTTCCTCCAAGGTTGCTGTGAGTATGAGATAAAATAGGTACTTTGCAAACCTTTAAGCATTATATAAGCGTGATCTATTATTACTAATGTTTCTCTTTACTTTCCTTTGTCCCAATTTATAGAAGCACTTCCAAGTTCCTTGGAATTAACTTTTTATGGTTTTATAATATTCCATTATATTCATTTTCAGCAATTTCCCCAATCAAAAAACATATAACTGTTTCTAACTATTTATTACTATAAAAATGTTGCTGTATTTTGGTACATGTAGGACCTTTCTGCCATCATCCGTCTTGGGGTATTAGTTAGATCACTGGGCATAAGCAATCCAATAACTTTTCTTGAATAGTTCCAAAATTACTTTGAAGAATGGTCGAACCATTCTGTCTGAGAAGCAATGTATTGTAGTGGCCTGAATTTGGAGCCAGTAAGACCTGGGTTCAAATCCTGCTTCAAACCCTAAGTCAAAATTTGATGACTATGAAGTATTACTTTTGAGTTGTTTTATTTGCATTTCTCTAACTATTAGTTCATTGGCATATTATGTCATATAGTTGTCAATAGTTCACGTCTTGTCTTTTGAAGACAATTTTGTGTATTCTTTAATAACAGGAATGATTCTAAATCTTTTGCAACTGTCTTTTCCCTAGAGAGTTTGGATACTGATTTTTGTTAAAGATGTTTGAAGGAAAAATATTTTTCTTGAGTCTTAGCATCTCATCTTATTCTAGGTACATTAATTTTGTGTGTACAAAACTTTTTAAGTATTCTACAATCAAAATAATTGATTTTGGTTTTTATAGTCTTTCCTATCCCTTGTCTGGTTGTGAATTCTCCATATAATCATAGTCATAAAACATGACATTTTATTAAGCACTATTTTTAAAAATGAAGCATTGCCTTATATTTAGATCGCTTATTCATTTGGAACTTTTTACATTATTGATCTTTATATACATATACATCTATATATGTATGTATGTATGTATAGCAAATTTCCAGATTTTCCAACAGTTTTGTAGAGTAAGGAGTCCCACCTTGATGAGTTTGTTTTGTTGTGTTTAATGAGCTGTTGAATTTGTTGGCTTTGAGGTCTTGATTATTTCATCTCTTCTGTGGATCTCCTTTTCTATTTTTCAATGGTTAACAAATAGTCTTTGATAGTAAAAATTTTTTGTAATATAATTTGAGTTATAGTAATACTGGAACTATATTTTTCCTTATTATTTCCTATGCAATTTTTGACCTCGAGCTCCTCCAATTGAATTTTTTAATTATTTTGTCCAGTTCTATATAACACCTCGACCATTTGATTGACTTAGCAGTGAAAGCTTAGGTTGTATACAATTTTTTTTATGTCAGCATGGCTCAGTTATCACTGAACACTGAATAATTCTCTAATTAGTTAGGTCTTTTTGCAGATCACCTATCTATAGGACAATAGAAAAGATCATAAAGGGTATAGATAAATTGAAATACATGAATCAACCGAGAATTATGCAAGAGGAGTGGACTGGCAACGTGGTAAGAAAGACAAATTGGTGATGTACTCCCATGGTAGCCACTAATTGACTTGATGTTGAAAATGCTACATTTTTAAATATCATTTTGTGTGATGGCGCAAAATGCAAGAATGGGAATTTAGTATGTTCAGAAACATGCCCCACGCCTTCCTTCTCCCATCTTTCCTCTCACCTCCTGCAGTTTGGATGGAGTTTCTGTGTAGAATTTAGCAAAGGACATGAACTTGCCAGATGAGAGAAGATAGGGATGGATTGCGAACTACAGCATTGGAGAGAGTACTGAAGTGGGCAGGAACTAGTTAAGTAGAAACTTCATGGATTTAAGAATGAAGTAGCCAGGAAATAGTTAAGTGATACTTTGTGAAATTAGAAATCAGCAAGTTAGAAGACAACGAACCTGCCTATGGGCCAGGCTGGCGTGTGGGAACCAAGCTAGGTATTCATTTTTCTTCTGCGTAGGCAGGTCATCATGCCCTGTACGCCTCTCTGCTTACCCTACAATTCCCTATCTAAAGATGTTCCTATTGTTCATTCTTCTTGATGTTCTGTCATTATGCCCTGTAATCACAAATTCCCTTACCTCAGCAACTTACTTGCACCTCCAAACAATGAGACTATATGGTATAAAAGGGTCTGCACTTCTGGATCAGGCTGCTGCTCTCTATTTTTTTTTCTTCTGATTGGTTTATGAGACAGCCCAGCTATAATCCAATTTATTAAAGCTCCTTTAAACTTTTAATTGGACTCTGTGGTCATTCTATTACAACTCACTACGTTCTACCTGGGTCATAACAGTACCAATGTTAATGAGATCACAGATTCCTCAAAGAATTGAGATTTATTTTTGTAAAAATGGAGATGTATATATCCTTGATGATGCCTTTGGTGTTGTTTCTCACACGTGTTTTATGACTGACTGGGCAGTACATCCTTCTTATACTTTCTTTTATGTAATTCTATTGTTCAATATGTTTCCACATCTAAAAGTCTAATTTTTTTTTCTTCAAAGTGCTATAAAAGTGTTCTGACCATTGGGACCAATCACTCCATTAGTGGGAATTATTCATGACTAATATACAAAAGAAGAAAGTTGGGGCTTGTGACAATTAAAAAGTTCAGGACACAATTTCTGGGTAATTCAATCATTTTATTAATAAGGTAAGTAGGTTTTTAAGAAAAGGGTGATCAAATCTTTTATTCATTTTATTTATTTTATTTAGTCAGACGGCTGTTTCTCTCATACCAAAGATCTCTAATGGTGCTAGGATCACAGTTTATATGTCTTGAAGAATGTCTAATCACCTCTGATTGGTTAATCAAATTGGAAATGGGCTATCTTGGGGTACATAAGTAGAGTCATTCAAATCTTGGTCAAAGAGACATTTCCTTATCACCTGTCTTAATAATAGGAAGAATCAATCTTTTCCCTGTCCTTTCTGAGCAAACACAATGAACAGGAATACATCCATTAGCCCATACTTAGAATTTCTTTTACTTTCTGATTAGATCTTGACCTGGGTAAATCTCTAAGAGATTTCCCACATTGGTTTGTTTTCAGATGAGGAAGTAGAAAAGAAGTAAAAAACTTGGTCCCAATGCCATAATTAGTTATTAAATATGAGAGAAATATTCATTTCTCACATTCCCCCCCATTTGATTCTTATTGAGATACAAAATCTTCTCAACAAATCACTAATATTACAAATGTTTCATCAAGGGTTCTTAACTGCGGGGTTTATGATGGGTAATAATGTGAAGAGAAAAAAGGGAGAAATTGATCATCACATTGAGAAAACCAAAGATAGCAGTCCCCTTTAGTAAGTAGGCCTTACAGACAAAAGACACCAAAAGAAAAAATGAACAGTAAAAAAAAAAAAATCATAGATGTGTCTCTGTTCCTCTGGAAACATCTGATGTAATCATGTGGTTCAAAGCAGTTCTCCAGCTCAGGTCACTTATAGAAATTCTCTTTTCTGCTAAAAATTTCCTACAAAATTGATCTTAACACAAATTTAAATTTACTTTGCCAATAATTAGGTCAGATAATAAAAGTTAGCTCAGACCTTATGTCTCTATTATTAGAAAATGAAATTTGGAAACTTTTAGACCAGGGAATTTACAATTTTAGGTCGGTCAATTGTCATGTTGATATATATAGGGGACTCAGATACAAACAGAAAATTAGAACCCAATTTTTATACTTGGCATTATTCATTCCCCCACAAGGAGGATGAGATTTTGCTAAGGAATTAATAACAGAACACTTTTTATAAGAAGATGGACTCAAACCATTTAAAAGTTGCCAGATCAGGGATAGTACATATAAATACATTAAATAATTAATTTCAAAACAGTGCATGCCAAGTAAATTATTTATAATAAAACATTTTCAATTTCTAGCCATGTTCAAATAAATAACCCCTAACAAAAGCGGATGTCCCTTTAAGGCATTTACAAGATAGAACACGCCATTCTTCTTCTGAGATCACTAATCATACTGACATTCCTTTCTTTAACCCAGAACTGAGACAGTTATGATATTAACCCCATTAAATAACAGAATCACATCCTGGTTTCACAAGTGTTTGCATCATTTGTCTACTTGTACCCATACTATTGTGAAATTAAAGGACCTTAACTTGCACAGGAATATATAGCTGGTAATTCTTTCTCTTTCTT
This sequence comes from Pseudocheirus occidentalis, assembly GCA_028646575.1. Classification (NCBI taxonomy): domain Eukaryota; kingdom Metazoa; phylum Chordata; class Mammalia; order Diprotodontia; family Pseudocheiridae; genus Pseudocheirus; species Pseudocheirus occidentalis. The sequence goes on along the minus strand of CM053595.1, from coordinate 257,363,985 downwards.
TCTTTCTTTCTTTCTTTCTTTCTTTCTTTCTTTCTTTCTTTCTTTCTTTCTTTCTTTCTTTCTTTCTT
>CM053595.1:257343043-257363417 GCA_028646575.1 Pseudocheirus occidentalis | reverse complement strand
AAGTGTCTGAGGCCGGCTTTGAACTCAGGTCCTCCTGACTCCAGGTCTGGTGTTCTTTTTACTGTCCCTCTTCCTCTTTTTCTCTTCTCTTCCTTGACTGCTTTTTCCTGTCCTACAATCTCCAAATCCAATCAGTTGTCAAGTTTTGAAAATTATGCCTCTATAATTTTCCTCTCAAATGCCCCCATCTTTCCATTCACAAAGCTTCAACCCTAGTTCAGGACTTCATTAATTCTTATGTAATTAAATTAAAGTTAGTAATTAGTAATTAATTAAATTAATTTAAAATATTCTCCTAATTAATCATTTTATGCCTTGTGACTCGTTTCTATTTTTTTTTACCATATAGTTACCAAATCATATTTTAAAAACACAGATATGACCATGATAGCCAATACTCAAAATTCTTCAATGTCTCTCTATTGCTTCTAGAATAAAATAAAAAGTCCCAAGCCTGGTTTTTAAATTCTTCCATAACCTGGCTCTCCTCTACCTTTTCAGTATTATTTTATAGAATATAAATAACAGTATCATAGATTCAGAGCTGGAAGGTTCCTCACAAACCATTGAGTCAGCGCTCTAATTTTACAGATGAGGAGACTGAATCATATACTTTCTCAGGTCACACAGTTAGTAAATGTCTGAGGCAGGATTTGAACTCAGACTTCCCTGATTCCAAGGGCAATGCTCTATCTGCTGCAAATTATTCCTCCATACTGTCTCTGTTCCAGTTAAATTGGCCTCCTACCTGTTCCTCCTACATGACATTCCATTGTCTACCTCTCTTACTTTGTGCATGTCTGGAATGAATTTTTCCTACATTTTGATTTCATGGTTTACCTTCTTCAAAGCACAACTTCATCCAGCAGGTTTTTCCTTATCCCCCACCTTATTAGTACCCTCTCTCTCTTGAAATTTTTTTTGAATGACCACATATGTCTATTTCATCTTTGTTAAATATGTTCTAAACCACCCATTGTAGAAGCAAGCTCCTTGATTCCAGGGACTATTTTATTTGTCTTTGTATGTTTAGCACTTAGAACTGGCATACAGTAGGTACTTAATTGCTTTAATATCACATTTTTTTTGAGAAATCACATTTCTTTATTGTTTTATTTGTGTTCTGCCATCAGTTAATCCAAATCCTAGTGTCTTTCTCTATTGTTTTCCTTGTTCCTTTGATAGTTTCACAAAGAATTAATTCATTTTTCCGGTTTCTTGTGAGACACAATTTTCAACTGTTTATTCTTATATTTAATCTTAGTAATACATTCACAGCTCTTGCATGTTCTAAGATGTCTATAGGCAGTGTCTTTATGTTTGTTTGATCTTTCTCTTCTTTTTGGATCATCTCGACTTTCTGCATGTAACTACCTTTCCTGTGGCTTTTGATTTGGTTTTTATTCCTTCCCTGGAGAACTTTCCTAACCTCATTTTTAATATGTCTTGCCACTTTCTAAAATCCTAAATTTAGAATGGGCTTTACTTCCTCCTGATCATCCCTCTCACTATATTTGTAATTTTCTACCTTCTCAAGAGGAATTTACTCCATGTCTATGCGAGGTCTTCCAAATTTCCTAGCTCTTGAGACATCACTTTTAGCTTGTTGCCATGAAGGTAACTGCTTTTGAGTAACATGTTTTAGAGCGGCTAGGTAGAACAGTGGCTAGAGTGCTGGGTCTGGAGTCAGGAAGACTCCCATCTTCATGAGTTCAAAACTGGCCTCAGATACTTACTGTATGACCCCAGGAAAGTTATTTAGCCTTGTTTGCTTCAGTTCCTCATCTATAAAATGAATTAGAAAAGGAAGTGGAAAACCATTCCAGGATCTTTGCCAAGAAAACCCCCAATGGGGTCATGAAGAGTCAAACACAACTGAAGAATGACTCAGCAACAGAACACATTACAACTTCTGTTATTTCTTGCTTATAAATCCTACAGGCCCCTTTCGTTTTTTTGTAAGTATGTTCTGATCTGTTAGTATGTGTAGCCGAATAAGAATAAGATCCACTTCTGGATCTTTCTGGACTGATTCTAAAGACAAAGCATCACTGAAATCCTCTTTCCTTATTCCTTTGGTTGTGTGACTATATAGCAATATAACATGCTAAAGTGGAAAGAATTCTGGATTGGAACTCAGAGGATCTAGAATCAGATCTAGATTCTGGTACCTAATATCTGGGTTGAAATTGCACTTAACTTCACTTGACCAGATGACCTTTAAATTTATGATCCTCTGAATAATGGTTAATTTTATATATTACTTCTAGATTTGTGGAGTATAAACTTGCCTCATTTAAGCCTTATAACAACCTTGGGAGGTAGGGTTCCATTTTATAGATGAGGAAATAGTAGCTAGGAAAGATTAAGTGAGTTGGTCAGAGTCATATTTGTAGTAAACTTTGTTTTTCTTTTTGGAGGGGGGAATGCTGGGCAATTGGGATTAAGTGACTTGCCCAAGGTCACACGGCTTGTGTTAAATGTCTGAGACTGAATTTGAACTCAGGTCCTCCTGACTCCAGGGAAGTTGCTCTATTCACTGAGCCACCTAGCTGCCCCCTTGTAGCAAATTTCTGAGGTAGAATTTGATCTCAGGTCATCTTGACTCCAATTTGTTGTTGTTGAGTTGTTTCAGTCTTACCTGAGTGTCCATGACCTCATTTGGGGTATCTTGGCAGAGATACATCCACTGCTCCCCTAGCTGCCTCTTGACTCCAACACTAGTGCTCTATCCACTTCCATCCATCTACCTGCCTCCGATCTCTTTGAGGGGCAAGGCATACATTTGTATGAATCTTCCATTCATGTAGTTGATTAGACATCTTCCAAATCAATTACACATGGCTTTCCAATATACACATTCTTTGGAACCAAAATTTATGTACCCAAGAATCTTTCCCTTATAAACCCAGTTGGAAGAGCCCAACCTAGTCCATCTATATGCAACACATTTCCTTCTTTGTCTTTTGCTTTGTTCTTAAATAAAATTGCATTTCAAATCTCTTCTCTCAAACCCCTTTTGGCAGCATCTCTAGCCTATGAATCACACATTCCTACTTTCCATTGCACTGTATTCATGTTTGTGTGATTTTAATTAGTCTTTCAGGCTTTCCTTTGAGCTGCCTTTTTTCCTTCCCCTCCTTTGATTCCTCTTTCTTTCTGAGAAACATGTCTCAGGGTCTATGTAACTTTTTCTTTCCTATCTTTTTGCTTCTTCTGGCTCTTGTGGGCCATTTAAAATAGACTCATTATACACAATAGCTTTGGTTTTTCCTTTCACTAATTCCTTTTGACATTCCCTCTCTGTTCTTACCTGCTTTCTTGACTTCAAAATACTTTCTTCTGCAGCAAGGCTACTGTGCCCTTTATTCATCTGTAGTAACTTTTTCTGTTGTCCTTTTTCCCCTTCATCCCTTACCAGTACCCAAGAATCAGCATATTGGAGGAAAAATAGCATCAGGAAGCTTGGGTTTGAATGCATCTTTTCTGTTTGTTAGCAATGTGACCTTGGCCAAGTCACTTGCCTCGGAGTCATAATTACTTTATCTGAACTATTACTACCATTTATAGAACTCCTGTGAGGAAAGTACCTTGAAGACCTTAAAATAACATGTAAATGTGAGCAATTATATAGTGTATCCCAAAATCTTAGTGTAGTTTTTTAAGCTTTAATAAGGTTAAGTAAGTTTAAAACTGCTTTAATTCTTTCAGGACATCCTGGATTCTTTATTTCCCTTTATTTCTCCTTGAACACTTTGTTCATGGCCTTTGTATCTTTAACTGCTCCAAATGGCTTCCCTATAATAATCTAAGTACTTAAAAATCACTTCCCTTGTTTCATTGTTCCTTTCACTGTGGTGCCTTCTAAGTCACCAAGCTATTTCAGTTTTACTAGTCCTGGTTGAATTAAAGAGCTGGAGGAAGCCTAAGAGTCTACTTCAGCTCAGCCTTGAAATGATTCAGAATCCCTGCTATCACAAGAATTTACCTAACCTAACATGGAAGACCTCCAGTGAGGGTTACTTGTCCATTATCCAGGTATTCATTGTCTCATGAGGTAGCTCATCCTGCTTTTGGGCAGCTCACAAAATGGTCCCTTAGATTAAGCTGAAATTCACTTTTTTGCAACATCTATCCATTGTTACCATTTCCATCCCTTTCTTGCTTATAAATCCTATGGACCCCTTCCATTTTTCATAGGCATATTCTAATCTGTTAGCATGTGTAGTCAAATAAGAATAAGATTCGCTACTGGATCTTTCCATATGACTCTGGAGCCCATAGAGACCAAATCTTAGTCCCTTTTCTATGATTCTAAATCCTCAGTGCCTTCAACCAATCATCATATTTCCCTTACCAGCTGCATCACACTTCATTGGATATGCTTCAGTTTGTCCATGTCTTTCTAAACTTAAGGGGCTCAGAAGTGAACATAATTCTCCAGATATTTTTCTGTCTCAGCATGACATAACAAGGTTATGACACTCTTTATTGCAGATACTATGCTTCTATTAATGCAAACACATTGAAAAAATTTTTTTAACTTGCTATGCAACACCAGGGACAAGGGATAGGGACTGAACCTAGGATATTTATTGTTATAAGGAGCTCACAGGTGAGGAAAGTCACTCTGTTGACACAAGCTGGCACCTTATCTCTTAGTGAATTACCTATGAATGAAGAGAGGGGAGTGACTTGCCCAAGGTCATGCACTAACTTATGTGTCAGAGGAAGTTCTTGACCCCAGGTATTCCTGGCTCTGAGGTCAATATTTTTTTTATCTACTACACCTCATTTCCATGTCAAACTATTGATTCATATGAAGATTATAGTCAACTAGAACCCCCAGATATTTTTCAAAGGAAAAAAGTTTTTCCATAACTCCCTATACTTGAACAAATATTCTTTTAAACCCAAGTGTAGGACTATATTTAGCCTTATTAAATTGTCCACTGTTCCAGCTTGTTGAGGTTTTTTAAGATCCTAGTTCCGTCATCCATCTGTTAAACCACCCAGATTTGTGACATCTGCAAATTTGATCAACATGGGCTCTATGTATTTATGCAAGTCACAAAGATGTTCAACACTATGGGTCAAAGGAAAGATCCTTGGGGCATGCCAACAGAGACCTCTCACCATGTTGACATTAATTCATGAATCCATACTTCTTGGATTTGGCATTGAACCCATTCTGGATCTATTACTCAGCTCACATCTCTTCATCTTGTCCACAAGAATATCATGAAAGATTTTAGTCAAAAGCTTTTTGGAAATCTAGCTATGCTACCTCTATTGGCACTCCTTGAAAGTATCTGGAAGGTTATTAACTCCATTCTTGCCTTGTCACAAATATATTTCTTTCCATATAACAATAATAATAAAACTCTTAACTATGTGCCAGGCACTGTGCTAAGTTCTTTGCAAATATGATCCCATTTGATCCTCAAAATAATCCTGCGCAGTAGGTATTTTTATTTTAGAGTTGAGAAAACTGGGACAAACAGAGGGTAAGTGACTTGCCCAAGGTCACACACCTAATAAATGTCTGAGGTTGAATTTGAACTTAAGTCTCCATGACTCCAGGTAGGGTGTTTTCTATCCACTAAACTACCTAGATGTCTTTAGTTTATTTCCTGGTTCAAATCCTGACCCTGTCTCCTATTTCTGCTGGAACTGTTATAATACCTCTTTAAGGAAGCTGCAGTGCCTCTTCTATCTACCACTTTCTTCCAGAAGAGAATGAATAGAGTCTTTAGCAGTGTGGTTTGTTAAGTTTAATCATTATGTTTTTGTTGTTTTTCTTTTTTCAGCAATTCTACTCCCTTTTCTTTGCCTCAGTCTCCAAAATAAATCCAAGGTTTCTATTGATCTGAAGCTCATGGAAAATACCTTTCTTCTTTGGATTTTAATGACTGCAAATATATCTTTGGGGTTCATCCCAGTTGATTTAACAGTCAGAATCCCTAGCATATATTTTCCTTGGGTAACTGCTCTTGTTGTGATGGAGTGGAACGAGCCCTGGACTCAAATCATATCAGTCAGCTTTTAGACAGGGGGGGGCCAAAATTCCCAGTGAAGTTTTAAACTCCTAGTGCAGTTTTAAGCTTTATTTGATCTTAAAAGACTTAAAACTACTCTAAGACCTTCAGAACATCCTGTATAGCTGTAAAGCCACACACAAGCAGCTTTCCAAAGGACTGCTGCTATGAACAGCTTTTCAAGGTTCTGATTACACAGTAGCAAATTCTATTTATTCAATAACAAATCAGAGCAAAACATTCACAGATAATCAAAATATAGAATTCACAATGTTACAACTTATCACAGAAAATCAAAATACAGCGTTCACCATATCACAGCTCGACAACTTATCACTAAAATGGCCACATAGTTTTAAACAAAATGCATTCATTTAGTCAATCACAAAATCCTTAATTCAATCACAAAGTGCAAAAGTCAAAGTTCTCCACCCCTGGGTCACAGTATATCATAATCCTCTCAGTCAGTACACAGTATCCAAGTAAAGTCTTCTTTCAGCTAGACTCAAGGCTGGCTCTCAGCTTCCATGGCTTCTCTTCCATGGTTCCAGCTCCAAATGTCACCTGGATTCAAAGGCAAGCAGCTCCCAATTCCTTGTCCAGCTCCTTGTCCAGTTCTTCATCCAGTTCCAATTCCATATTGAAGTTCACAGTGTCCAATCCACCTCAAGTCCTTCACATTTCCTGTTTCTGGGAAGACAAAGCTTGACAGAGCCATGATACTATTCATATACATTGCCAGTACCATCATCAATTCACTACCTGCCTGTGAAATCAACTCAGACTGACCAACAAGGTCTGAAAACTCAACACAAATCATCAACATAGAAATCAACACAGACCCACAAACAAGGTCCAAGAGGTCAGCACAAATCATCAGTAAAGTCCCAGGACCTCCAAAACCCTCCTCCAGGACTTCTGTAAACATACAACCAGAAAATCCTCTTCCATGGCTTCCAGTAAGATCCCAGGGCTTCTGTACAAAGTATCACAAAGAAACATCAGCACATACAGAGCAGACAGAGTGCCAGGATACCACAAATTTTCTCCTTCTTGACTCTGCTACCACAGGAGTCCTCTTCTCAGTTCTGCTGTCTGGGCCTCTCCTTATATACAGCCATTAGTTCCTCCTCTTCCTGTTTCAGGAATTCATGAGTTCTATCACAAGTTGTGGGGTTCACACATTCTGTTTCTTAATAGACTTCATACAAGGCACAAAAATAACTCGAACTGAAACAAGATGTTAATTCAATAGCTGTAACAAGGTGTGAACTGCTTCTATGCTTGCCATTATAATAGCACTTTAAAGTTTGCAAAGCACTTTACAAATATAATTTCAGTTTATCCTCACAGCAAGCTTGGGAGTGGGGTAGGTGTTGGTATTGGCACTATTCTATGGATGAGGAAACTGAAGCTAAGGGAGATTAAGTGACTTGCTGAGGGCTGCACAATCAATAAGTGTTCAAGGCTGGATCTAAATTCAGGTCTTCCTGACCCCAGGCCAGGTAGGTGTAATGGCAAGCAAAGAAGTATTTTGCAAGTTGATGATGGTGCTAGCAATGTATATGAATGCTGTTTGGGTTCTGTTATGCTTTGTCTTCCTAGAAACAGAAATTGTGAAGGATTTGAGGTGGACTGGACACTGTGAGATTCAATATGGAATGGGAACTGGAGAGGAAACTAGAGAAGGAACTGGACAAGGAGCTGAGAGCTGCCTGCCTGTTAATCCAGGAGGCTGGGCCCATGGAAGAGGAACCATGGCATTTGGGAGCCAGCCTCTAGCCAAGATGAAAAGATTTCTCCTTGGGTACTTAGTGCTGAGTGACAAGATCATGATTTACTGTGATCTAGGGGTGGGAGAACTTTGTGCTCTAAACCTTGTACTCCTTAAGGACAACTGACTTAAGGATGATTGGAAACTAATCTTCAATCAAGGAAAAAGAAGACTTTTTGACTGAGAGATTAAGACAACATGGGAAAACTTAGACCTTTGTACTTTGTGTCCCTTAAGGAGGATTGGGTTAAGGACTTACCAAATGATATATTTTGCCATGTCAAAGTTTAAGTTTAAAACTATGTGGCCACTTTAAGTGAAAACTATGTGATCACTTTAGTGATAAGTTGCTATGTTATGTCATTGTGAATGCTGTACTTTGGTTTCTGTGAATGCTTTGCCTTAGTTTATTGCTGAATAAATAGAGAGTTCACTATACCATATGATCAGAACCTTAAAGCTATTCACAGCAGCAATCCTCTGGGTTGATGCTTCTGCTTGGCTTTACAGCAGGCTATCCAGTCTACTCCACTCCACTCCACCTACCTACCTCTGACTTAAATTGAGAAGGTCATTGGCTATGGCACCTAGTGGCTAGTATGGTTGGGAGAAAAAGAATGAAAAATTGACAGGTATTAACTAAGTCTGCTTTGATTTCTACCATTTGCCAAATTTCTCTGTAGAGCTAGTTGTGAGAGTGTTAGGATTTCAACAACTGGCAGTAGGTATTATTGTCTTTTGCCCTTCCCAATAAATTTCACATCCAGTTCTTGAAAGCATGGGGTATAAGGGGTATTTAGGAGGATTAGCACCTCTGGTTTGAGGGCTTGCCAAGACCTTTTAAGGGTTCCTCATTGGTGTCCACCTGGCACTCAACTCTTACCTGTGGTTCCAAGAAGTTGTAGCATGCATAGCAACCATATCTCAGTAAAACTGTTTTAACAGATGGACTAAGCCAGGCTGAGGGTAACCAATGGGCCTCAGACCATTGCCTAATGCATTGAAGCCTTCTCCAGGAGGAATGGGTGGATGAGAACAATTTGTTCGAATGGCCATGAGGATGGCTGATACAGGTGCTGTGGAGTGCTCAGACCTTTGTTAGACATCAAAGGTTCCTAGGTCATCCACTGCATCTCAGGCCATATCACTGGTCCTGACTTTTGTCTTGCTACTTGACTTGGATGACTCTGAAAAAGAAAATAAGACCTGTGCAATCCTCTGCCTCACCTAAATCCCCATGATGTCATTGGTCCCTTTTAAAAACAAAGGACAAACAACAGCAATATTTATAGAACGCATAGGATCAAAATATACATTGGTTACTTTGGGTAAATATGTTCCTAATGAGTTCTTCAGGGGCTTCTGAAGAATCTCCTTTTTCTATTATACCTGAATGCACTTGGGACCTGGATTCAAGTAACTCTATATTGGTTCAGACTCCATTCTCCAGGAGACTCCTTCTTAGATCCAGCTGTTAACAAATAACTTGGAGATTGTTATGGGAATTTTTCACTTCCTTTTATTCTTCCTGCAACTTTCAGTTAATAGTAACCTCGCATGACCAAAACCTGTACCATAGGATGTAAGAACTTATTTTAGAGCCTTTAGCTTTCCTTAGAAAAGAAACCGAAGGAAGAATCTCAACTCTCTCTGACTCCTATGACATGTGACATGTAATCCTACTCCTCAATGAGCCGATTGTGAATCCTCGTAATATAGTTTTATCTATACTCTTAGTCTACCTTAATGAAGTCTGTTTCTTTAGGGGATATATGAAATTATGACTCTGTTTAACTAAGTTTGTTCAACTTTTATGACATTGAGAGAAGCATGGGATTGTGGATCTATCTTCTCCTTCATTTTTATAGCCTAAGAAAAAGATACAAAATTGCAATATGTAAAAGCATTATTATTTTCTGTCGCTCTGATGTAATTTTTCCTGTAAGAAGCTTTATTAGAATTCTAATGATTGTTTAGATTTTCTTTGAGGCCTGAACCTATGCTTGAGTATAATAATAAAACCTAGAATTTTATCTCCATAATTTTTGTATTTTGGTAAATATATTTTTAGCAGCATTTACCTACCCTATGAACTTGGAGAGGAGGCATTTCTCCCATAGCAATGTCATCTTGCAATCAAAAGAAAAACACCTTAATTATATTAGAAAAAGCTTGGTAATATGAAGAAGCATGAAGCTGTAAATATTGTAACACACAGCCATCACTACCAAACTACCCAAACTACCTCTTTTATCTTCCACCCTGTTGGGGGCTGCTTAATGTCCAGCATTAAGCATGATTGGAGATGTGAATAAAAAAAGGACCAGGCCATGTGTGTAGTTCAGGGGAGAAGCATGAACTCCATTTATTGATGCTTAGAACAAAGTTTTTAAAGATCCAAATGACACAAATTCAAGTATCCTTATCTCAATCATATCCTGGAATAGTATTACTAATAGAATAGTCTGCCATACCCAGGAAGTAACTTGGATAAGACAAGGCTTGTTATCAAGGACCCAGGAAGTCATGGGGAAGGTCAGTTGTCTTTTATCAAAATTTATCTTACAGGACAAAGGATGCTCCCTGAGAGCAGACTACAATCTCAAAAATATTTGCATAGAAGCAGGATCCCTGAGAATCAAGTATTTTGACTTACAATAGTCTTTGGCATAATATGATAAGGTACATGTCCTTTTTTGGTGCCTGAGATTTGGGGGTAAAGGTTTTGATGTCAGGATATCAGACAGAAGTCCTTTTAAGTGTGCCCCTGAGGTTCTTTTCAGGGGAGCCAGCCTTTGCAAGTTGTGTCACCTCGAAAGGAATTAGGGCGCATAATTAAGGTCTCTTATTTGAGTCCTGGATCAGGCCTATTTGGCTCCTCATACCACCCCCTCAGACTTGGGGTTCCAGGATTTCTCCCCACTCTCTCCCGGATGAAGTTCTGTCCTCATGTTGCATTCCTCTCTGTGGGAGACGAAACAGAGAGTGATCACCCACAAGACCTACTTAAGTAGTCAGTAGCAGGCTTGAAGGGTACACCGATCACTTGGCATACCTCAGGTGCTCATGGGCCCCTTCTGCCACTCCACACACTTATTCCTCTTGCTTCACTGATTGCTCTGGCTCGGCTGGATTGGAAAAAGTAATATTCAACTGCTTTGGTTTCTCACTCCTACACAAGAGTTTGCCCCCCCCAACCTACCCCAGCAGGGTGGGCTACGGCTCACAGAGAACCTCAATCATGGCAGCTGTTATTTCTCTCCACACTGATTTTCTTCCCATTATTCTTTTAGAAACAACCACTACATTTATACTTTGATATTTAATACTGCTCAACCCTCTTCATGCCTACTTTTTTCCCCCTTCTAATTTCCTTTGAGAATCTTGACTTTTTGTTCTTCTAGGTCAGTTTTGTTATCCTTATTCCTTAAAATGACTCTTTGGTTTTGTTTGATTTTTTTTAATAGCAATATTTTCATATAGCAAAATCCTTATGTTTGCTGATGATTGTTAATTCCATAACAAAAAAGAATATTAAAAACAAAATGCCTAGCTGCTCTTGATCTCCAGCTAATAATACGGACCAGCTAAGACTACACGATGATTTTTCTCCGTCTTCTCTCCAAGATTGTTTCAGACTTTTTTTTTACCAGCTTCTCATCATCAGTAAGCAGTTTTGTTCTAATTTATAGACATTTCCTTGGTTGTTGTTGTTATCTAGTAGTTTAATCATGTCCAACTCTATGTGACCCCATGGATGGCCATGGGGGTTTCTTGGCAAAGATACTGGAATAGCTTGCTATTTCCCATCTCCAGTATGTCTCCCCATTTTACGGAGGAAAATCTGAGGCAAACAGGAGTTAAGTGACTTGCTTAAGGTCACACAGTTAGTAAGTATCTGAGGCTGGATGTGAATTCAGATTTTCCTGATTCAAGGCCTAATGCTCAATCCATTGCACTATCCCTTTGTCCTTTGTACCTACCATAAAATGAAGCAATTGACAGACTATAGTTATTGTTCTATTATGTTTCTTGAGCTCTCTAGAAAGTATCTGACATTTCCTCTAACTATTCACACTACATAAAGACTTTTCAGTATCTTCATCACAACATTTCATAGATAATCCCCAAATCAACCATCCTTAATGGAGTTCTAAATTGGCTTGTGCCCACCATCTTTTCAAAGATTATATGGCTATAATGCAACTTAGTAACTGAAAATAACCACATTATAGTAGCATATAAGATGTGTATTACTCTGTGTTTACTAACTTGTTACTCTATACACCATAATATAAGACATATAGTGAATTAATAGCTGTTCTGTTTAGGAAGGATTTAAGTTTGAAACAATAAAAACTCTGAACTATCAGTTGCAGCTGAGATAAAAAAAAGAAAAAAGATATAAACAAATTAAAATTTTCAGTGAACAGAGCACTGGCCCTGGAGTCAGGAGGACCTGAGTTCAAATGTGATCTCAGACACTTAACACTTACTGGCCCTGTAACCTTGGGCAAGTCACTTAACCCCAAATGCCCTTCAAAAAGCAAAAAACCAAACAAAAACAAATTAAAATTAATCCCAAATAAAACCCCTATAAATAAAACAGATTCTTTAGAAATTTATGTGAAACATCCCTTTTTATTACTCCCAAGTCTACTTAGACCTGGATTTAATATTTTCTGTGTTGGTTTAGCTCCCATTTCATGGGAAAAATCCCTTTTCTTCTTACCTAATTGTCAACAAATCACTTAGAACTCAATCATGATCAAATAAAAAATTTTCAATTAGATTGGTAAAAAAAAATCCTTATTTATTTAGAAACATCAAGAAACATGTAAAATGACACATAGAAATTCATCATTTTTACTTTATCTCTATAACCATCTTCTTTACTCTCCAAGGCTAGAATCTCTTACTCTCCTGACTTTGTACCTCCAGCCTCAGAGTAGAATCTGATCTCTCACTTCTCCAAGGTTAAAATAGATGTCCTTACTCCTGATGCTATTCCATGTTTTAAAAGGAGAATAAACCATGCAAATGCACAGCCTCTCATGGAAGTGATTCTTGTAAGTATCAGCAGGTTTGGGGGTATGTCAATCATTTTGTATGTCTCAGATGTTTTCAGGAACCCTTGACCATCCTTGATTTTTGTACCTGGGCATTTGTCAAGTTCATGTTGTTACCATTGGCAAAAGTTTCTATTCCCTTTATCAGCTTATAACCCAGCAATTTAAAATATTATATACTCTGATTTTGAAGGTCAGCAACTCAGTGGTCTGTTGTTTCTGTCTTTCTGGAGGTCAGAGGTGAGGTTGAATTTTCTGTTACTATACCATGATAATTCTGTTTGGGTAAATATTGACCAAACATTAAGATCAGAATGGGGTTACTTTATTTCCCCACAAAAGTAACTACTATGATGGAGAATGCTCCCTTGCCTTAGATCTTTACTGTTAGAGATTGTCTTTAAAAGACAATTGAGTTGCAATGAGATATCAGGAAAGTAAATTTTAATAGGAAGAATCGGCTAGGATATAATGCATAGAAGATTGTGGTGAAATGGATAAAACCCTAGATTTAAAGGTGGAGTACCAGAGTTCAAGTCAGGTTCTGAGATTTGCTACCTCATGACTCTGATCTTATTAAGACAGTGCTCTAGTCAGCTATACTAACTCTCACCATTTCCTTGTCTAAAATTAGATCCAATCGTAGTTTAATCTTTACCATTTACACCTAGACCCACCAATTAGGGGCCCATGCTCTAAGAGGAACAAGAAGCCAGCTCAAGATCAAGAGTGACTCAAAAGTTGGTCCTGGTCTTTCCTGGTAACGACTCTTGACCATGACAAGAATCTTATTTCCCCATTCCTTTAGCAGAGAACCTTATTAACCTTTTGCCAAAAGAAAACCAAGGGGTTTAGGTTGAAATGGATTAGATCACATTGATGGTAGAGTGACTAAACAAAGTGGAATATTAATGGGATAGAAAGCTATTGCACTTTTAAAAAATTATACATTTAAGGAATTTAGTGAAACATGGGAAAGCATATATGCATTGATACAGAGCAAAATAAACAAAGCTGAGAAATCAATATACACAATAATTATGCTAATTTAAATAAAAGAATACTGAAAGGCAGGTGAACTCTGATTAATTGTAATAACCTTGGATCTAGAGAACACACCATGCTCCTTTCAATAGTTACGAAAGATTGGTATACTGGATAAGGGCACTTGGACTTGGTGTCAAAAAGACTTGGGCTCATGTACCTAATAGCTGTGTGAACCTGGGGAAGTCACTTAAGCTCTCCGTGGACTGTTTCTTCATCTATAAAACAAAAATGTTTTATTTTAGATGGCCTCTGAGGCTATGTTGTATTTCTATGATCTTTTCTGCCTAGGAGGGCAGAACGGAGAAGTTGGTATTATGAGTTTGATTGGGTAGCTATATTTTCATAAGGGTATGGGGAATGAGGTGGTGGGATTCCAAATGGAAGAAAGAGAATGCTATCCATTTTATCTACTTGATATTTCTCCTACGACCAATCTGCTCTAAGGACTACTCCTAATTAAATAATTCAAGTCAGTTACATATTGCTTAGCCCTTAATCATATCTTAGGTGTCATTTTTTCTTTTCAATAATGCTTTAAGCAAAGAAAGACTAGGGATCTCCTGGAATACTTCTGTATTTTTGCCAATGCCTAACACAGCGGTTCTCAACCTGTGAGTTATATTCAATTTGTGACAATGAAAATACATCCTGCATACTAGATATTTACATTATGATTCACAAGAGTAGCAAAATTACAGTTATGAAGTAGCAAGGAAAATAATTTTATGGTTGGGGGTCACCACAACATGAGTAACTGTATTAAATGGTCGTGGCATTAGGAAGGTTGAGAACCACTAGCCTAACACAACACTAAGCACATCCTAGGTGGTTTATAAATGCCTGTTGGTTAAATTCCCTTTTAATTAAACTATAGCTGTACCCTAAATAAAAGTTCTAGAAATCCTTGGTAGGAGGCTTTGTAGAGTTCCATGACTTTGACTTTTTTCTTGAATACAATGATCTACCCACTAGAGTATTAGTCTTCTGAACTGCCTTCAGGGAAACTTGTAGTTATCACTGGGGAGGACACAGATTCATATTTTAAAACTGCAGCCAAGAAAGTTGTAAGCTAATTTCTCATACGGCTTGCTGCTCAGCTATCAAATGTTTCTCAAGGGACCACAGGGCTTTGAGATCCAAGCTGGGTACTTTCAATAACACGGAACAGACTTTGACAATAATCAAAGGAGACCATAGCTAATAACCAGCAATGAAACTTTTAGAAGTGGAAAAAAAAGGATCCAAAGATTATAGATTTTGGAGAAAACAAATCAGTCAGTAAAGTCAGCAGGCATGGACATCTACAACCTCTGCCAAAGACAGAAGAAACAGTTCTGGCTGCTGAGTTGAGAAAAGAAATTAGAAAAAATGGCCAGCCAGATAGTACATTATGGTACTGGCAAACTCCAGAGAAAGAGTGTGTCAAAGATATTAAAAAGCCATTCAGGGCTAGAATGACTTGATTCAGCTGGGAGAAGATGAAAGAAGCACGGGATATTTCCTGGATGAGTTTTTTTTTTTATGTCTAGAAATATGAGTATCCCAACAGGAGTTATGGCCTTTACCCAGGATTTTTCTTGGTGACCGACATGAAGCTTAATTCACTGAGCTGACTGGTTTTCAACCCGCTGAAGTCACTGGCTTTGTCCATTCCTTTTTGTGTGTGTGTGTGGTTGTTTTATTGATTCCTTTTGGTTTTATTTCACAGTTATTTCTCATTATACCCACCCACCCCATATTAAATCGAACCCTCTCCTGTAATA
Source organism: Pseudocheirus occidentalis (assembly GCA_028646575.1). Taxonomy (NCBI): domain Eukaryota; kingdom Metazoa; phylum Chordata; class Mammalia; order Diprotodontia; family Pseudocheiridae; genus Pseudocheirus; species Pseudocheirus occidentalis. The sequence goes on along the minus strand of CM053595.1, from coordinate 257,347,726 downwards.
AAAAAAAAATTAAGCAAAGCTAAATTCTAGCAAATGCATAGGATAATGAATGCCACATTTCTTAGGACAATCTATCTAGAGCTGGAAGGGACCATAGGATTATCTATTTGGAGTTGGAAGGGACTTTAGAGACCGTCTAATTCAGCTCCCTTATTTTACAAAGGAGGTCACTGAAGCACTGAGGAGTTATTTACCCAGATTTAATAATAGCTAGCATATATAAGTACTTTTAAAGTTTACAAAGCTCTTTAAAAGTATTATTTCATTTAATTTTCACAACAACACTGAGAGTTAAGTACTATTGTCAACTCCTTTTCTACAATAAGGAAATGTGTAATTGATCATACAGCTAGTAAGTGTCTAAAGCATAGGTCCCCAAAGTAGATGATACTCCTCCCCCTGGGGGGCACTAGAATGATTCAGACAGGCACTAGTAGCCTTGAGTGCAATTGTGTGGCACTGAATAAAAACAAGGGGATGGTGTAAGCATAAGGAAAGAAAAGAAAATTTTGAAATTTTGAATTTTGAAAATTTCGTACATCTTTCATCTGTTGTATAACAAAGTTAAAGTCATAGTTGTTACATTACTTTCCAAATATACACAAAAATGCAAATTATAATCAATCAATAATGGTCAAGTCCACTGACAGGTCTTAATAAGCAAGTGTTGGAAGGTGAGTGGGATGCATATTGCCAGAAAGTTGAGCATGCATTGGCAGGAGTATCTGTATGTAATGACTTGTTTACCAAATTACACTATACAGTTACATGACATAGTATTGTGTCATCAAAATCTGAATGCAGAGAATCCCTACAAATTTACAATCAATTATTAAATTTAAGACGCATTGTTTAATATATATGCATATGTACATATATATTAAATGATGCAAATTTTAAAAAATTAAAGTGTTAAAGGAAGTAGATTTCCAGGGTGACACTGAATAACTTTTTTTAAGGTTGTGGCAGGCCAAATAAGTCTGAAAACCTCTTGTCTAAAGCAAGATTGAATCCTTGTTTTCCTGTTTTCCCATTCAGTGTTCTTTTCATGGAGATACCAGCTACTTTTGTATAGGATTTGTATGGTGTTCTGCTGGGGACTGAAAGGTGAGGTAGAGATAGGATTACAGTCAAGAACCATGACTTAAAGGAAGCCAGGATGAGCTTTTGAGTCATCCTTGGTCTTTATCCTAAGGAGCCTGGCTTCTTGTAACTTTTGGAATCTAGATCCCTAATTGGTGGGTTTAAGGTGTTTGGAGATGCTAAAAATTAAACCATTTGCATGACTTTAGACGAGGAAATAATGGGAGTCAGCAGATTTGATCAGAGCGCTGTCTTAATAAGATAGCATCACGAGCTTGCTATTTCCTTAACTCTCAATTACAGTTATTTTAATCCCTAGTCATAACCAGCACCCTTAATCCCAGATAGCTTTTCTTATACATTTATGTCATTGGTCAGTCACAAGCGGAACTGGAGAATCATGTGAATGGGTCAGTGCAAAGCCTTCCTGCCACTGGAAGAAACAACCTAAATGGAGCTATCATCTTTGTGTTTCAGCATATTTAGGTATGGGAGAGAAAGAGAATAAAATTAATAGTGCTGACCCAGATTCCAGAAGGGAAGTTATAAAAGGGCTTCATCCACTGTCTCCTCTATATCTGTGTGTGATGAAATCAAAGTGTGTGCCTCTGGTTATTGCCTCCAGTCACTTGCTTTTAATTTCCAAGGAGGAAGAATGTTTAATCTTTAGGATAGTAACAGAGGAGAAACTCTGATTTTCTGTTAGCTCTCTCGCTAGTGAATCAATCAACAGAAAGAAAACTAACTTTGAAAAGTGAGTTAAGGGTAGCAGTTTGCATTATAGGCATAATATTTGCTACCTCTGTTAAGTCACCCTTCCTGTGTAAAGAATGGCAGCCCTTCAGCCTACACAAGAATAGGTAATGATGACAGCAGCAGGAACAGTAGTTAGCATTTACGTAGGGCTTTCAGGTTTTTGCAGTGCGTTAGGTGTGTTAGCTCAATGAATCCTCTTCTGACACTGATGATATAGCAAGGAGAGGGAATAACAGGGTCCCCCTGATCAGTTGAGTCCCCAGCTCACTTAATGAGACTACAAAGGTAAGGGCAGTAAATAGACTATGAGGTGTTAAGATTGCCCTATTCAGAATTAGAAAAGTCTAACTGCATTTTGTAAAAGGGTATGTCACTTTTAAATTTTGAGTGGATGATTTTGTATCTTACAAAGGGTGTGAAGCCTCTAGTTGCTCACACCAGGGCTCTATTTTTAACAACCAACTCTCTGGGGAAAAATATACTCATGAACACACTTTAAAGTTTATTCTGAATTATTGACATTTTTCCTATAGCTTTTAAAAACCTAGACATAGGTAGTCAAGACAACAAATCAAGCCCTTATCTGTAGTTCTACTGATTTCTGAAGTATATACACCCACATTGAAAACTAAACAGTATGTAGCTTGGTTTTAGCACATTACGGGCTCATACCCTTGGAGTGGCCTGTTCCAAGATTGTAAAGGATTCAAACCCTGGAGTGGCCTATTCACAGCTTGGAAAGGAAATTTAAGTAAGTATCTACCTCACTAAAGTCAATGAGCATTTATTAGGTGCTTATTATATACACCAGGAACTGTGTTAAGCCTTGGGCATACAAATAGGACAAAAAAGAAAGATACCTCAGTCATCTCTGCCCATAAGAAGCCCACTTTATATATAAAAATATATACAATATATAAAAGGAAAATAAAAAGTAGGAGTAGGAAAACAAAAAGAGAGGAGAAAGAGAGAGCCTTGTGAGAGTAGAGAAAGAAATCCAGTTTGCAGCTGGGCCCAGAAAAGGATAAAAGAGTAAATTTTTTTTTTTTTTTGCTTTTTGGAGGGCTGTTGGGGTTAAGTGACTTGCCCAAGGTCACACGGCTAGTTTTTGTGTTAGGTGTCTGAGGTCAGATTTGAACTCAGGTCCTCCTGATTTCAGGGCCGGTGCTCTATTCACTGTGCCACCCAGCCGCCCTTAAAAGAGTAAATATTAAGTAGGGGAGTGGGGGCGCTTCTTTAACATGGAAGTTCCATGAGAAAATTATAAAAGGAAGGGGCTACATGAGTAGAGGCATCTTCCAAAAGGAGAAGGTTACTGGAGCATGGTAGCCATGGCAGCTTCTAGGGTGGGAAGGGTGAAGAGATAGGAGGCCCAGAGAGGAATGAAGAAATGCTTTGTTGTATATTTTATTTATTGACATCTTTGTTCCTTTTGGAAGTGTGAAGAAGCTTATCCATCAAGAGGTTTAGGATGTCAAAGATTTTTAGGCACAGGGAGGTTAATGACATAACCCTGGACAAGTCTTCTTTGTTATATCTTCTATTTTCTTAATTAAAAAAATTTATAGTCTTCTTTATTATGTCTTTTCTTTTCTTAATTTTTTAAAAAAATGTATAGAATAATATAAATTTAAAAAAAATTTACAAGCATTTCCATAACACAGCATAATTAAATATGATTGCACAAGAAACTGCAAATCTATTATGTACAACCTGCTCTTCCTTTTAAATACATGATAGTTATCCTGTACATTTCTTCCCCCCCTTTCCCCTTTTTTCTCCAACCTCCTGTAGCGCCAATGCAATATTTACAACACCCATGATCATAATAGAGACCATGACTATAACTATTGCATGATGGTCAATTGCAAAATATGCCAGACCCTCCAGATAAAGTATAAAGCTGAAGGTTTTATTTAGACACCAGAAAACTGAATCCCAAAACCAGTAAGCCAAAGTACCAAAGATATTCAGAAGCCCTAATAATAGTGAGAGCCACAGCAGCCTTTAGACTTCCCACAAAAACTAATAGGAGATCAATATTTACTCACAAAACTCTCTATTTCCTTGCCCATGCTCCTCTGTCCCAATTGTCTGCAACTGTTTCCCACTGTCAGACTTGTGCTCTACCACCTTCTGGGTGGGCTCTGCTTCTCCTCAGCAATCTCCTCCCACCACAGGCTCCATGTGACTACATTCAGCCTATCAGGGGGCAGGGATTATCTTCACAGCAGGGAAGTTTCAAAATCCTCCCTAGGTGTATTAAGGGGCAGGGAAGATCTTCAAATTCACGTTCCCATTACACCTCCCCCCTGATGGCTACCATTAGACACCTCGGTGTGTGTGTGTGTGTGTGTAAAATAATTCTATACATCTATTTATCCGTTCTTTGGATACAGATAGCATCTTCCTTCATAGGTCCTTTGTAGTTAATATGGGTATTTATAGTAGTCAAAATGACTTATTCACTCAAGTCATTCTTAAAACAATATTGCTGTTGCTGTATATCACATTCTCTTGGTCCTGCTCATTAGAGAAAAGAGAAAATGAGAGGAAAAGAGAGAAAGAGGAGAGGAGAAAGAGGTGAAAGGAAAAAGTGAAAAGGGAGGAGGAGAGACAGTAAAAGGAGAGGAAGGGGGAGAGATGGTTGTAATTTATAGTTTTATCGAGTTGTCTGAATCAGTAAGAGATTAAGTGACTTGCTTATGTTTACAGAGCTTATATGCATAGGCAAGAGGCAGGATGAGAACCAAGGTCTTCCTGACTTTCTCTGGCTCTCAAGCTGGTACATCACATTACCTCTCATGATTTTCATGTAATGTCCATTACCTAGTAAGATCTTGA
>CM053595.1:257309501-257342543 GCA_028646575.1 Pseudocheirus occidentalis | reverse complement strand
TCATCATCATCATCACCATGGCTAACATTTTTATAGCACCTACTATGTGCAAAGCACTGTGCTAAACACTTCAAAAATATTATCTCATTTGATCCTCATAACAAGCCTGGGAAGTAGGTATTACTATTATGTAATAGATGAGGAAACTGAGATAAACAGAGGTGAAGAAACTTGCCCAGGGTCACATGGTAATAAATACCTCAAACCCGATATGAACTGAGGTCTTCCTGACCTCAGGCCTGGTGTTCTAGGCACTAGATCACCTAAGATGCCCCCTAAGGGCATCTAAATTTCCTTCCACCTCTGAGATTTTATGATTCTCTGATATGGTCTTTTATCAGAGCATACCACATGTCACTTATGCCCTGAAACAGTCCCATCACTCTTCCATTTTCAGGTTTCCATAAGATTCTCCAAAGTATTATTGGTATTCATTAATGAGTGTCCAGTTTCCAGAGTAGCCTGTTACTGTCTAAATCCTATATAGAACATAAAACATAATGCTCTCCCAGGCATTATATTCTAAAGAAAAGGATGCAAAGAAAGTATTCTAGCACAAGAGATTTAAAAGCAGAAACAGAGCATAATGAATCTCAGTGTGGAAATGCTGTATCTTCAAAAGTAGGAAAAACTGAAATGCTTTCTCAAGTTGTTTCAGCTTTGTAACAAATAAAGGATAAATGCTGATTTGCAAACAGCAGAAATAAGCTGCCAAAGGGCAAAAATGAATCTTCATTTCATGAAAAGTTTTCCAAATATGCAAATGGGTTTGTCCATCTAAGGTCATTTACTTCCTGCCTGATGATAGACAAGACAACTTCTCAAGATTCCCTTCCAACCCTACAATTTTATGGCATCCTCAAAGAGGCATCACTTCTAGATCTACTATTTGCATAGATTTAAACTGTAGGGAAATAAGGAAAATAACTAGATTTCCTAGCAAGAAGATGGCTAACACCAAAGTTGTTCCCTCACTAGAGCTAAGACACAAAGGATTAAAGTCAGCTCTGACAAGATATGAAAGAGAAAAGAATGGCAGTGATGGCCTAGAATAGGAATCTTAACCTTTTTTATGCCATGGGCAACTTTAACAATGTGGTAAAATCTATAGACCTCTTCTCAGAATCATGTTCGTTGTCAATTCCATAATTGAAGGAAATGATCGTTTTTGGTTAGATGTCAGTGAATATGAAGATGTATTTTTTTCCCATCCAAATTCACAAATCTATCCATGGGCCCTAATTTAAGAACCCTTGGCCTAGAAGCAAGTTGTAGTTGAATTCCTCTTAGAGGAATTCTTAGAGACAGTAGAGACCTCTTAGAAACAGTGCAGAAAGAAGTCTTGGAGTGTAAGAGCTCCAGGAGGATCACAGGGACCCTACCCAAAGTAAAGGTGCTAGAGGCCATAAGACAACCTCATGATAAGGAAGAGAAAACTTATCCATCTAAGATTTTTCCAGTACTTCACAACAGAGATAAGTCTTTATGACTGGTGAAGTCCAGTGAAGAAATACATACCTGGGGCTACCCTAGCAGGCAAGGTCATCATCATGTACAACGTGGCATAATGGATAAAGAGATAGACTTGGAATTATGGGTTCAAATCTTGCCTCATAGTCTTACTAACATACCTGTTTCCCTCAGTAAATCACTTAAAATCTCTGAGCCTCGGTTTCCATATTTATAATATGGAAATTATACAATGATAATGTCTAACTCACTAATAGTATTGTTGCAAAGATGAGATAATATATTGAAATCATTTAGCAAACTTTAAAGTATCACATTAAAGTCCGCTTAAAAACCCATAATGTTTCATTAAATCTGTGATTTGAGCAGTATTTCAACACTTTAAAAGATTCATGATTTTCTCCAATCTGGCTACTCCTGCTACTGATAGAGATCATAATTCTTCCATACCTTTATAAACAGGTGTGATGAGATTCTGCGGCTGCAAATATTCATCACCTCATAGTCAATCATTCAGTCAATAAACATGTATTAACTGCTAGATACTGTGCTAAGCATTGTTGGTACAAAGAAAGGCAAAAGACAGTCCCTGTCCTCAAGTTGCTTACAATCGAATGGGCATGCCAGCAAGCAGACAGATGTGTACAAACAAGCTATCTACAGGATAAATGGGAAATAATTCACTGAGGGAAGTCATTAGAATGAACAGGGCTTGACAAAGATTTTCTGCAGAAAGTGAAATCTTAGCTAGGACTTGGAGGAAGCCAGAGGTAGAAAGGAGGATGGAGAGCATTCCAGGCACAGGGAACAGGTAGGAAAAAAGGCCAAGAGCCAAGAGATGCTGCTTCATCACTTGAGACATTTCTTGTTTACAGGGCAGCAAGGAGGCCAGTATCTCTAGTTCAAAGAGTGTATGGGAGAAGAAAGGCTGTAAAGGTATAAGAAGACTGGAAAAGTGGAGAGCTATTTAAATTATGAAGGGCTTTGAATACTCAATAGACAATTTTGTATTTGATTCTGGAGGCAAGAGGAAGCCATCAGAGTTCACTGAATATGAGAGTGGCATGGTCATACCAGAGTTTTAGGAAAATCATGGCCAACCCTCTGTGTACGAACTTAACCAGACCTGTCTTTGAGCAATGGAATCCCAGCTCATCCCCGAGCTTAGATTTAAATTTTTTCTTTCTTGGGACAATGTCTCAGAAAATGCTGGCATAGCCTGCAAGTCAGTCAGCATTTATTAAGCACCTATTGTGTGCTGGTACTGTGTTAAGTACTGGAGATATAAAGAAAGGCAAAAGATGGTTTCTTCCCCCAAAAAGCTCAGTGTAAAGAGGGAGATAACATGCAAAAAAAAGAACCAACTATACAAATAAGCTTCATGTAAGATAAATTGGAGATAATTGAGGCAGCTAGGTGGCACAGTGAATAGATCACTGACCCTGGAGTCAAGAGGACCTGAGTTCAAATCCAGTCTCAGACACTTAACACTTACTAGCTATGTGACCTTGGACAAGTCACTTAACCCCAACTGCCTTGCCTTCCCCCCTCAAAAAAAAAGACTAAAAAAAATTTGAAGATAATCAATAGAGGGAAAGCATTAGCATTAAGGAGGATCAGGAAAGACATTTCATGGAAGATTAGGTTTTATCTTGAAGGAAGCTTGGTAAGCCAAGAGGCAGGAATGAAGAGGGAGAATATTCCATGCTTAGGGAATAGCCAGCCAGGATCACCTCCATATCACAATCAGACACTGGAATAGGATGTTAGTAGAACAACTTGAATAAATATCACAAAAATCATGTAATCATTAACCGGTGTTTCACACCTATTCTGAACTGGCTATCAGGAGAATGCATGAAAATGTGCTGCATTCTTTTACTGATCTCAGTGTGCCAGGATCCACCAGATACTGCTGAGTGCAATCATCTGATGTGCATGGTGCTTGGAAAACCATTCTGCTCTTTTTGGAAGGGATGACTAATTTGACAGGATTCACAGCACACCTCCATAGAGCTGCACCTGGGCCCCTTTGATGGATGAGGGCCACATGATGGCAACGGGTCATTCAAGTGAGGAAGCAAATGAAAGCTAGAGAAAAAAATTACCATTTCACCTCTGGCTATTAGTATGAAAAGGCAAGACTTTGTCAGGGTCAGATTTATAGGCCTGGTTTGAGAGAGGGGAAAGAGACAGAGACAGAGAGAGTAAGGAGAAACTGAGACAGAAACAGATTCAGAGACAGAGAGGCTAAGAGAGAGCCAGAGACAAAGGGACTGAGACAGAGACAGAATAAGCAAAAAGCCCAAAAGAAATGTATGGACAGCTTTGATGTACAGCTTCCATTTGCCTACTTTATATATTTAGTCTGGATGTGATCTCCAATATAGCAGGGATGGTATGAATGTCTGGAGAGGGTGGTAGGAAAGAAGATTCCCCCTATCTTCGAATGACACAACATATACTGGCCACTGTGTGGTCACATAGACTTGCTACTCCTCCAGTAATCAAAAATTACCAAAGTTTCTCTCTCAGGGATTCCCATCCATGGCTGTGGGAAGTCCCTGAAATTTCCAGCATTCTTAGCCCCGACATTTAATCCTAAATTCAGTAGTTACTTTCCTGGCAGCTTAGAGTAAATGATTTGATTTCTCAGTTCCTTCATCTGTAAAATGTCTGGCTCTTTCAGTCCTGAATTCAGAGGGATTGCATTCCATTGCTTTAAAAAAAACAATTCTTATTTTCCAACTTATCTTTCTCCATATCAACCCTTCCTGCCAAGAAGCCTAGAAGCTTTTTTTCTACAAAAAGAGCGATGTTGAAATGGATCACTCCCTATAATGTTAACCAACTTTGTAAAGGCCTATTTATTTTGTTTTCTCTGGCAATGGCTGCTTACCAGATCCCTACTCTTGAAAACAGAAGGTCAGAATGTTGACAGGGAGACCCCAGAATCTAGCCAAGATATTTCTGGGTAGGATCAAAAGTATGTTGGAAGAGCCCTGAGATCTTGCTGGGAAGGTGGAGGAAAAGGGAAAGAGGGATACTAAATCAGACTACCAAACAAAAGGACTAGTTATAAAGTACCACCACTGCTTACTCCACCCCCACTGCAGTAATGGGCAAAAACTTTAAGCCATGTACGTGCAGATAGCTTGAGGTGGCCTATGGGGACATCCCATGGAGCATGCTCAGACTTACCATTCCTGGTTCCAGTCAACATCTTCTGGGCTTACTGCCCAGTATGCGTGACTCAATATTAAAGATGGAGAGGGAGAGGGGAAGGGAAAGGAATAAGTGTTTATACAGAACCTACTATGCACCAAGCATAAAAGATAAATGCTTTTATTAATATTATTTCAGTTGATCTTCACAAAAATCCTGTAAAGTGCTATTACTATCCCCGTTTTTTTCATTTGAGGAAACTGAGGCAAACAAAGGTTAAGTGACTTGTCCAGGGTCACACAGCTAGTAAGAGTCTGAGGCAAGAATTGAACTCAGGTCTTCCTGACTTCAGGCCCAATATTCTATCTACTGCATCACCAGATGCCTCTAAAGGGTATATACTACAAAATGACAAAAAGTCCCCTTATTGGGCCTTGGAGCTAGGAGAGCTGGTGGTTCATTGGAAATAAAAAGGAAGCAACTGCCCCCTCAGCCTTTCTCTTCCTTTGTGATCTGGAAGTGTACCAAAACTGTTTCAAGTTGTTGCCTGGGAAAAGTTAGGGGAAGCATGTCTTTCTTTAACCCCCACATCAGCCTCCATGCAGCCAGGAACAGATAGCACCTAAAGCATACATTCTGTCTGTGTTTGGGCATGCACCCTTTTGCATTTGCTCTTTCCTGACCTTAAATGAATGAATATCTATTTTTAAAAATGAGTATATCTAGGTTTGGAGGCAACTACTGTTCAGATCCAAATGGACTTTGACCTAGGGGAGCTTGGGACCTCTAGACTTCTTAAATTTACAAGATCAGGAACTCACCTAAGATGAGAAAAGAATAAACACCAAAGAAGCGCCAAAACCCAGACTCAGGCTTTCCTAGGCAGAGTCCATGTTTTAGCTGTTGTGTGCTCACAGTCTCATGGAAACCAGCATGAGAGTAAGGTCCTTCTGCTCTTCTTTGGTCCAGAAAAAAAGTTTGACACTTTTCTTACACGATTCCCCATCAGAAAGAGAGAGGCTGGGAGAGGTCACTCCCTTTTATACAGCCACAATGTCATCAGTTCTCCTGATTCAGTAAGTCAATAAATAAAGAGATTCTTCAACATCCCGAATGACAAACCTTTTCGCCTAAGTCATACGTAGCCAAAACTAGGTCTCAGAGCTCCCATGTGGTTGATCAAAGGCAGGAGTGGCAGTTCCGACCATGTTACCCAGAATAGTTCCTTTAGTACACCTCATTCTCACTTTCTGAAGTCTTAAGAGCCATCTAAAGAAACATGGAAAGAAGTAGGGAGTCCTAGGGGAATGATAGATGGAATTAGCTGGTGCCTTGCCTTACCATTCCACCACAATAACTAAACCCAAGATTAGGATTCCAGGATGAACCTTTCTAGGACTCTGTGTGTGTGTGTGTGTGTGTGTGTGTGTGTGTGTGTGTGTGTGTTTGGTTTGCTGTTTGGTATGCTTTGCATTTCCTAAGTTCCTTATACTGGAGCATTTAGGTGATGCAGTGCATAGAGTGCTGGGCCTGGATTCAGGAAATCTCTTCTCCCTGAGTTCAAATGTGGTCTCAGATACTAAGTAAGCTGTTCAAAATATGCCTCAGTTTCCTCATCTGTTAAAAAAAGGAGATTGGACTCTATGGCATCTAAGATTCCATTCCCCTCTAAATCTCTGATCCTCTGATACCTCATCTCTATGTCTTGACACAGACCATCCTCCCTCTTCTCGACCTCCAGGAATTCAGTTTCCATAAAGACTCTTTCATAGCAATAATAATGACTAAAATGTATATAATACTTTAAGGTTTTCAAATAATTCTAGAAATATTATTGCATTTTGTTCTCACAACAACTCTGGGAGTAGATACTATTTTTTTTTTGCTATTCCCATTTTACAGAAGAGGAAATAGGTAGACAGTTTAAGTGACTTGCCCAGGACCACACAGCTAATAAGTGTCTGAGGCTAGATTTGAACTGAGTTCTTTCTGACTCCAGGTCCAGTACTCTATCCACTCAGTCTCCGAGTTGCCAACCTATCTTTGCATCCTCCATCCAAAATCGTTGGTGTCTTCCCATTCAAAGTTATCTTGTGACTAATTTTTATGTCTCAAATCTACCTACAGTCATACATGCTAGCTGGCAGAATGGATAGAATGCTGGGCCACAAGTCAGAAAGGCCTGAGTTCAAATTAGACCTAGCTATGTGACCCTGGGCAAGTCACTTAACCCTACTTGCCTCAGTTTGTTCATCTGTTAGTAGGAAGAGGAAGTGGCAAACTGCTCCAGTACCTTTGCCAGGAAAACTCCCAAAAGGTATCATAAAGAGTCTGAAACAACTGGAAAACAACTCAACAACAACAATGGGCATCTTTTCTCCCCCTTTCAAATGTAAGTTGCTTTAGGGCAGGGATTTCTGCTTTTTCCTTTGTATCACTAGTGTTGAGCACAGTCTGGCACATAATATAACTGGAGCACAAGCCGTTTGCATGAATTCTTCTCCCTGGAGGAGAGTGATTACTCAGGGCTCCATTTCTACATAAGTTGGTAAGAGGATGGGAGAAGAGGGATTTTTATCTTCTGGCTTCCACATGTGGTTCCAGATTCTCTTTAAGATGTCCCTGGAGTGAGGGAACTCAGGGAAGAAGCCAACATGTACAAGAGTCAGCACCTTAATCATGTCCCTGTCCCCAGCTTACCACACTAGAGATTTCAAGGAATTTCCCCTTGGGTGAGATCTGGAATACTCTCTTGGTTGAGTTGAGATGTCTTACTTCCAACAGGAGAGCTCATTCTCCTTCTAGTATATCCTCAGCTATATTTTATCTGGCACCATCTATGTATTATCTGCTATATCCTCATCTATATAACTTCTCAGATTTCTGCTTACTATTGGCTTGGATAAATGCCTTTATTTGAGATTTACTATATGGGGTCTTTGTAAGCTGGCATTTGGTGGGGAAAGAGCCAAACCATAGACAGATAACTTATGGCACTCCTTTGCAGTCAAGCAATCAAAAGTGAAACTTGAACCTAAAAATTATTTCCCCTCGTCTAACAATATTTAGAGGACTGATAGATTTAATTCTAACCCAGCACCCCTTCTCTGAAGAAAGCAGAGTAACCAGCTTTGTGGTATCAATCTCCTATCCCCTGCTTGGCAGGAATTTGAGTTTCCCTTGGAGAAGAGTGGGCAGGAGGCTAGAGATATTTATTCATGCCTCCAAGTGTGTGCCTCATCCAGACAGACAAATGTGGGCACACAAAACCCAGATAGGCAATACACATATGCACACTCACATAGACCCTGCAGTATCAAGAGCTTAGTAAATACTTGGAGATTGAATTCCTTTTAAAGCTTAAAGTCATTAAAAGAACTTTGAAATTTCTCAAAAGCAATCCAGCCTGTTCTCCTTCTGCTTTAATCTAGGCTCCAGTCATTGTCCATTTGCAGCATCTGTGGAAAATATAGATTGATGGACAAACTCTGCATGCTGCCCATCTACCTGCATATCCTAGTCTAGACGGCTGCTATTATTCTTCATCTTTGATTTTTCCTCTCTAGATGGTTAGGCCAAGCTCTTTTGAGTAATTATATATGTCATGCAGTAGACTCTGCTGTCTTAGGGATAGAAACAACCAGCCCAGTCTTCCACAAATGAGAGCATACAGAGGTTGTCACCATCTTTGGGGAAGCACTCTTCAGCTTGGATTTAGATCCCCTCCATGACTGTGATGAATACCTTTGGCAAACATCTGACTAACTGTTCTATGCCTTACCCAGTATTAATGATCAGAGGCTGAACGAGTCAAACACATTTTTCTTTTATGTATATTTCAAGGAATCTTGCATAATTTTGACACAGACGTGGGAGATGCTTTGTTGGAGAAGAGTTTTAAAGGCGGCACTTTGCTTTATGAAATGAAAATATATATATGATAAACAAATAATAAGCAAAGGGATAGTAAGGAGAAGGGAAGAAGCATTTACATGGCATCTATTATGTGGAAGGCAGTGGGCTGCATGCTTTTGTAAATGTTATTCTAGAGCTGGCTATTATACTCTACAGTTGACAGCTAATTGTTGCATAGTAACAATGTGGTCTACTATGGAATTCTGTTTGTGAAAGCCCATTTAGCCCAGCGCCCCACATGTAGTTGCTGTTTGTCCTTCATTTTCTTTTTTTTTTTTTTTTTGCTTTTTGGAGGGCAGTTGGGGTTAAGTGACTTGCCCAAGGTCACACGGCTAGTTTTTTGTGTTAAGTGTCTGAGGCCGGATTTGAACTCAGGTACTCCTGACTCCAGGGTCGGTGCTCTATTCACTGCGCCACCTAGCCGCCCCTGTCCTTCATTTTCAAAAAGCACCAATGACATCACAAGGTGATCTCTTGACTTGTGCACGAATTGGATTTAAGTGAGGCAGAGTTGCAAAAAGTCATCAATCTCACTCTCTTCCAGAGTCATCAAAGTCCAGCGGCAAGACAAAAGTCAAGATGCCTGGAGGTGGCCCAAATGCAGCAAGTAACCTTGGCGTCTTTGACATCTGACTAAGCTCTAAGAGCTCCACAGTGCCTGCTTCAGCCACTTATGTGGCAGTTGGAACAAATTGTTCCCTTCTATCCCTTCTGCCAAAGGAAGTCTTCACATGCTCGAGATAGACACCCCCCTAATTCACCAACAGGTTTGGGGTCTGTCCATTGCACTTAACTTGATTTAGCCCTTTTGCTGATATGATTTAGTGAAGTGTGGCTGCTGCACATGCTGCAGTTTCTTGGAGTCACAGGCAAGAGTCGAGTGACAGGTAGACACCAATGGTGGATGAACCCTGAAAAGGGCTTGCCCACCCTCACACAGAGGCACTAGTCCTTCTAAACACCCCATATACCCCTCCTCACCATAAATACTTAATAAATGCTTATTTCCCACCTCCCTGTCCCCTAATACTATCATCAAGGATGGATTCAATGTGTGTGTAGATTACTCTCATAAAATTTTTCTATGTGTAAAACAATAGGCAAATAGGTCAGTGGTTATTAGTCAAATTTTCTTGGTATTAATAAACCAAGATTTCTTCCACACTTTTGGTGAATTTCCCACCTTCAGATGTCTTGCCAACTGACCATTAATGCCCTTGGAATTTTGTCACTTCCAGGACAAACCTTCCCCTTTCAAGTGTTGCACATTTGGTCTAATGCAGCTGTTTTCTCCATTTTAATTCTCTTCAGAGGTGGAAGCCTCTTCTGTAATTACAATAGCTAGCAATTACATAACATTTTAAAGTTTGTAAACATTTTACATGTTATTTCACTTGACTTCCTCACAATGACCTCATGAGGCAAATGCTGTTATAAACTTCATTTTAGAAGATGTACCCAGGGTCACATGACTAGTAAGTTTCTGAGGCAGGATTCAAACTCAGGTCTTCTTGACTCCAAATCTAGCTCTCTACTTCCCTTCCACCTACCTGCCTCATAAGCACATCTAGCTCTAAGATGCCAGAGTGCAAATATAAGAGAATCAACTCTCCTACCCAAGTCCATCGTACCTCCAAGGTCATCCTGGGTGCTTGAAGGTAATGCCAGTGGAACACAAGCTCCATCAGGTTCTATCAAAAGCTGGAAGGGCTCTAAGTATGGTTACCAGACATTGAGGGGGTCTGCTTTTCCAATGATTTGCCTAGCCAAATGCAAAGAGGCTCTTTCTCAGTATGCCAACTACTTGGTGATATATCCAATGGCCATGAAAATGGAGGAACAAACAAAAACTATATAAAGAGGGACCACACAGGACTGAAGGTCATTTATATATATTTACGTATATAAAACATATGTAAATTTATGTATATATGTAAATATATAAAAGTGACCTTTAGTCACATAAATGGTCCTTCTTTGCTTCTTCTGTAAGCAGTAGCAAAAGGAAAGAAAAGGAGGCAAAGGTTTCTAGTATCCCCAAAATTGAATTTACTGTGTATATATTTGGCATTTACATGTGCACATGTCCATCTCCCAGTAGAATGTAAATTTCCTGAAAGCAGGAATAGTTCCATTTTTAAAACTGTTGAGGCAGCCAGGTGGCTCAGTGTAATGAGTTCAAACTCTGACTGAAATATTTACTATCTGTGTGATTTTGGACAAGTCACTCAACCCCTCTCAGCCTTAATGTTCTTATCTGTAAAATGGGGATAATAATAGCACCTATCTTACAGGGCTATTGTGAGGATCAAGTGAGAAAACATGCAAGATACTGCAAACCTAAAACGTTTAAATGTTAGTTAATATTATTATTATTATTATTATTATTATCATAGTACCTAGCACATAGTAAGTATAACAAATACTTGCCTTTCCTCCTCCCTCCCTTCCTTCTTTCTTCTCTTCCTTCTTCCTTCTGTTCTTCATTCCTCCCTTTCTTTCTTCCTTCTTCCTTTCCTTCTTTCTTCCTTCTGTTCTTCCCTCTCTCCCTTTCTCCCTTCCTCCCTTCCCTCCCATCTCACTCCCTTGCTTTCTTTTTCTCTTCCTTTTTATTTCCTTCCCTGCTTCTCCCTGCCTTGGCATCCCAGGCACCTGGAATCTCAGGTACCTCATTGCTCTGCATAGTAGAAACTTATTAAATGCTTAAGGAATTAAAGAGAATTGCCAGAAAGGTTATTGTGACAAACGGAATCATTCTGAACTTTGGGATTCGAGTCTTCTCTTTTCTCTACCCAAGTCCCACTGCAATGCTTTATCATGGCAAAAACATAACCCTAACTTATTGAAGGCTATGTCTGTGGATCATAAGCCCCAGCAGATCCTAGTAAACCGGGAGAGCTTCAGACATCGACCTAATGATGGACTATTATGTCTGGCCTCCAAGGAGCTGTCCAAGCTTATGGAGCCTCATCACAAGAAGGCCAGCTACAGGCAGATTTATTTTTTATACTCAAGTGAGGTTTCTAAGTCACAGAGGACATGAGAGTTGTGTCAGCAGAGGAAATACCCACTCGCACAAAGTTATGGATCTTGAAAATGTTGAAGCATTACTTTTACCTTATTTATAGACATATCTGAAAATGGATAATTTGGTCTGATTTTTGTTACCCAAGTTGTATTTAAGATCAAAAGCCCAATTATTATATTGCAAATCACTAATTAGTGGTTGATGAACCTACATGCAAGGCATTATGCTGGGTGTAAGGGAGAGGGGCAAATATAAAGTGACGTGTAGTGTATATGGCTTCAAAGATCTTACAGCTTACTTGTGAGGACAAGACATGTTTGTGTGTACATGTAGTAGGTCTGCCTATGAGCTCCTCCCAACTTGTTCACAAACAACACTGTGGGTGCATAAACAAGATGCAATTTTTTTATCTATATCAGAGTCACAGAAAAAAAAGGAGAGATAGAGACCCATTTTGGAAAACTTGAACTGAGAACCTGGCACCAGACAAAGACACTGAAATGGAGAGAGGACCCCGATGGAAAGGAGCAGAACCACAGATTTTTCTCTTGCTTTTTCTAGGATTGATACAACAGGAAGCCATGGGTACTGAGTAGCCTAGTGAATGTATTGTTCAGTCATTTTAATCATGTCCAGCTCTTTGTGACCTCACTTGGGGTTTTCTTGGCAAAGATACTAGAGTGGTTTGCCATTTCTTTCTCCAGATTACTTTACAGATGAGGAAACTGAGGCAAGCAGAGTTAAGTGATTTGCCCAGGGTCACACAGTTAGTAAGTGTCTGAGACTGGATTTGAATTCAGATCTTCCTGACTCCAGGCCCAGAGCTTTATCTATTGTGCAACCTATATGGCCCTAAAACTTAATGTATACCTTCTTGGTACTGTGACTTATGTGGATTGTATAGTCCCTAACGGACAACACGATTTCTCCAAAGAGAAAAATTGCTAAATCCCCTCTGGTAAAGGGAAGGAAAGTTTTCTTGATAATCAAGGGGCTTGAATATGAATCTATCCTGTGTTTTTCATTGGAATGAATGTCTTGTTATATTTAATGTCCTCTAAGTCTGTACTGACAAAGGAGCTAAGCATCCTTTTGGTGAGAGTACAACGAGTCAGATAAAAATGTCCCCAGTGTTTCCCACAGTGTGAACATAATCTAACAAGATGGTGGTGGTGGTGGTCCTTCATCTTCAGACAGGACCAGTGACATCATGAGTGATGACTTGTGATAGTGTGAATTGGATTTAAAAGAAGCAGAACTGCAGAGCCATCAGCACCACTCTCTCTTCCAGAGTCATCAAAGTGCAGCGACAGGACAAATGTCAGGATGACTGGTGATGGCCCAGGATATAATGGATGACCTTGAGATCTTCCATATTTGACGCAACTCTAAGCACTTCACAGCACTTGTTCAACTGCCTTCGTCAGTCACCTTCATGGCTGTTGGAGCAAATTATTTTCATTCTCCCATTCCACCAGGGGAAATCTTCACATGCTGGGGGTAGACATCCCCCTAGTTCACCAAAAGGTTTGAGAACCATTGGTTACTTTCAACCTGGTCTACCAAGATGGTTTTACTTGGATGTGGCTGCTCCACATGTTATAGCTTTTTAGAGTTACAAGGGAGAGTTGGGTGTAACATGGACCAATCATTCAATATCTCTCAGCCTCACTTGTAAAATGTGGAGCCTAGCCTGGATGACCACTGAGGTCCCCCCAAAATTATATGAGGTGATTGGTTTGGAACTATATGAGGTGGTTGGTTTGGAAGCCTTTCACTTGGTAGGGTGCATCGTACCTTCTCCTCTATCTTCCCTACTCCCCCTTTATTTGCTATCTCTTTCTGCAGTTTAGTCTCTCACACAATATCTCTCTGGGTGTATGGGATGCTCATGGAGGGCTGGCCCCTCTGGTGGGAGGGCTTGCTGGACCCTTTTCAGGGCTGCTCATCTACTTTTACTATCCATCTGTCACCCAACTCTCCCTAACATTCTTGATTCCAAATCCAAATCCAAATCCCTGTCACAAGAGGGAGGCCATCTTTCCCTAAGACTACTGACTGAAACTTTCTCATATTAGGATATTCTACTGGGCTGAGAAACTCTTCTAGGCATGGTTGAGAAAGTCCTGAGTGCTTAGAAGAAGGCAGTTGTTGTTCAGTCATTTCTTACTCTTCATCTGGGTTTTTCTTGGCAAAGATACTGCATTATTTGCCTTTCCTTTTCCATCTCATTTTACAAATGGGGAAACTGAGGCAAACCAGGTTAAGTGACTTGTCTAGGGTCAAACAACTAGTGTCTGAGGCCAGTTTGGAACTCAGGTTTTTCTGACTTCCTGACTCGAAGTCCAGTGCTCTATCCACTGCGCCACTTACCTGCCCTCAGAAACTCTAGAATAGCTATTAATAACTCTAAGATAGGCAGACCCGTAATTTCATTAGTATAGAGAGTCCCCAGATGAGGGGATTCCTTCCACCAGTGAAGGTCAGCACCTTCTCTGCAATTTAGAATCTTAGAGAGTTGCCTAGCAAGGCTCAGCAGACTATAGGAGGAGCGCCAAAACTAAACTCATGCACCATAATAAAGCAGGTGGCAGATCAGATTTGGCACTTAGGCCATAATTTGCTGACCCCCCGCTACAGTACTGAGAAGCTGAATTAGATTGTAAGTGCCTTGAGGGCCAGAACTGTCTTGCCTCTTTTTGTATTCCCAGTCTTAGCACAGTGCCTGAAACATAGCAGGCACTTGATACATCTTTATCAACTGATTAAATGGCTTGCCTAGGGTCACATAGCTAGTAAGGGTCAGAAGTCAGACTTGAACCCAGGTATTCCTGACTTTCTGTCTACCACATCCCACTGCCTCTCTCATTTATGCAAATACAACCCCAAAATATCATGGTAGATAAAGTCACTTAAGATCAATTAATTATTTATTGGATGTCTATACTCTGGAGGTTTTGAGAATAAGCTAAAGGTAAAGGTAAAGATACCAAAGGTCTTTCATAGGAAGTGATTGTGGTAGCTCCCTAGAGTCATAGAGCCATTGGACCATTGGGAAGAAAATTAGAGACTGTGAATAGGGCTGGACTTGAACATGACTTAAGTCTCCATTTTATCAACTCTGAATAGACCAGAAAGCCACAGAAAAGTCCAAGGACAAATCATTTGCTTTTAGTATAGACATAGCAACAAAATGTTCCCAACGAGCTACTTGAGGTAGTTAAGAAAGCTGTACAGCGTTTTTGTACCTTGCAAAAAGAAAACAGCTGCCAGAAATTGTTAGGGGGGAGAGAGAGATTAACTTCAATATGAAACTTGCCCTGATTAAATTCAACTGTCCATTTGACAGGATGTAGGCATTAACACAATGACCTCATCCCAAAGTGCCAATACCATGATGCTCTTCCATATCTCCTGCAGAATTGCAAACACTTTCTTCTCCAGCAATGTCAGGAGACAGAGATAAAATGATCCCAACTTGGGGTACTCCTGCTTTTGTCTCCCCCTTTTATCCCAAACCCCTTATATTGGGTTTGCAGGACTAAATACATCAAATAATAGTGGCAGCCCGAACAAAACCACATAAGCCCTGCCACTTAGAAGTGTCATAGAAAAAAATCCGTAGGATATCAGTATACAGAATGGGCATGAATATAGCTGTGTGTACTTTTAATACTTAAATACTTAATGCTTAAAGCCTTTAGAAACTATTTTCTCCAGATGCTTGTTTGAAGTTTTTCAGTGTTCAAAGATGCTGGGTGACAAGTATTCCCAGGAAGAAACTTTTAAAATGCTAGGGAAAAATTCTTTGCAGAAAGCTAGAGGCATGAGAAGGGGGCTACAAAGGAAAATGCCAGAAAGAGAGAATGGAGAAGAAAATAGGAACTGTGTCCAGGTTGAGCCTGTGGGAATTTTAGGAGGCATTTCCTTTCAGAGGCATCTAGCTCAGGCTGGAGTTCACACTCCTCAGCAGGGAGAATGCACGTGGCTAGAAACTGTACCCTCCAGGCCTAAGCATTCATCCAATAGACAAATTTCTAGTATGCCCATAGCCTACTGTGCGTGGTCAAAAAAAACCAGCATGGGAAGAAGGGATAAATGGATTCACAACCTTCAGTTCCCACAGGTTTGAGAAGTCGTTTTGGACAATGGAGATTGTGAGCATTTGTGTTTGATTTAAGCCTTTGAAATTTATCTTGCATATGATTTTAAGGAGGCTGTGTAGAATAATGGAATAACCACTGGATTTGGAGTCAGAGGAAATGGGTTCAAATCCTGACTTTCCCACTTACCGTGTAGCATTAAGTCACATAATTTCTTCGGGACTCAGTTTCTTCATCTGTTAAAATGAAAGGGTTATAATAGATGATTTTCTAGGGTCCCTTTTAACACTAAATCTATGATCCTATGACCCTGCATGTAAAGGTCTTTTGTCTCACTGTACTGTCGCATGTTTTATTCTGACTTGGTCGGGAGACATTCAGTAGAAATGGGGACTCATGATGTGTGGATTAAGATACATAACTACCCCTTAAATACTATGAACCCGAGAATAGCTGAAAGGGAGTTATGATGTGGAGAGGGGGAGAAAAGGCTATAGAATGCTACATTTATGGGGACATATCCATGATTAAAAACACTTTTTAATAAGGCTGTTTAATTATTGGTTCTAGTGCTAGGGCTATTGGTTCTGTCATGTTAAGATAGTATTAAAGATAGTTTTATATTAAATTTTTAAAATGTTTTATTGATGTCTTTTGACATAACATTGAATTATTTCTGGATATCTGCCCCACTCACATCCCATGAGCCTTCCTTTTAACAAAGAAAAACAGGTAAACAAAACCAACCAACAGCATATGCAACTTTCTGCACCTATAGCCCCCCACCTCTCCTAAAAAGGGAAGAAGGAAATGCTTGACTTTATTCTAGTGATCTTGTCATTAACATTATTATGGTCTTCATGCATGATTCTTATTCTTTCTTCATTTTGCATCAGTTTATTTATCTTCCCTCGTTTCTCAGAATTCCCCATATTTGTCATTTTTATGATATAATAACATTCTATAACTTTCATATGCCACAATTTGTCCAGCTGTTTTCTCCCAGTCAATGGGTGCTGTGTTTTTCAGTGTTTTTGCTGCTACCAAGGGTGCTACATTAAACACTTGGATATCTATGCAACCTTTCTTTCTGTCTTTGACCTCCTTCAATGTATATGACCCATGTATATGATCCTTGAGTCAAAGAGTAGGAAGAGTTTTGTGACTTTTTTCACCTAATTTCAAAGTGCTTTCCCAGAGCATCGGGAATGTCCAACTAACAGTATTTATCTTCCCTCAGTCCCTCTAACATTGTTTCTATCTTTTCTCATATTTAATTAGTTGAGTATAAGATGGAAACTCATTTCCATTTCACTTGTTATTGGCCATTTGGAGCAGTCAAATGATGAGCGATCTACTGATAGATGCTGGTCATACCATTTACATAGTGGCCTAATGTTTGCAAAGTACTTTGCACGTGATTTTATCCTCAACGGTGAGGTGTTATTATTATTATTATTATTATTATTCCTGTTTTATAGATGAGGACACTGAAGCAGACAGAGCTTAAGTGACTTGCTCAGGGTCATACATCTAGTAAGTGTCTAAGGCTGGGTTCAAACTCAGAATTTCCTGACTCCAAGTCCAATGCTCTATAATTCTTGTATAGTACAATTTGTCCAACTATTTTTCTCAATTACCCAATTACATTTTTAAAATTTAGTAGAAAACTAACTTCAAAGCTATCTCAATATGATAGACCGATAGCTCTAGCATTAGACACAATAATTAAGCAGCCTTATTAAAATAATGGTTTTAATCATGAACATGTCCCCATAAATGTAGCATTCTCTAGCCCCGTGTCCTGCCATCATAACTCCCTTTCAGCTGTTCTCGGGTTCATAGTATTTAAGGGGTAGTTACATATCTTAATTCACATATCATGAGTCCCCATTTCTACTGAACGTCTCCTGACCAAGTCGGAATGAAACATGTGACATCACAGTGAGAAAAAATAACCCCAGCCTGAGCTAGATGTCTCTGAAAGAAAATGCCTCCAACACTTGCACCACTTGGCCACTTTTCTTCTTATAGATCAGACAAATGTTTTTTTTAAGACCATAATACTATGGTGTGTCATATGTTCTGAAAGTTTACTGTTGAATGATCTCGGGAAACAGTCATTATGCCCTATATTTTTAGTTACCATGAACATTCAGTCACTAGAGGATGGGTGCTCCATGGCAGGATTTAAATCTCATCAAAGATCATTGGCTTGAGGCATTACCTATTGCTTGTGATAATGATGTACAGCCTCTAGGACATGCAGTGAATAACTTGATTAAATGTAAAGTACAGGCTAGGAATGAAGAGGAGGCATTAACTGCATTATGAAAACTGCCTGAGACTAATTAGGAGCTCATGATTAAACTCCCTACCTCTGAGTAGGAGTTAAAGAAAAAGTTTGAAGCTTTCTAGCAAGAAGAAGGGAAGACAGAAGAGACTGTAAGAAATGTTTGGCTGGACAACATCCTCAGTAGCATGTCCTTATCATGCAGTGATAATTTCATCCAGCTGTTTTATAATAATTATAGCATTTCTCGACAGTGAGTGATCAGGAATCCATACCTAACTCAGTAACCAGTGGTCATTGGTAGGGATTATTCACAGAGTGGCAGACTGTCCACCTCCAACAGTAGCCTATGGAAGACAATAGTGTATATGGGATGGAAAATAGTGTGAAAAGCTGTAGTCCTTTTCAGGTGGCAATCCCTATCCTTCAGATGAACATTCTAGTACAGTAGAACATGTCACTGACGTGAAAGGCAGCTAGGTAGTACAGTAGATGGCATAGGACTTAGAATCTGGAAGACTTTATTTTAAATTCTACCTCAAATCCTTATTAGTTATATGATCCTGGTCAGGTCATTTAAATTCTGTCTGCCTCAGTTTCCTCAACTGTAAAATGGGGATAACAATAGCATCTCCCTTAAAAGTTATTGAAAGTGTGATAATATTTGTAAAGGGCCTAGCTCAGTGTTTGCCACACAGTAGGTACTTAATAAATGTTTGTACTCATACCTTTTTCTGTTCCACATAAGTACAGCACAAATAAGGTATGATTGGACTTGAAGTGCTCTCCTTTAAAGTCTTTCCCCTGATTATGTCATGGAAGTGACATTGAGTCCTTGACTGCTACTCCAACGAAGCAAAAGCTCTGTAAAGTCTTGCTCAGCTGGAAAGGTTTCCAGTTCCATCCCAGTGCCATTATAGGGAAGGCTGGAGAGCTAGCTCAACATGACAGCCAAAAACCAAGTGTGATCTTTGGCTGCAGTAAGAGAGGCATGATATCCAGAATGAGGGAAGCAATGGTTTCCCTGTATTCTGCCCATTAGTCTGTAGCATATTAATTAGTTCTGGGCACCACATTTTAGAAAGGATGGTAATAAAATGGAGAAGGTCCAAAGGAGGGTGTCCAGTGTGATGAAGGGCCTTGAGATCATGCCATGTGATGGCTGGTTGAAAAAATTAGAAATGCTTAGCCTGGAGAAGAGGAGAATTAAGAGCATTTGGGTCACTTTCTTCAAGTATTCAAAGGTCTGTAATATGGAAGAGGGATCAGACTAATTCTATTTGGCTCCACACTAAATCTACTTAACTCCAGAGGGCATAACTGGGAGTAATGAGTAGAAGTTACAAAGAGGCAGATTTCACCTAAATGTGAGGATAACAATTCCTAACAATTAGGGCTATCTAAAAGAAGAATGGACTGTTTGGGGGAACAGAAGAATAGAGTTTTGCTCCTATGAGAGGTCTTCCAGCAGACCTCGGCCAACACTTCTTTTTTTTTTAAATCAATTTCTTTTTAGTTTCCAACATTCACTTTTGTAAGATTTCAAGTTCTAAATGTTCCCCGTCTCTCCACTATCCTCCCCCCACCAAGACAGCATGCAATCTGATATAGGCTATACATATATAATCATATTCAACATATTTCCACATTAGTCATATTGTGAAAGAAGAATCAAAGCAAAAGGGAATGATCACGAGAAAAGGAAAAAAAGGAGAGAGAGAAAAAATAGTATGCTTCAATCCACATTTAGACTCCATAATTCTTTCTCTGGATGTGGATAGCATTTCCCATCATGAGTCTTTTGGAATTGTCTTAGATCATTGCATTATTGGAAGAGCTAGTTTTATCAAAGTTCGTCATTGCACAATGTTGTTACTGTGCACAATGTTCTCCTGGTCCTGCTCACTTCATTAAGCATCAGTTCATGTAAGTCTTTCCAGGTTTTTCTGAAGTCTGCCTGCTAACCATACAATAATAGTATTCCATCACATTCATATACACAACTTGTTTAGCCATTCCCCAATTGATGGACATCTCCTCAATTTCCAATTCTTTGCCACCACAAAAAGAAATGCTATAAATATTTTTGCACATGTGGGTCCTTTTCCCTTTTTTAAGCTGTCTTTGGTATACAGACCTAGTAGTGGTATTGCTGGATTAAAGGATATGTACAGTTTCATAATCCTTTGGGAATAGTTCCAGATTTGGTCACCACTTCTTGAAGAGAGGACCAGGCCGGACTAGGTGTCATCTGAAGTCCTTTTCCTTGAGATTCTGTGATTTGGTGAAAAAAGAAGAGGCAGTACACATGTATGAAATAAAATTCACTATAGAACCTAGTTGCTCAAATCCTGGATAGACAAGTTGGCTTGCTCTAAGGGGATGAGTAAGCTCTTGAAATGTTCTGCAATCACTCGTCAAACTTTCATGTTTCTCACTAACAAGCAACATTCTTGTATGCCATGGAATTTTTGACACCAGCTCAGGGTTGCTCTTAATATACCACAAAGGTCATATCACAGTTGACTGAATACCCATAAATAACTTTTTAATGAATAAAAAAGAGTCCAGAATGCTACTCCAAGAAAGGTCAGAATCATAACTAAACTCATTCTAGCCTCTTTTTTGGAGACAGCAAGTACTTATCCTTCACTGACCAAGGAAGGCTCTTATGTAGCCTAAGGCATCTTCTGCTGGTAGGCTACTCACATCTCCAACACATTCCAGCTCCCACGCTCCCACCCTATGCATCTGAACTTCAACTCTTGGGAAAGTGCTGGAATAAATCCAATGCATCTGAGTTTTCCTTCAGAATATCTAACATATTTGCAATGGCCCAGCTGTATTTACTGTACATTGATGAAACTATTCCTAATGCATCCAATTTTCTAACCCAACTGTAATTCAACTCCATTATGGTCAGATTTTTCCTCTGCTGTAGTTTCCCTAAATTGAAACATTTCTTATGCTTAAAGATCTCCCTGGTGCTCAAAAACAAAATTGGTTTCCTATAAAAACTTGGCATAGATATCATTAATTAACAGAAAACAGAATGCCTCTGTGTGCTTTCCCTCACAAAGTCTACCCATGCAATGCATTCTTTCCCAGAGGCATAGTTCATTCCTATGGATGAGAAATTAAGAATGTGGTTTTAAAAATAAGTGTATATCCTTCACCAGCAGGGACATTTGGAGAGGTGGCATGCTTTATTTAACAAGAGAACATTAAGGTGGAAGGAGAATAAAAATGTACATCACTAAAAGAAAATAAGCCATAATATAAATAAATAAGCCATGTCAAATGGTTCTGCTGGATTTCAAGCTATTTCAATATGGCTTCCTAACAATCAATTCACCTGGTCACCAAGTAATTCATTAGATTGGCCCATGGTTGCTTTCATTTTGCTAGATGACAGCTCCTAAAACAATTTTATTATCTTGTTATTTCAGTTATCTTCACATTTCTTTTTTTATCAGGTATGTGGTCATCTGATTAATAATCAAGCTCAAAATAAACATTGGTTACTTAAAAGAGGGAAGCTTAATAGAATGGACAAGAAAAAATTCTAAACCAAGCCATGATTCTGAGATTTTTCAGCAAATCAAAACATCCTAAATGTTTCTACTGGCCAAATTCATAAGAAGTAGCTATATTCTAACTATGATGCCTCTTCTCTACCAATAAAGCTAGGCTACAATTTAAGTCAACCAGTTCAGTTCAATTTGAAAAGCATTTATTAAATGTTTACCATATACAAAGCACTAAGCTAAATGTTGGGCACTGAACACCCTCAGTTTACAATTTGAGATCTATTGAAAGCAAAGATTGTGTCAGTCAGCATTATTTATTAAGTATAGAGGCACTATGTACTGGGAAAAGGCAAAAAACAGTCCCTGTCCTCAAGGAGCTCATAGTCTAATGGGGAAGACACAAACACACAAACAACTAAATACAAAGATAATACACATATATAGAATACATTGGGGATAATCACAGAAGAAAGGCCCTCACACTAAGGGAGACTAGGAAAGGTTTCTTGTAGGTAAAATTCTAGATAGGACTTAAAGCAACTCAAGGATACCAGAGATGAGGAAGGAGAGCACTCCACCCTGACGGAGAGCCAGAGAAGTGCCCAGAGTTGGGAGATGCAACATCTTGGGACAAAGAACATTAAAGAGGCTCACCATCATTGGATTGTAGAGTAAATGGGTGGGGAGGAGACAGTGCAAGCACTGTCTCCCAATGTCTTCTACATATTTTATATCTTCCTTTGGTACCTAGTGCAGCTATGATAACATTGATGTTTATGAAAGGCTTAAAATTGCTTGGCAGATATAAGAGTTATGCAAAAATGTGGGAATCAGCATTCCTAGAGCAGGTAGGTGTGTTATACTGGCTTGACTGCCTGTTCACATTAAAGCATGGCTCCAACTGCTCTCTGCCTTCTAAGATATACCATCATCCTACTGCCTCCAGCCTTTGCTCACTTTACCTCATTTCATGTTGAAAGGGGAGTGTGTGTGTATGGTAGAGGGAAGAAAAAGCTACCCAAAGTGAGCCCCAGTGATTCGTTTTGGGGTGAGAGACAGAGACAGACAGAGACAAAGACAGAGAGACAGAGAGAGTACTTTTCTTTCCCTTTTAACAGAAGTATATTCTGGAGAACCTTTAGGGAGGAAAAAAATAAGAAACTAAGGAAATATTTTGCATTTGGCATTCCTAAACTAAACAGGAAATGCTGATGTGTTTCTTAATGAATTCTTTCAAGGACTGATAGCATTCCCCCCATCCCCTTATCCCCCCCCACCCCACTCATGTGACAGGAAGTAGTGCTCATTTATAGTAGTCATGAATCTTGCTTACAGAAGAAAAAAATTAAAGTTTTCATTTGGGGAATTCAAGCCCAGGTTACCAGATAAACCTCTGTAAAAAGCATGCATTGCAAAGGAAATAGGCTAGGAAGACAGAGGAAGATCTGCTAGCTAAGGGTCGAATTTGAAGGCTGCACACTACAGATCAAAAGATGCCCACCCAAGGGTATTTGTCAGGAATTGAATTCTCTTCACTGTGTAATCTGATTTGCCATTGTAAATCTGTACAATAATCATAGCAGTGAAGCTCTTAAATATATGCCCCCAAACTGGATAATTGCCCAGAAGTAAAATGTATCCAAATATCCAATATTCTGACATTTAATAAAAGTTTGAATTAGATTTGCAGTCTGCCATGATTTAATTTTGGAGAGTTCAATGTTAAGTAAAACAATAGGAAAATATTCCAGGAGCCTTGTGCTATTCAGAAGTGACTGAAGCCTAATCACTTTCTTTCCCCCTTTTTTTTTTCCAAATCTTTGCAATAACATCTATAGGTTTCTCCAGAGTTGGGGCTTATTGAAAATATTCTTTTGAATAAAATCTTTTCTAAAGCGACCACCAATTGCAAATACTATGTAAGAAATATGACCTTTTTTGAGCTGAGAATGTGAAGTAGGTAAAAATCATGACAGAGAAATCTGAGCTCATAACAACAATGAAAATTAACACAATGCTGAGGATCTCTCCCCTCCTCTGCCCGACCTAAAAGAAATTGTGTCAAGCAAAAAAAAAATGGTGCTTTGAAAAGTTGGTGGTGTTTGGTCATGTCTGACTCTGTGACCCATTTGAGATTTTCTTGGCAAAAATACTGAAGTCGTTTGCCATTTCCTTCTCCAGCTCATTTTACAGATGAGTAAACTGAGGTAAATCAGGTTAAGTGACTTTCCCAGAGTCACACAACTAAGTAAGTGTCTATGGCCAGATTTGAACTTGGGAAAATGAGTTTTGTTTCTTTAGGACTGTCACTCTATCCACTGAGCCACCTAACTGACCATTTCTAAAGTAGGGTTGAACAAAAGAATCCCTTAATCTACTTGATGAGATTACAGAATTGGTGAGATTTGGGGATTTCAGCTATATCTTCCTATAAAAATGCTGATCTGTCCACTGACAAGTTACTGAAAAGGACTTGGAACATTTACTGGAATATGATCATTAATACTTCACTGAAATGAGGATGTATCCTTAGATCTCAATAGAGATGAATTGGTTGGATGGAATTGCTGTGAGTTGAAACTCCCCAATTTGTGTCAGGCCCCTTAAAAAAAGAGGTCAGTAGCAAGTCACACTTTCTAGGAAAATCCTGAGAGTTGAGTATAGATCAGAGACCTAAGAATGAATATGGGTCCTTAAAGAAAACAAACAACAACCACAAAAGTATATGGTCTGAATCAAATGTGGAGCTACATGAATGTATATAGCAGGACCCTCACAAATCCATTACTGGAAAAACACTCCCAGAGACCATATCCTGATAATGTCGTCCACTAACATATAAGTAACACCCTGTTTGTGCTCCATGAACCACATTCTTATTCCTCCTCTGGTTTGTCTGGGTTGTGTAACTTACTACTAATGAGGTAAAGGTGTCTAGCTAAGCAGCTTTCTGAGGAGGAAAAATTCCACTCCCTGGTCACATACCACTACTTAACTGGCCAGTCGTTTCAGAAATATGTGCCATTGTGCTGAAATCTCAGCTGCTACTAGGAAAATTATTCAAAGTATTTGTCCCACTGACAGTTTGTCAATAGTGTGATCTTTGAATAGTAAGGACAATATATTCTCTTTTCTTCCCAGTAGAGACCATTTACAACTGACTCCGCATGTATCCTCTGGTGATTTGTTTTGTAATATTACAAAATAAAATGCAAGCCTACATTTGTGCACATTCACACACAGACACATACATGTCTCATTTGATAGTATTTGCAAGGAAAATATCCCTTTTTCTTTTTATTCAAATTGAGAAATCTTTATTAAGAACTTGGTAAGCATAAGACACTGTCCTAGGTGCTGAGGATGTAAAGATGAAAAATCCCTGACTTCAAGAAGCTCATATTCTCTTGGGAGGTATGCAATGCATATTAAGGTAAGTAAATAAAAAGCCCTTACAAAGTGATACAAAATTATTTCAAGAGTTGGAGAATGCTAATTAGAGGGAGTGGGAGGAAGATATGAGGAGAGGCCTGGTTGTACTAATCCAAGGTGAGGAGGGAGTATTTTCCCCACCCTGCAAATTGCCCTTTCTTTTTCAGAGAAAGAAAGCTAATGGGGAAAGACAGTAACTGATAAAGGCCCTATGTATATTCATAATCAGATCTACCATTCACATGTTGATTGCCAAGCAATATATCTGAATGGCAGGCAGTTGATTGGATCCAGTCATTTTAACTGCTGGGACAACCTTGCTTGTTCATTGCTTCAAGATGACCAGATTAGATGGACAGTTTGATGATTGATATATTGTTCAGCAAACTGGCCATTATGACTGCTGGGTGAAAAATAAATTTGTCACCAAAACTATAGATTCCAAATGAAACAATAATACTTTCATTTGCTTGCAAAGACATTGGTACCCTTCAATCTCTTTCTCCAACAGTAATAATATATATAAGTTACTCCATCTATGTTCTCATTTGTGGTTCAGGGAGATAAGTTGTGGAAAAGGAAAGCAAAGCAGTCTGGCTAGGAATCAAACCCATAACCTTGGCCTCACTAGCAGAGTGTTCTGAATGGCTGATATTACCAAACAAAGTGTCCTTGTGCACAAGAAAGGGAGGAAAACCCAGGCTGAAACACTAGCACTTGTGCCTCAGGTAGAGATAGAGATGGGAAATGAAGGAGAGAGGAAAGACTGAAGGGCAAAGGGACAGTTGCAAGGCAACCAAGCAGAGGGTGACATCCTCACAAATCGGGTGTCACATCCCAGACCCAGGAGACCTGGCATGTATATGGCTGACAGGAGGTACCATCATGCTGTTCCACACTATTTAAACTCAATTTAATCCCTGAGTGAACAGAAAGAAATGAAATAGGCATCATTTTAGTTCACATGGTTGGGGAAAAAATGTGTGTTTTGCCTGCATCTACAGATTTCCTCCCAATACACATTAGTGGTTACTGCATAGCTATTTTCTAAAATCCATAGATTATTTATGATGATAGTGATTAATTTGGTAGCTGCTCACCTCCCCTAAATATGGGGGGGCCACTAGCACTTTATTCTCTATGATTAACTCAACATTTGTATTTTCCTCTTTCTTTAGGTGCAATTCTGTCTGCCATGGAAGACAGCGCATAGGCTTGCTAGAAAGAGGGCTCCAGAAAGTAGGGAATATTGGCTCCTCTTATCCCTGCCTATTCTCATTCACTTCATTGTGTCACATAAACCATTTAGCCTCTTTTGGCTTCATTGTTCCCATCTATAAAATGAAAAAAAATCAGTGCACAGGTATATAAAATATTGTGAGTTAGTCCTGCAAAGGGTACCCTAAAAGGAAGGATGCCAAAGAGAATTCCATTATACATGCAAATCACTAAATTGTGTGCTTATCACTTTAGTATTACATCAAAAAAATCTTAGACTTATTTTCAGTGCTTTCATCTGTAGGCTATTCTATTCCAGAGCTGAACTTCTTTTTATCAGAGCATCTCAGGCAATAACCAATAGGCTGGATGTACAACTCTGGCCTTCAGGGTATTTTTAATTACTTAAAATCAGGCAAATGTTTTAGTGAGTATTCTTACTAGCCATTGTAATTAAAAAAAATCAATTAATGAGCATTTATTTTTTTCCCAATCCAGGTCCCTTAACTCAACAATCTCTCTTTCAAAGTTTATGCCAACTGATTATATAATCATCTCTAGGTTATACCAGTCCCAGTCCCTGTCCTTGTCACGTCCATGTATGGACCTCCAGAACATTCACTCACCTTTTTCAATGACTTTTCCCCATATTCCAGGCTTCCTCTCTACCCCTACACTCTATTTTATCCTTTGGGTCCTAATACTTCTATATTATCCTTCCCTAATTCTGAACCTCTCCTCTGACTCTTGTCTGCTTACTTAATTAATCAAATAGCATTTATTAAGCACCCCCTACATGTCAGGCATTGTGCTAAGTGTTGGGGATACAAAGAAAGGCAAAAAACAGTCTCCATTTCAAAGACCTCCCAGTCTAATGGAACCATATGAAAATAACTATGTACAAACAAGACATATACAAGATAAATTGAGAGTAGCCTCAGAAGTAAGGTGCTAAGAACTGGGAAAGGCTTCTTATAGAAGATGGCATTTTAGATGAGATGTGAAGGAAGTCAAGAGGTGGAGATGCAAAGGGAAAGCATTTCAGGAATAAGGGACAGCCAGGGAAAACACTCAGAGTTGGGAAATGGAGAATCCTGTTTAAGGAACAGCAAGGAAAACAGTGCCACTGAGTCACAGAGTACATAGAAGGGAGTAAAGTATAAGAAAATACTGGAAGGCAAACAAGGGTCAAGTTATGAAGCACTTTGAAAGCCAAAAGATTTTATATTGATCCTGGAAGTAATAAAGAGACACGGGAATTTATTGAATAAGGGGAAGGGGTGAATTATGCCTCAAATAACCCTTTGCTTGTTTCTGGCCCCTCATTAAAACACAAATTATTACCAAATCAGACTGTGCCACCAGGACTAGTCCATCCTGATGCCGTAAAGAGCTCTTCACCACAGCCTGTGATCAGACCTGTCTCTGGCCCCACCGACTATCCTTCTCCATGTTCAACAAGTAATCTTATCTCTTACTATAGAGACAAAATCAAGGCTAATCATGCTATAATCCAGCAGTTCTCAACCTGTGGTTTGTTTTCCATTTAAATACATCCTGCATATCAAATATTTACATTATGATTCATAACAGTAGCAAAATTACAGTTATGAAGTAGCAATGAAAATAATTTTATGGTTGGGGGTCACCACAACATGAGGAACAGTATTAAAGGGTCATGGCATTAGGAAGGTTGAGAACCACTGTGCTATACTGTCTCCATTCAAGTCATCCTCTCCACCTCCTTCCTATCAGAACTTTAGACTCTGTCCCCAAAGCCACCTGGGGCTCTGATTTGTAAGCATTTGCCTTATCTTACTTGGACCCAGGCTTCCATCTCCCCTTCCTGCCATCACTGCACCATCCTGCCAGTTCCATATTCTCCTATCTACCGTTTTCTAATTTCTTTTTTATGTGATCTTCTTCCATTAGAAGGTAAATTTCATTAGGGCAGAAATTGTCCTGCTTGCTTGTATCTGTATCTTCAGAATTTAGCGCAGGGCCTGGTTTTTCCTCTGTCTGTCTGTCTATCTGTCTGTCTACCCATCTGCCTATTATCTAGTGTTTATCTGGCATGAGCTCTGTCAGCTACATTCCTACATTCCTCCAATGTTCTATTATGCCTTCACTCATCCTCTCCCTTGTCCTTCTGTTCTTAGAAGATGAGGCAGGCCCTTTGCTTGTCAAGGCTAATTTCTTAATGTATTCCCTAGATCCCATCCTCTCCAGTCTCCTTAGTGACTTTTCTCAACTGGGTCTGATTGAGACCAGACTTCTAGAAGCTTAGGTTCAATATAGGAATAAAGTGAGAAACTTGATTTGCAGGTCATTCAATGAAAATTTAACAAAAAGAGATTTCTTTCGTCAAAGCTAAAGAATAATATTCAACGAGGACAGGCATGGAGAATACCTTAAGTTAATTCAGCTGGATGAAACTTCCTTGCCTGAGTTATCCATTGTGATCCATAGGCCAAGCATTAGAGCCTGGAGCTTCTCACAGCTGCTTTGTATTTATATGACCAGAAAGTTATTTCAACATTTAGTCCCCTGAGGCAACTGAAATTTGAGGATCATCTCAAGATCCTTTAAGGAAAAATTAGTCTAATTTGAATGGGAAAGGGGGAGGGGGAGGTTAAGATAGTTCAACTGCCACCCTGCCACCGTGACTTTGCTTTGGCATTTTTCTCTCTCAAATATCCTTAATTTTTCATGTTCTATTGGCTTCTTCCTCTTCAACAAACACAACAAACACAGTCAGGTCACCCCTGTCCAAAAAATCCTTTCCCTTGACTTTGTGAACAACCTTAAGCAGTGTTCCTGTCTCTTCTCCCTGCCCACTAAATTTCGGTCTAACTTTTGTCCCCACCGCTCTATGGAAATTACTTTCAATAACAATTTCCTTATCAGCAAATTCAATGACCTTTTTAATTTCGGTCTTCCTTGACTTCTCCAAAGCATTTGACATTGTCAAGTACCTCCTCCTTCTTGATAATATCTCCCTCCTTGGCTTTAAGATGCTATGTCACTTCAAGAAAGTCAAGAATTCTCTGACAATGCATTCTTATTATTTGTTTTCTACCTATAATAATGAACTTCACTAACCATTCCTTCTTTGTTACCTTTATTTGTTGTTTTTAACTTCTTTCAGTCTGCAAAAGTCCCCTAAAACTCTGTCCCTAGACTTCCTCTCTCCTCTCATTATATTGTCTTCCTCAGTGATCTGTTCTGCTCCCAGTTTTAAGGATCATTTCTATTCTGATGGCTCAGAAAAAGAAAAAAAAAATATATATATATATATACACCCACTCAGATTTTATATATATATATATATATCTGACCTATCCTTAGAACTCCAGTCCTATGCCTGTCAAAAAATGATTTCACCATTCTCCCATATTCCTCTTCTCCTAACTTTTCTATTTCTGTTGCCAATACCACCATCCTTCCAGTAGCTGAAGGTCAAAACATTTGAATTACTTTTTGCTCTTCCTACTCCCTTCCTTCAACCCACACATCCAATCAGTTGCCAAGTACCATGAACTCCACCTCTGCAATATATCTTTGTCCCATCTTCCTCATTCTCCTCTGTTTTCTCTCCTGTCTCTATTCGTTCTCTCTCTGTTCACCTCTCCTTTTCATCCCCCTCCTACCCTCCACTCTTTTCCCTTCTCTTCCCTCCCCTCTCTTTGACACAAAGGTTGGGAATAGTCAGTATTGGTGGAATGTGGAAAGAAAGATATGCTAACATTGTTATTGGAACTGTAAATTGCCACAACCATTCTGGAAAGCAATGTGGGATTATTCAAAAAAGACAACAAAAATACCCATATCCTTTGACCCAGAGGTTTCACTGCTAAACATTATATCCCAAGGTCATTGATTTATTTTTTTAAAGGCTCCATGGAATCAAAATACTTATAGTAACACTTTTGTGCTAGCAAAGAACCAAAAACAAAGTATGTATCCAACAGCTGAGAGTGGCTAAACAAATTGTACATGAACATAATGTGATTTTACTGTTCTGTAAGAAATAGTAATCATTATGAATATAGAGAAGCATGGAAAGATTGAATGAACTGATACGAAGTGAACAGAACAAAGAAAATGTTATATATAATAACCAAAACAATACTATAATGTCCCAATTAGTTCAAATAACAAAACTCTTGAAGTGGTCGTGTGTATTCTAATTTGTACTGTTCAAAATTATAATTATGTAAAATATAATCATTGGTTTCAGCTCAATGGAAACATGCAGTGTGGACTGAAATAATGAAACCACTTCAGGCAGATTCATTCCTGTTCATTGACATTGAGCTGTAAAGTGAAAAAAACAATCACCACAAAACAATCAAAAATGAATCTTGTGCAATTATAAAGATCAAGACTGGCCTCTAAGAATTGCTATAAGATGACATTTACCAACCCATTCAGTCAATAAACATTAAGAGTCAATAAATATTTCTTAAATACCTACTCTGTGCTAGGCACTGTGTTAAATGCTGGGGATGCAAAAAAAAAAAATTGAAGAAAACCATCCCAGGCCTCAAGAAGCTCGCAATCTATTAGGGGAGACAACACATAAAAAGAAGCTGAAAAGGGAGAGAGGCTATAAGGTGAAGGCTTACAGCTATGCTGGGAAATGATCTGAGGAGGCAAGAGTTAGAAGAGATTTCATCCTTCAGGATGGTAATTTTCTGGAGATCAATAAGGCCAGGAAAGTAGCCAGGTGAGAAAGTCCTTTGCAGATGTGGGAGTTCACTGGTGTGGGACACGGCATTTTAGATCTTCTCAACATATTGATCAATTTTGCTCACTTTTTTCTTCATTTTAAAAAATAAAGTCCTTTGTTATAAGGCATGGGTCTTTGGGAGGGTAAGAACGAGGATACAGGTAAAATGTCAGTAAAAACAAAAGATAGGAATAAAAATTCATTTAAAATGATAATAATAACAGTATTATTAGAAGAGCATGGAGTAGGATAGAGGGCTGACCTCAGAGCCAGAAGACCTGAATTCAAGTACTTCCACTCACACATATAGGCTGTGTGACTGTGATGTTAATGGAATATCAAGATCCGCCCTGTCCATTAATAGGCCTATGTGACCACATGTGTTCAATCACAGATGTCTTACTGCTTTGAGTTCTGGCCCATATGTGATACATCCTCAATTACCTAGAGTTTGTTAAGGGAGGAACCTGCTTAAAGGGAAACTTGCTTAGGGGGAGGCTTGATTGCAGGAAGGCTTCCACACTCTTTGGTATTAACTTAATTAGGCACTGAGTTATAGGGTTGTGAGCCTATTAGTTTAAAACTATATATAGTGGGAGGTTGGTATTTTACTTTGGAGGTTCACTTATAGGAAAGATCTTTTGATTTCCTGGACAAGACTGAGTAGCCATTTGTTAAGAGCCCCCTGACTACTCAGAGGTTTGTGCTCTGCCAGTCTGGTGGTATATATAGGTGGTTATATTATTTTGTTCAGACAGTAGGAGCCCTTTTTGTTCAGTCTGTGCTAATTTCTCTGCTTGTATTTTCTGCTTATCTGTAACTAAAGTAAGTTTGTTGACCCCTTTAAAAGTTCTCTTTTCTTTAACAAAGCAGATCAAAGAACCTGGGCTAGCAGGCCATCCTAAGCATGCTAAAGTGCTTGCTAATATAGTGACCTTAGCCAAATCATTTAGTTTTTCAATGCTCTCCATACTTGTTGTTGTTCATCTTTCATTCCTGAAGAATACCAATGACATCACCAGGGTGATCAGGTCTAGGCAACCCTCTAAGATTGCTAGTTTCTGAGGAGTTCCCTGAACCAGTGAAATCACATATCTCATCCTTATTCCTATTATCAGCGCACTTTTTTGCACTATAATATAAACAAAATATTATTTAATGTTTTATAACAATTTGGAAGGGCTATGAAGATCACCCTAGTTCAGACCTTAATCACCTTTTCTCCGAATTATAGCAATATCCTCCTAATTGTAATCTTAGCTTCCAATTTACTCTCTGATTCATCTTCCACATGGCTACCAGAATCATCTTCCTAAAATACACCATCAGTGGTTCTCTGTTACTCCTAAGATAAAATATTAACTCTTTCTATTGCCATTTAAAACCTCCAGCCTACTTTTTCATCTTTTTCCATTTCTTAGTCTTATGTTGGATTAAGATGTCTTTTTCTTGTTTTGGTAACTTAAGCATACATATTATGGGGGGAGGGGGTTCCTTTGTTTTGCTCATCAATTTCCTTTGAAATCTGTTAATGTCTTATATTTCATACCCTCTCTGAGAATATAAGACTTTTGAGAGGAAAGACTATTTTTTTCTTTTTTTCTTTGACTCTCCAGAGCTTTGACTCCACAGTGCCTTCTACATAGGTACTTAATTAATTCTTATTCAGTTGGACTCTATTGTTGGATAACAGCACCTCCTTATTTTGCACACTAGTTCTTATTGTAGATTATGAAGATATGGGAAATTTGACTAAATCTCTACTGATTCCATAGCGTACTTAAGACATTGCTAAGTTTTAGGATTGTTGAATAATGTATGTCTCTGGCCCTGTTTTTGTTTCTTGCTAAATCTTTGGAACTGACTTATTTGTCTTCAACATACCCTTTTTTAAAAGCTGAAAGTAGATTGCACAAAATATAAAGTTGAGCAGTACCGTTAATTGTGTCAGGATTAGTCAAGATCTTACTAGGTAATGGACATTACATGAAAATCATGAGAGGTAATGTGATGTACCAGCTTGAGAGCCAGAGAAAGTCAGGAAGACCTTGGTTCTCATCCTGCCTCTTGCCTATGCATATAAGCTCTGTAAACATAAGCAAGTCACTTAATCTCTTACTGATTCAGACAACTCGATAAAACTATAAATTACAACC
>CM053595.1:257259536-257309001 GCA_028646575.1 Pseudocheirus occidentalis | reverse complement strand
AAAAAAAAAAAAAAAAAAAAGAGGTTAGAGGCTCTTGGGACATGTAAGATCTTGAGGAATTTCATCTTAAAAGGCATAAAAAGGCATATGCTGCCCTGAATGAATTTTAGATAGAAATTGTTTGCTCACAGCTAAAAGTAGGTATCAGTAAGATTATACTATAGTATATTAATAAAAGAAGGCTCCGCACTCTTATCATCTTTGTATAAGGACAGACAAGACTCCTGTGACAAGCTTAGCATTTCTTACTAGAAAGCTTACAGGTGAGACGCATAATCTAAAATTATAATTCTTTATCTTCCTTAATTAGACTTGAGCTCACTGTAGATCTAGTTAAAGCTGTGAGAAAAATTTGAGTGATAATTCATATTATCAGGTCCCCAGAAAATGGGTATGGGGTCTGAGGAGACTGACAGATTTGCCTAAGTGATCTATCAATGAACAGAGCAGCCCATGAGAGGTCTATATTTTTCAGATGGAAACATATCACCTACAGATGCAGAATACAAACATTCTGAAATCTGATTCTGATACTGCATTTATATATGTCATTTCAGAATAAAATTTAATTCACATTAATTTTTATGTGGGGCATCAATTAATAAGTGCCATTAAACAATGCACTGACACCTAGCATTTAATGAATGCTTCATAACCTTTTGATCATTGAATATTTCATAAACTAAGGACCTAAGAAATGCCATACTGGTATCTCTAATATTATATTCACCCTTTGTCACCAGTGCCAAGGACGCTAAGTTACTTTTTCAAAGACTACTCAGTTTAGTCAACTAGCCTTTTAGAAATACCGGGCACAGACACTTTCCTTAATTCTGAAAAACTTCCAGTTGTGCTTCAGTTATATTATTATTATTATTATTATTATCAATAATAATAATAATGATCAGCTAATATTTATGTGGCATTTAATCCTTATAACAACCCTGAGAGGTAGGAGCTATTATTGCTCCATTTTACAGATAAGGAAATGAAGGCTAAGTAACTCGCCTAAATTTTACATAGCTAATAAATCTAAGGATGGATTTGAACTCAGATATTCCTACCTTTGGATGTCAGCTAAGTGGCTCAGTGGATGGAGCACAAAGTCTGCAGTCAGGAAAGCCTGAGTTCAAATCTGTCTTCATATACTTACCCGTTCTGTGTGACCCTGGGCAAGTCACTTAACTTCTGTTTGCTTAATCAATCGGAGAAGGAAATGACAAATCACTCTGGTATCTTTGCCAAGAAAACCCACATGGGCAGTATGGTCCATGGAGTCACGAAGAGTTGGACACAACTGCACAACAACAAATTCCTGATTGCAAGCCCAGTGTTCTATCCACAGTGCCACCTGACTGCCTCCTAACAAAGTTAACATTTATAACTACATGAGAGAGGGACCCTGGCATAGTGGGTGAAAGGTAGGTCTTAGAAGCAGGAAAACGCAGGTTCAAGATCTGCCTTTGATACATAACTGTGGGACCTTGGACAAGTCACTTAATTCCAGGCAACCCTCTAAGACTGTAAATTATAGACCAGTTGTGAATGGTAATTGGTAAAGGGAATTTCTACACTTCGACCCTCTCCAAATCACAAGTCCTGACCTAAACAAACACCACCACCCACCTAAACCTGTGAGATCTAAGTATAAAGACTTGAGCCTAGCTCTATTCATTGACAATGGTGTATGGTGCTACTCTGAACTGACTGCTTCATGTAAAGTGTACATATGGAAAATCACTCTGAAGAAAATTATTACTTTGATTTATTACTAGAGGCTTTCTTCCTTCTCTTGTAACATTCACTTTGCAGAGCAGATGCCCATTGCATGTGCTCACTGAGCCTATGGACTCATCTATAAATTTCTGGAGAAAGCTCACTGAAGCAAGAGAAGGAGGTTGAATGACCAGTGTCTGGTGGAAAGCCTGCCCCAAATTGTCTTGAAAGAAGAACAAAGAGTTCTCTCTGACCCAAAACCTTTGTAAGTCTCCAGAGACACTCTTAATGATCTTAGTGACTTTTCTTCCAGAACAGTAGCTGAAACAGAATGAGGGAGGGTTTAGCTAGACAAGTGCTCTTTCTCTGAAGAGGGAAAGAGATATCATGACAGCGAGCACTCAAAATGTTCACGAGGCAACACATAGAAGCCCGAGATACAAGAGGCTTGCCACATGGCACATAGTGCACTGAAGCATTAAATATTATGCAGACCCAGTCTGATGGGGCTTTAATACTGGATGCATCCTGGAAGCCACTGGGGGCAGTGATCAAAATCGACTTGGACAAGTGACAAGACTGAGGCTGATGTTGGTGGATTTGTTCTAAGGTAGTTTTCTGAGGTGAGGACTAGAGGTCAGGAGTGAAAGATGGGAACTTAATGGCAGACTAAGGAAGGGGAAAAGGAGACAAGGAGGCAGTAAAGAGAGAGAAAGGAAAAAGAAAAGCAAGGAAAAAGAGAGGAAAAAGGAATAGGAGAGGAGAAAGGGAGAGTGGAAGATAAGCATGAGGGCTAAGACGGGGAGAAAAGATTTGAAGGAGAAAGAAAAGTGAAGAGAAGAGGAATTAAAAGGAAGGGAGGAAGAGTCAGGCAAGCTGAAGAATGGGGGGTGGAGAAGAAACGGGATGAGAGAAAAGAGGAGAAAGTGGGAGAGAAGAGGAGGGGAGATTGGATTTGGGGAAACGAGGAGGGGTGGAGAGTGAGGTTTTAAAGAGAGATAAGGAAGAGGGAAGAGGGAGGGAGAAAGGAGCCAAGAGAAGGGAGGGGAGACCGTGGGAGCGAGATTGGGGGCGGGTGGGGAACGAGGGAGAGAAGAAGAGGGAGGGAGAGAGAGAGAGGAGAGAGGCAAGCAAAGTGCATTGTGTCTAACTGCAGCGGCGGCGGCGGCGGCGGCGGCGGCGCCGGAGCCCAGCCCGTCGGTCGGCGCGGCGGCGGCGGCTGCAGCCCCGGCCCCGGCCCCGGCCCGGCCCTGCCGCGGACGCCAGGGGAGGCGAGGCACTAGAGACAGGCAGGCAGCGAGGCGAGCGATGGAGCCGCGGGCGCTCATCACGGCGCTCAGCCTGTGCCTGAGCCTCTGCTCTCTGGGGCTGCTCGTCACGGCCATCTTCACCGACCACTGGTACGAGACCGACCCCCGGCGGCACAAGGAGAGCTGCGAGCGGAGCCGCGCGGGCGCCGACCCCCCGGACCAGAAGAACCGGCTCATGCCCCTGTCCCACCTGCCGCTGCGGGACTCGTCTCCGCACGGCCGCAAGCTGCTCCCGGGCTGGCGCAGCCCCGCGGCCCCCGAGGCAGCGGCGGCCGGAGGAGGAGGAGGCACAGGCGGCCCCGGAGGCGGTGAAAGCGGCGGCAGTAGCCGCGGCGCCGGGCGGCCGGAGGACGAGCTGCTGCTGCTGGAGCACTGGCGGTCCCTGTTGGGGCTCGGCGTGTTGGAGTCCGAGTGCGGCCGCCCGCTCTTCGCCACCTACTC
This sequence comes from Pseudocheirus occidentalis, assembly GCA_028646575.1. Lineage (NCBI taxonomy): Eukaryota > Metazoa > Chordata > Mammalia > Diprotodontia > Pseudocheiridae > Pseudocheirus > Pseudocheirus occidentalis. The sequence goes on along the minus strand of CM053595.1, from coordinate 257,305,534 downwards.
CGGCCTCTGGAGGAAGTGCTACTTCCTGGGCATCGATAGGGACATTGACAACCTGATCCTCAAAGGTGAGGGGGCAGAGCCAAGGGGGAGGGGGCTGTTCTAGGCTCCCTCTGTCCCCAAGGGCAGGAGGGAAGCCCTGGCCTCGCGGGTGGCCCTTTGGACAGCTCCCTCAGACAGCGCGCACACTCCGCATCGGACCTCCGGGTCTGGACACCGGCAGAGCACAGGCAGGCGGGACGTGGCCCCAGCTCGCCTTGGCATGGCCCTAAGTCATGTTCATCCTCACCATCCCTTTCTCCCACTCTTCTTAGAATTCCACCTGTCCTCCCCTTTCTCACTTCTTTCCCTCCCCTTCTGCACTCCTCGGCTCCTTTTCTCTTTCTTCTCGTTTTTCCTCTTTTTTTCTTCCCTCATATCCCCCTCTCTGCTTTTGCCTGCCAAATCCTCTTTTTCGTTCTTGCTTTTTTGCCGCCTGTCCCTTCTTTTTCACTCTCCTCTTCCATATCTGTCTTTGTGTGCATGTCTGTCTCGGTATGCATGTGTACGCCTTGTCTGTCTACCTCTCTACTCCATTAGTGACCATCGAAAAACCCCTTTCAACTAGGCTTCTTCCACAACTTGTGCTTTGCTTCCGAATGCTTTTAGAGTATACGTTTTCTCTTGGACGAAAAGTGATGCAAACCCCGGAGGGGACAAACCGGCAATCTCTCGGTCTGCCTGCTGAATTGGGTTCTGACTGAACTGATGCACTCTTTGCAGCCAGCAAAAGCTAATGGAGAGCTATAATACAAAAGAAACAGAGGTTAGGGCTGCCAACGTACAAGATGCAAGGAATGTGCAGTTTAGACCCAAAGTGCCCGCAATTCATTGGTCGCAGGCAAGCTATAGCAGTCCATATGGCAGATACTAACACCTACTTTTCTAAGGCTTTCTGATGAATCACCACGCCAACTGCAGTGCCTAGGCACACCAGGGTGAGCTAAAGATAGAGAAGCAGTCATAACCCTTTCAAGGTAGAACTTCAGCACTTTAAATATGACCACATTCTGTCTTCAGAACATGCTTCTCTTTGATCATGTCACCGATGTGTTAAATTTTGTTTTTGTTATTGTAGAGGCCACTCACTTAACTAGCAGCAGTAAGCTCATTTAAAAATCTTCGAAACACCTACTTCGATGCCTGAAGCTGTCGGTGTACTTTAAAAGTTTCCGCAGCAATCGCATTCCTGTAAACGCTTTGTTTTAGGAGGTGTGGGTTCCTTTTATTTTTACAATCTACCATTTAATATCGAAACATTTTCCTGAGCTTTTGGAAATAAAAAGCTTGTTTCTTGTTGGTACACTATTAAGGGAATAGAAACACTCAGAAATCAGTTCATTTTAATGTTCCAGCCCCCTTCTCTAACTTATAAACAACTGAACAGATTTATATCCAGTTATTGCTTGAAATGAAATTGGATAGAAAGGAGAAGTTAATAATGTTTTGGCCTTCAGAGTGATGCAAGTTGCCACATTTCTCATTTCTCAAACATGTCAACTTCCCCTTTCCCAGAGCTAACTCAGCTGGATACTGCCATCAAAATCTGCTGGTGCATGGAAAGACTCCAACTCTTTCATGAAGGTCTGAGACAATAACCTCCTCTGGGAAGTATAATTTCCCCCCCCTCCACTAGCATCCAAATATTATTTCATCTCATGAAGAGGGTGCATAATTCATTCTGATCAGAGTATAGAACATGAAAAAAAGGTAGTTTAGAGTATTTGTCCACTCAGTTATAGAAAATCAGAGACAAAGCAGTTGCAAAAGCTAAGTAGTGTAGTCTTTCTCTAGAGATGGCAGTACTGCATTTCCTTATACTTCCCCTCCCTCCATCCTGCTCTAGACTCTGTGTATGTGTGTGTGTGTGTGTGTGTGTGTGTGTGTGTGTGTTTGTCAAAGTTATAGCCTCACTAATATCTGAATGATAGCAAGGCAATGTTCAGATCCAAATAGAATAGGAACATCCCCAGAGATCATTGTGTCCTGCCCCTCCCCCTCCATTAGACTAAAAAGTATTGTGCTTCATTCATATACAAAGCCAGTTGGCACCTATTGGCCATTCTCTCCTTTTATATTGTATTCTATTGTCTTATTTGTATGAATGTTGTATTCACCCAGCAGAGTAAACTCCTTCTGGGAGAGAGTTGTTTTTACCTTCATGTTTCCAGTCTTGCACATAGTAGGTACTGAATGGATCCTTGCAAAATTGAATTGGATTAGCACACTGAGATCATAGAATTTTAAAAGGGAACTCAGAGCTCATCTAATCCAATTTACAGGAGGAATTCCACCTACTAACATCACTGACAGATGGTCATCCATCTTCCAGTGTTGGAGAACTCAATGGTCTTACAAAGCAGTTCATTTCTGCTAGCAAAAATACCCAGAGTTTTCCAGATACGAATCCATTTGATATGACTGGATACATTTAGATTGTTTTTCAGTCAAAACTATGTAGGCTCTATTATCTTGATGGTATCCAAATAATTTTGTGTGTTGTATGTAAAGAGATGAGAGGGATCGTCTTGGCTCTGGGAACAACTTACTGTGAGTTTGGTCAAATCACTTAATCTCTCTGGGTCCCAGCCTCTTTATCTGTGAAATGCAATAATTGTGCTAGATAAGATCTAAAATCCCTCAACGGACTAACATTTGATGCCTTGTATAATTGTATTTTTGTGATGCTAGTTCCAACGAAAGCCATTGTGGTAGAGGAGGACACCAGGGTGTTTGTAGTACTCACTAAGTAACAAGCCCTATGCTGGGTGCTGGAAATACAAAGTCCAAATGGAGACAGTTCTGGGCCCCAAGGAAGTTATATTCTACAGGGGTCAGGGTGTTCAGCCTGTGTGCAGATAAATAAATTCAAGGCAATTTGAGGAGGAAGAGATCATTAAGAACTGGTAAGATCAGGAGAACCTTCCAAAAAAAGCTAACAGCTTCAGAGGAAGATTATTCTGGGAGGCAGAGACAAGGATAGACTGTTCAAGGCATCAGAAATAGCATATAAAATGTGCAGAGATAAGAAAAAAAATATTGAGTTCAAGTGATAACTACTAGTCTAGTTTGACTAGAACACAGAATATACCAGAGGGAATAAATATGAATGGAATAAGGCTCTACAGGTAGCTTGGAATTTGATTATGAAGTGTAATAAATATATGTCCAAAATTGTATTTTATTCTAGAAGTAATGCGGAGTCATTGGTGGACTATGTTGTGACACCTGAGCTTCATTAAAAAGGGAGGAAGTCAGGTCCTCCAGACTCCAACTCCAGCCTCGGGCACTTACAAGTTGTGTGACCCTAGGCAAATAACTTAACTCTAATTGCCTTCTCCCTTCCCCCACCCAAAATAAAGGAATGGAAACTTTAGGGGCAAGAAAAGAATCTGGTATAATCTTCCCACCTCAGTTCTGTCATAAATCAAATGGGTGACCTTGGATAAGTCAACTAAACTCTCTGGGCTTGAGTAGTCACATCTTCTAGAAAAAGGGGTTAAACTAGGTAATGGATAAAATACATTTTACTTTAAAATTCAATGAATAATAATGGTAGATTCTGTGTATTTTGTTTAGGCTGAGGCCTTTTACACTAATATGAAATAAGAATTTTCACTTTTAATTTTTGCAGTTTCTCATTAATGCTAAGTAGCTTTCTTTCTCTTTTTATCTTTCTACCTATCTTTCTTTTTCCATCCTCCCTCCCTCCTTCCTTCCTTCCTTCCTTCCTTCCTTCCTTCCTTCCTTCTTTCCTTCCTTCCTCCCTTTCTCTCTCTCTCTCTCTCTCTCTCTCTCTCTCTCTCTCTCTCTCTCTCTCTCTCTTGCTCGCTCACTCTCTCTTGCTCTCTCTCAAATCAATGATGGGAGAAAAATGTGAACCTGTCACTTCAATGGTGTGTGGAACTCACATCTATAACTACCTCCTCTGCTCATATAGGTTAACAACTCATTTGTAAAGCACAGTGTTACACTGTTTCCTTGGATGAGAGATTAAAAGACTTGACTGTGGTTATACACACAGTATGTACCAGAAGCAAGACTTCCTAACTCCACTGCTATCCTTCTATCTACTATTTCCCTTTGGCTTTCATCTTATATGCCTTAATGAGTTATACACACACACACACACACACACATACATGATTAATTAAGGCATATATACACACATGTACATACACATATATACACATGTCACATATATACACGTGTATACATATACACATATTTACATAAAGACTGCTATAATGTCTAAAGAACTAGTTTGGTTACCTGGACTCTTAAACTCTTTCCTCACTTTTACTCCTAACATGTCTTGATAATTGACAAGTGGCTTAAGATCCCACTTCCAGTTTCTTATGTTAAGTGTGGGTGGTAGGGGCAGCTAGGTGGTTCAGTGAATACAGAATCATTCTTAACCTATAACAGTAAATTATTGAAAGTACTGAACTTATGTTAGCAGAAATAAACAAAAACACAGCTAGGCAGTGCCACGATTGGAACATTGGACCAGGAGTCAGGAAGACCTGCATTCAAATCCAGTTTCAAACATGGCACTTTCCGTTTGCCTGAGTGTCTTCAGCTGTAAAATAGAGGTGAAAATGGCACCTACCTTCCACAGTTGTGAAGATCAAATGAGAAAAACTTGTAAATGCTTAGCACAATGCTTGGCACATTGTAATTCATGATTGAAATTAAGTTAAACCGAGGAACAAAATTGCAAGCACATCAATTTATTGATACAGTTAGCAGTTACCAATCAAAAGGGTTTCTCAGCTCCCCAGCAAGCCAAAAGACCCAGAATAAGGGCAGGCAAATAATTTTTACAAATAAAAGGAGGAACATCCAAGAAATGAAGAAAAAAAGAAGGCAGCAGCAAAGATGGGGAAAACAATATGGTTTGTTACATAGCTTGTAGTATCATGGGTGTAGGGAACAATATGATTGGCTGGAAATTGGGAATGAGGGGCTAGCAACAATTCTTCATTCTATCCTGTTGCTAAGAAATGTTTACTATTTGAGTCCACCTACAAGGACAGTTTAGCAACAGTGGATCAGACTACCTTGAATAACAGATCAGACTCCCTATCATCCACCTGCATCCTTCAAGGATAACAAATTTCCTTGAGGTAAGAATAGCACAGTGATCAGTAAACTTCTCAACTTAATTCAGAGACAATGAATGATTTACAAGAAAGCTGAATTTCCAAACAACTCTGAGAAAAGTGAAATGTGACTTAGTTCCAAACATGTCAGCAGTGATAAAGAATGAAATTCATAACAAAATATGAATAACATAACAAAAAATCAATTACACAAATGCAGACAATATCAGTTTAGTTTTCTCAGTAGGCACTTAATAAATGCTTGTTTTCTTCCTTTCTAGACATGTAGAATCTTAGAGTTAAATAGGATTGGGGACTTCTAGTTCAACTGATTACTTAGTGATGAAGAAATGTCTTGTTCAACATCTCTAGTAGATGGTACATATAGTCTCTTCTTGTAATGCTAGTAAGGAGGAAATCGCTATTTGACAGGAATCGCTGTTTTGATTTTGGACAACTCTTGATGTCTGAAAGTTCTTTGTTATGTGGAGTTGATATGATAGTCTAAGTAAACCTCTGTCGTTATTTTTTGTTTATTTGTTTTCATTCATTTTAGATTTTGTCTTCCTACATCCCATAAGATTTACCTGTCACATGTTGTCTCTGCTCTGTATGTCCTTCCTTTTACTATATAACAACCCTGTACCTCTTACTGGAAATGTCCCTATCTGGAGACCTCAATGCTAGAAATTTCCATGACTAATGCTGTGCTCAAGCAGACTTCACCAACCAGTCCTTAGCATCCCTCTGCCTTTAACATCCGTGATAGAAACCAAATTAGATGTATCTAAGTGAGAACCTTGTCTTCCCTACAAAATCCATGGGAACCTGCTTCATTGCTGCCCTGGTAGGTGGGTTGCCCCAGTATATATGGATAATTGTTGTAAGTGAAATTGTCCTGGGAGCTATTACAGTGTCATGTCAGCCTACATAACTGACTTACCCTGGTATAGAGGATAAAGTACTAAGACCTCTTGCCCCTAGAACTAGGAAGAGTCACAGGAGGTTTTCATGACCTGGATGTGCCAAGTCTGGATGACAGCTTCCTATAGTACCATCCTTGATCCTCCTCCTGTCATGGCCTGAACATCATGACATCTCAGACCCTGTGCTCTTCTTAGTCATAGCCTTGCCTGTCAAATGCCTTTTCCATTACTTTCCCTGCTTCCAGGGGCATCCCTGATTGTTTATCCTGACTCATCTCCTTTCAAGGGAGCCTCATGTCAGTTCAGATGTACCTGCACTAAAGACCTCTTGCTTTCAGTGAGCAAATTTGCTTTTTGGGAAAGTCTCTAGTTCCCAAAGTAGCTGCAACACTCTGGGACAGTTAGAATCCAATCCCTTGTCATTGTTTCTTTTGCCTTTGAAAGCAAAGTTCCTTAATCTGGGATAGGAATCCATGGATAGATTTCAGGGAGTCTATAAATTTGGATAGGAACAAAATGACATCTTTATTTCAATATGATTGATTTCCTTTGTAATTGTATGCATTTTATTTTATGCATTAAAAAAATTCTTTTGAGAAACGTTTCAGAGTCTTCCCTGGACTATCATCAAAGAGGTCCGTGTAAGAACCTGGAACAACATAGACTAAGTCTATTTTCTCTTCTTTGTGACTTACTTTCAAATTCTTGAAGATATCTCTCCCCTGTCTCTCCCCTTGGTCTCCCTCAGGCTAAAGGACCCCAGTTCCTTCGATGATTTTCCATATGATAGGGTTTCTGATTAGTTTGTACTTGCCTTCCAGTAGTGAGAATATGCGCAAACCATACAGGATGAGAATGTATGAGTGGATTGCAATGTCTACTGATGAAATCATTGAAGTAACAAAGATGTGTGGCATCTAAAGCTCTCATCATCCAAGTGGCCACCCTCTGGACACATTTTAGCTCCTCAATGCCTCTCCTAAAGGGTCCTGCCCAAAACTGAACAAAAAAGCATTGGGCTAGCCTAGAGAGCTACAGAAGCATTCTTTCTAGTAATTCAGTTCAAATTCTTGGGGAAAAAAGCATTGCTTTTTTACAGCAATAGTTCTTGCATGTTGTTTGATGTCCCTGGCACTATAGGCACTGACTAGGCCCTGGGTTTTTATTGACCAAAGCCAGGAATTGTTTTTCCAACACCTATTCCTAATCTCCTTGCATAGGGTTGGTGATGAATTTGAGGATCTGAACCTGAATTGCTAGGATTTAGAGCAAAATTGACAGCTCAAAGTCTCCAAACACTTTCTGTTATTGATGGGAATGTCCTTAATTGGGAATCTTAAATAAAGTTTGTAAGATGGCATAGCAAGGGAGTTTGGGGAACACAGGTTAAGTTCTTTCAGGGAGATTGTCATATGACCAAAGTAACTGTGGGGATGTTGGGGAAGGACAGTTGCTGATTAAGGCTTATTCTCAGCAGTGGGGCTTTTAATAATAAAGGTGAATGGTGAGGATGAATTAAAAGTGTCAAAATACCAGTCCTAGTTGGGGAGTGGGCAATCCATAGTCCAATAATCCATAGTCCAAAATTAAGTCCTCCTTAATTTCAATCAAATCAATATATAGACAGGTGGACAATTAGAGATAAATTCAGTTAAGAAAATATGTTGGGCGGCTGGGTGGTGCAGTGAATAGAGCACTGGCCCTGGAGTCAGGAGGACCTAAGTTCAAATGTGGCCTCAGACACTTAATACAAAAACTAGCCATGTGACCTTGGGCAAGTCACTTAACCCCAACTGCCCTCCAAAAAGGAAAAGAAAAAAAAAAAGAAAATATGTTGATAATGCTTCTTTCAGTCATTGGAGGCATTATGTTTGGCAAATGAACACTGATAGCATTTTTTTTTTTTTGCTTTTTGGAGGGCAATCAGGGTTAAGTGACTCACCCAAGGTCATGTGGCTAGTTTTTGTGTTAAGTGTCTGAGGCTAGATTTGAACTCAGGTCCTCCTGACTCCAGGGCCAGTGCTCTATTCACTGCACCACCTAGCTGCCCCCACTGATACCATTTTTTAATGTATTACTAAGAACAAAAGGTTAAAGAATTTTAAAAGAAAAAAATCTGGATAGGAAATTGAATCATTGAAATAACATTAAAATTACTTCTTTCTTAACTTTAATTTCTTATATTTAATTTAAAAATATAGTCTGTCAATATTTATATACATATCTGTAGACATATGTATATAAACATATATATATATCTTATTTATACAAATATGTAATGCCATTTAGCACACCTGGTCAGCTAAAGGAAAATCAGTTTGTCCTGCTGATATATATGCAATATCAGAAATTAAAGCTTGAAATACTGAACAGGTGATCTATAATCATGTAAAATATTTGTGTTTTAATGTTTTACTCAAATACTTGGAATACTAGTGGTTTCCTAACTATTTTATAATCATGAGATAAATCTATAAAAGATAGGATACATAAACCGTTAAAAGCTCTGTTGTTTTTATATAAGGGATAGAGGGGAGAGAGATTTGTAAGAGTTTACAAGATTTTCTCTTCATTCTGCTAATGATTTATCTGTTTCCCCTGCTGTTTATTCTCTATGAAATTAATAGTCTATGCAGGACAGCCAGATTTAGTCTTGACACATAAATAAATGTCAAAAATCATACAAGAGTCCTTGAAAGATATAACGACAGAGGGGACTTTGTTCGATGACACATTGATTATTCTATGAAGTGAGGCATAAAATAGGAAGACAGATGTTCACCTAAGGTGTTCACCACTGTCACGGGGGCTCAGAATGGAACCCAAATCAAAGAGGAATTCCCTATAGATGGTGAAATCCTTCAGATGCTTCTGTCTGCTGATGACATTGTGCTGCTGGCATCAGGTCCTGGAACACTGCAGAACCTCCTAAATTAGATCTATAATCACTCAAATGAATTTGACTTGATTATCATCAAAGGAAAAATCAAGTGTATGAGAATGTTTGCTGTACAGACTTTAACATGCAATTGGATGGATAGGCCTGAAAGCTTGTCTAGGGGTATAATACATCTTGGATATACAGAGCAATTGGACAATGAGCTGGACCCAGAATTGAACAGGAAGAGGAGAGCATTTGCCTTTGGGAAATGCTACAGGACTTTTAATGAGCTTTTTCCTGATGCAAAGGCTCTCATTTAATCAATATTTTACTGACTTTTTTAAAAAAAGAAAACACATAATGTAAAGATGGAGTTGATTACTTGGGGAATTCAGGCAAACCTCATTCTATGGACCTATAGTTCATATCCAAAAGGACAATGTTTGCCTACTAGCCTAAAATCCTCAAGTAATCAACCCATTCCTAGCTTTAAACAGTTATCACTTTCAGTGATGTTCCGCCACTTGAATTCTCCTTTAGATCAAAGAAATATAATAAGCAAAACAAACCAATATATTTGTCATGTCTTACATGACAAGACATACATTTGTATGTCTTACAATATATATCTCATTCTGTACCTATAGCTAACCAACTCTCATTTGAGAGGGAAATATGCTTCATTGAATGTCATGGAAGACCCATTAAAAAATAATTTTTTGGAGTGGCTAGGTAGCACAGTAAATAGAGTACCAGCCCTGAAGTCAGGAGGACCTGAGTTCAAATCTGGCCTCAGACACTTGACACACTAGCTGTATGACTTTAGGTAAGTCACTTAACCCCAATTACCCTCCAAAAAGAAAAAAAAAAGAAATAATTATTCTTTCCATGATTTTGTTGAGCTATAGGCCAAGAAATACAACAATGTCCAAAGAAATGAAGATGATGATCATTCAAGGGCATTGAAGAGGCACATGAAGGATGTGAGTAGGTTGCCAGAGAGTCTATTTTTTAATTCAATTTTATTTTCAGTTCTGAATTCTCTTTCTTTTCGCTTTCCTGTTCCCACCCAAGAAGGCTCCAAACCCAACTGCCCATTGCAAATACGCATCGACATGCAAAACAAATTTCTGAATTAGCCATTTCCCTCAAAAAAGGAAGAAAAAAAAAGAAATAAAAGAAAGTTCCATCTGCATTTAGTCTATCAGTCTTCTATTTGGAGGTGGGCAGTATGTTTCATCATGAATCCTTAATAATTGTGGTTCGTTACTGTGATGATCAGTTATCAAGTTTTTCAGCATTGATTAGCTTTACAATTTTACTGTTATTACATAAATTATTCTCTGGTTCTACTCATTTCACTTTGCACCAGTTCATATGAGTCTTCCTGGGTTTTTCTGAAATCGTCATCATTTCTTATATCAAAGTAGTATTCTATTTCATTCATTTGCTATGACTTGTCCAGTCAGCCACTCTCCAATTGATGGGTTTCTCTCAATGCTTTGCCACCACAAAAAAGAGCTGTTATAAGTCTTTTCATGCATACGGGTTCCTTTCTTCTTTCTTTGAACTTTTTCCTTCTTTCCTTGACAGTGTTCACATATCCTAAATAAAGAGGAGAAACAGGGTAAAGAATGTCATTAGAGGAGCAGATAGCCAGAAAAAAACAAAAAATATGGGCTATACATGTAGCAAGAACCAGAAATAACTAATAGATAGCCTTCTATAGTATCTAGACAATGTCAAGATAATGGGAAGAAGGTCACAATACACTGTGTGGATATCTTATGGGTGGATATGGATGAGAGTTGCTCAGAATTGAGGTCTGTATAGGTCATATTGTGCATTGTTGGTGAGGTTTTCTGTATCAAGGAGACCACAGATCCATTGAAGTATCCCAGTACTGATTTTGCAAGGTGGGTGCTATTACTATCCCACTGGATGCCAGAGTCAGATCCAATATATCTTAGCAAGGGAAAAAAGTTAAACTTACTCCTTGTAACCCATCAGATGAACTGATTGCAGACCAAACAATAATTTCATGGATATATTTAACAATGTATTAGAAAGTGAAAAAGAGAAGAATATTACAAATTACATTTTAGGTTCAATTATCAGTAAATTAAAATACAGTGGGATAAATGTAAAGTCTAATCCTTGGGTTCAAAAAATCACCTTTACCAGGGCAAGAGAGTAGAGGCATGACTAGATAACAAGTCATTTGAAAAAGATCTTGGTGGTTTCATGGGACGGCAAAGCACAGTAACATCACACCCCTTTAGACTCCTTTAAGAAAAGTACACTCTCCAGGGTTAGGAAGTTAGCAGTTGTCTTGCTATCTTCTGTCTTCATCAGGTTCTATTTGGATTATTGTGCTTAGCTCTGAGTACCATGTTTTAGGAAAGATACTGTATGATAAACCTGCTGTATCTAGTTGAACTTACTATTTTTTCATCTGTGACCTCTGTCCCTTTTTTTCCATTCATAGAGCTCTTACCTTAATTTAGGCCCTTATTTCCTCTTGCTAGGGCTATTGGAAGTAGTCTATTTTGGTTTCCCTGCATGTTTAGGTTGGATGTAAGGAAAAATTGCCAAACAATTAGACCTTTTTAAGAGTGGAATGGGTTGCCTTGGCAAATAATGGATTCTCTATCATCGGAGATCTTCAAGCAAAGATTGGATGATTACTTGTTAGGTATATTACAGAAGAGATTCTCACTCATCTATGGCTTAGACTAGATGATGTCCGTAGCATATTACATCTCTAAGATTCTATGACTCAGTGAGTCAAATAGACACAGGAACACTAATTTGTCCCTGACATTACATGAAGTATTGGAAGTAAGCATTTTTCACTGAACATCTGACAATTTGTATGACATAAATTCTTTTGACTAGAACATATCTGGGTGTATAGTTTCATCTGAACTGCTTTTAGTTGAGGCTGAAAATACACAAAATTGGGTCTTTTAATATATTTGTGAAGTTAACAAAGTAAGGAATTTCTTATTTTCTGAATTATCTTGAACATCAGTCAATCAATCAATGTTTATTAAGCACCCACTGTGCATGAAGCACTGTTCTAAGCGCTGAGCATTATGCACAAAATAAATATAATTCAAGCATTCCTTCAGTTCTTATTTTCACAGAGGAATTGAAATTTCAAATTAAGCTTTAAATACAAAAAATAGAAATTGCTTCAAGTGATTGTGTAATCATAGTCACCAGAATCACTGACATTTCATTCTTTTTACTTTCTAGATAGCATTTAGCTTAGAGGGGAAAGAGTGTTTCTGACGTCACAGATTGATCCGATTCACATAGTTTTTCTTAGCTACTGTTTTTGGCTTTTTCACAGCTCAAAATATCTTAAATCCCATAAGCAGACTATAATTTCAGGTACTCTTTATTGTAGTAAGGGACAAACTTTGGGGAGGCAGAAACTTTTCAAATTACAAATGAGGTCCTATTTAAAATAAATAAAATAGATTTAAAATAGAGAGAAGCAGCAATGAGTTGTGGCTAACAGAGCATTCTTTGCATCAGTAAGGCTTGGACTTGAAGCAACTAGGTGGAGCAGTGGCTAGAATGCTGGACTTTAAGTCAGAAGTATCCGAGTTCAAATTTAGCTTCAGCCATTTACTAGCTGTGTGACAATGTCACCAAGATTCAGTTTTTCATTCATTAAATAAGGATGAAGAAAACCTATTTCAGAGAGTTCTGAGAATCAGAGGAGATAACACAAAGAACTTAGTAAATTTTAAGGCTCTTTAAATTCTAGCAATTATTATTATCATTATTATTATGAAGAACTACCTGTGTGACTAATCTCTCAGTGTACCAAGGAACAACCTAAGACTGAGTTAATGATTTTAAAGCACTTAGCACAGTCCTTGTATATACTAAGCAGTACATAAATGCCATTATTATTGTTGTTGGTATTATTTAAGTTGCTAACCTGTAACAGAGAGAGAGATAAATGAAATTGTCCAAACAGACAAACTAAAAAGGCAGATCTACATTATCAAAAATGAAATAGAAGACTGGCAGTGAAATTGTCAAGGGAAGCAATGTTCATGTTAATTTTGATTCATTTGGACCCAAACTTTTTTCCCCCTTTTCAATTATTCCAGCAGTTCCAGGAACATAACCATGACTGGGTCAATTAGATTTACTTTTCTGTTTCTCTCCCATTAGCTGAAGGAACCCACCATCACTACCCTCTACTGCTTTGCCTTCATGATTGTAATGATTCTTATCATAATAAAGGCATTTGTATTGAGAAATTGATTATCTTCCCCAAGCTGGAAACTCATGAGTTCAGTTCTCCTTTGTTTTCACCTCCTGAATTCCCTTGCTTGAAAATGATTGTGGTGATTAATCTGCTTTAATGCAAGATTTAACTGAACTTCTTGGAGCATGAGAGGCTGAAGCTGTCTAAAGCTGACAGGCTTTGTTTCCTGCTGAATATCAGGAATCTACTCACAGTGCTCCGTCTTCCTTGTAACCCAGCCAGCTGAGCGGATTGCAGACCAAACAATAGTGTTATGATAAAGAGAATTGCATAAACTGCATTTTAGGGGCAGTTATCAGGAATTACTCAGAACAGATTGGACTTATCTGTGTAAATGTATTGAGTATTTCCCAATATTACTGAGAGTTCTTTACATTTTACCTGTAGAAACAACCAGTCAGTTCAAATTATTCTCTTGAGACTCAAAGGGACACTATTAATATCTTCTGAGAATAAAAGGAGGATGACCTGTTCTTCTGTCTCCATGCCCCATTTGAGAGGCAGCAGAGGGGCCAACCTTGGAGTCATGAAGACTTGGGTTCAAGTTCTGTTTCTGGCGCTTACTGGCTTTGTGACCCTAGACAACTCATTCTCAGGCATCCTTTTAAGACTACAAGTTATAGAGGGAGTTCCACACTGGGAGATCTCCTCACCAATAAAATGACAGGTCTGTGCTGCTCCTAAAGGAAAAAAAGGGGCAGGGGAGGAGGAAGAAATTCTAGTAACATAACTGGGAAACTTTACTTATAGAATTTATGCCATTGCTTTTATATGTTCAGTCATGTCTAACTCTTCATGACCTTAGTTGGGGTTTTCTTGACAAAGATATCAGAATGGTTTGCCATTTCCTATAGATGAGGAAACTGAGGCAAACGGGGTTACGTGACTCATCCAGGGTCACACAGCTAGTGAGTGTGTGAGACTGGATTTGATCTCAGGAAGAGGAATATTCCTCATTCCAAGCCCAGTGCTCTATCTACTGTGCCACCTAGTTGTCCACAGGAGAAGGAAATTAATGCTACAAGGTAACAATGTAGCTACAAATTGGTGATGAAAATAAGAACACATATAGGGACAAAAGTATCAGGAAAACCAGCCCTACCTCCCCTAGTTTTATATATCTATGTGTGTGTGTGTATATAAATGTGTGTATGCACTTATATGTATATATGAATGTATGTGTATATGTATGTATATGTGTATATATACACATGTGTATATGCACAGATACATACACATATGCATATATTCTCTTCTTTCTATTTCCTTTTTCTTTAATTTTTAAGGATTTTATATTTGTGGATGAACATGAGTGTTTGCTTCAATAAGTACTCAATAACAAAATACTCTTGGATGATTACTTTTTGTGGCCTTTCTTTATATCCTTAAGTGCTTAGCACAGTGTGGGGGCACATAGTAGGTGCTTAATGAATGCCGACTGGCTGACTGAAAAGTACAAAGGTTTATACTCCAAGTAGAAATTCATTTTAATTTACTGATATTTTGGCCAGAAAACCTGTAGGTATTGGAAGCAGAACAAGAGTCTGTTATTAGTAAATATGGATAATACCAACATGTATTTTGCGGATCCAGTACAATTTCTGTAGGCCTTACAATTCCAGAAAATACCCATTCTGAACCGTGACATGACTATGGTCTTTTGATGCCCATTACAACACCCACTGAATGTTCTCCTCATTGTTAAAATGAGAGAATCGATCAAGTGTCATGTAGTTTTCAAAGTGTGAAAAAGCTTTCCCAGTGAAGTTGTGTCTTGTAGAAGACAGATGGTAATAAAAACATGATTGTGAGTCCTGCGGTAATAGAGTGTGAGTGAAACTGGAAGGTGGTTCGTGCACCCAGAGCCCCTGGTACCTGAGAATGGCTCATTTCAAGTGGTTTAGCCCTCCTTTACTCCTGGTGTCAGTGTCTACTGACTGGTGCCGCATTATGCCTACTCAAGTGCCGACACTCAGCTTGACTGTCAGACAAAGGGAGAAGATTTGAAAGCAGATAAACTAACATGTTGAAAAACTAAAATGAAAAATTGAACCAAAGAGAGGGGAACAAAAGTAGTGAAGACTAAAGTGAAGCTTCTGGGAACATATTGACTTTTCTCCTCTGCGGGGGGGAAAAATGGGAAAAAGAGACAATCATGCAAACAAAAAAGAAAAAGCCCCTTTTGACTATTTATCAGTAGCTATTATTGTGATGTTGTGAGTTTTGATAGTGTTCCTGACATTGTGGAAAAACAGATACAAAAATTCCAACAGAGATGTCAGCTCCAGGAGGGTTTAAGTCAAATATTTCTTTCTTCTCACCTCTTAGCAGCTGACTCCCTTTCTGAAAGAAAATTCAAATGGTAAAGAGGAAGATAAGAAAAGGTTTGTTTGTTTTTCAGAAAAAGTGAGTTTTTAGAAAAATGGGGTAAGGAGTTATGATGTGAGACTGGGGAAATGTTCTAAATGATGAGAAAATAGGAATTGGGAAGAGAAGAAAAACAAAGGTGGTGACAGATTGTCCAAGGAGAAGAGAATGATAAAAGGGATGAGACTGGGGGCTATATGTTGTTTCCAAAGTGTGGACAGGGTAGCAGAATTTAATAGAATAAGCATAAGTGAATCCTTGGAAGAAATTAACTATAGTAATGTGTTCTCAACAGTAAGAAAAAATAGAAAAGCGTGGGAAAAGATTGAAATTAAGTGATCTTGGATTGTTTTTGGTTTTAGGATAGAGGCTAATAATAATAATTATTATTATTAATATAAAAGGCCAGATGATATTCATTCTTAGTTAATTGGTGGTCAGCATGTGATAGAAGTTAGAATCAGGAACTTGAGTCTAAATCTTGAATGTGCTATAGCTACCTGTGTGGTCTTATGTAGATCACTTGAATTTTCTAAATCTTGGTTTCCTCATCTAAAAAATGAGGTGTATAGACTTCTCAGTGGCAAGTAGGTAGCTCATAGAGTGCCAGGCCTGGAGTTAGGAAGACATGAGTTAAAATCCAGCCTCAGATACTTACTAACAGTAAGACCCTGGACAAGTCACTTAACACTGTTTGCCTCATTTTCCTTATCTGTAAAATAAGTTGGAGATGGAAATGGCGAATTACTCCAGTATCTTTGCCAAGAAAACCCCCAAAGGAGTCCAGAAGAGTCAGACATGATTGAAAATGGCTAAACAACAACAAAAGATCTCTCTTCTCTTCTAGTTTTAAACCTATGATTTCTATGATTTAGCAGTAAATGTAAACATTGATTTTTGGGGAAAGCCAAGTATTTCCTACTTATAATCCCTTGGTTTAAGTTTTGGGAAATCTGTGGTATGGTTTTGGTATTCTTCAGAGATGGTTTTATTCATGGAGCATCCATTGCTTGGAAAAGGGATCTCTCAAGTCATTTATTCAAAGAATAGTCATTTTTTGAAAACAGTTATCACATCTCTCTCCTTGTCCTCATATCCCCACCAAGCCTTCTCCTTCTCTGCCTACACATACCTGGTTTCCCAAAGTGATTTTCTTGTGGCATAACTTTGAGGTCCTTAACCATACTAATTGTCTTCCTCTGGGAGCTTCCCAGTTTCCTAATGCCCATCATAAAACGTGGTGCCCAGTACTGAGCATAATTCTCCAATTGTTGGCTGATAAAGGCAAAGTAGAACAATCACTTTCCTGGCTTAGGACACTGTTCTTCTCTTAAGGATGCCCAAAATGGCACTTGCATTTTTTTTTTGCTCTCTGTATAATACTGCAGACATGAAACCCCTCAGATCTTTTTTCAGACAAACTTCTGTTTGTCTCTCCCATCTTGTGCTTGTGAAGTCTTTTTTTTTAACCTAGTATAAGACTTTACATTTTCCCTATTGTATTTCATCTTATCAGATCTGATCCAGTGGTCTAGACTCTCAAGGTATATTTGGATCTTGATTTCCATCCAAAATGTTAGCTACTGCTTTTAAAATTTGACCTATATGATAATTGTTATGTTATGTGATTGCTCCTCCCCAACTCTCTCAAGGCCAGATCTGTTAACATTTTCACCACTCTTCCCCTTTCTTTGGTACCCTGAAGATGTTGGTGGGGGGTGGGGTGAGTCTCCTCTGCCATCAGCTCTTGTCCCCACCAGGTGATCTGCCATTTTAGGGGCCCAATGACTAGTACACCAGTCCCATTTAGTCACTTAACATTGGATTAGCTTTCACAAAGAGATATTTGTTTCAAAGATGAAGCAAGAACAACCATACAACCATTTTCCTCTTACCCCTAAACATTACAGACATGGCCACCATTCCCACCTCTAGCCCAGTGGCGGGGGGGTGAGGGGAGGCAGATCAGGCTCACAGCTTAGCTCAGTTCCTATATAATACTAGTCCTGCTAGGTTCAGGTTTAAAGGTGACAATGTCAGCCTCTGCTGGGCTTGTATTCTCAGCCTGTGCTCCTCAGGGTGTCATTGCAAGGCTGATTACAACATCAGTGCTGGATTCCTGAACTTCCAGACTCCCCTGACTTATGTTTCCAGGACAGATTGGTGGCTCTACTCCTTGCACCTGGAATGGAAAGGACAAATGAAACGTCAAAGACCCAGTCCTATTTCTTAGAACCACATAGCCTTACCGTATATCTCACAAGCTGTGAAGGAAAGTCTTTTCATCCTCACATATGAATGCAGCAAAGACCTCAGTGTCTGAGGTTGTATTTGAACTGAGGTCTTCTTGACTCCAGGACTTGGCACTCTATCCACTATGGCAGCTACCTGCCCCCTACCATGAACAACATAGTAAGTCAATGTGGAATGTTCGCATATGCTTCAGTCCTCCAGTTCCTGGAAATAGATCCTCAGTGTCTTCCATGTGAACAAAACCATCTTAGAAACCCTGGTAGAGTTTACCTACATTGCTGACACCAACTATATTTGCCTTTATTAATTCACCATATCATGAAATCTCAGGGTTGGAAGGGACCTCATTAGTATGTGAGATAACCATATATTGTAATAGGAATCAATCTTTCCTGGCTCTGAGTCAAGACAACATAGGGGACTGACAAATCAGGCAATAGGTCAGGCTGGTAGACATGTCAAGGTTCTAGAATCATAGGACTTTAGATTTGGAAGGGACCTTGGACGTAATTTGATTCATCATAGATAGATAAATAGATAGGTGATGGGAAGGAAGGAGAAGAAAGAAAGGAGGGAAGGAAGAAAGGGAAAAAAAAGGGAGGTGTGGAGGAGGGAAGGAGGACATTTAATAAATGCTTACTATGTGCCACGCACTAGTCTAAGTGCTGGAGAAATAGATACAAACAAGACAGTCACTGCCCTCAATGAGCTTACAGTCTAATGGGGGAAGACAACATATAAAGGAAAGCTAGAAATCAAGGGGAGACTGTGAGTGTACTTTGGACATGGCCCAGAGATGGCTTGGAAGTGAAGTGAATACTTGATTTTAGGTGAGTTGAAATGAATGCCCACATCTTAGAACCAGGGCAGTTCTAGGGTTGGAGTTTAAGTTCTCAATGAGGGGGGAGGTGGGATTTAAGGTCAGGGTGGAGGTGGCATGGTCTGAAGATGCCTGGAAAGTGAAATGACTTGAATCTAGGCATGTACCTGAATAAGAATCAGCCTAGATGATTGCTACCCTATCTACCTCCATTCTTAGATCTGGGAAGGGGGATCAGAAATTAGGCTACTATTCAGTAGACTTGTCAGGATCTGTTGTTATAAGACCTAAGATTTAGAAGTGGTGTCAGTGGTCATTCAAAAAGTAGAAGCTGTACCTTAATAGGAAATCCCCTGACAATATCCCTAACAAGTAGTCATTCATTCCATTCTACTTTTGAATGACTCTATTTGTTAGGAAGTTTTTTCTTATATCATTCTGGAATTTGTTTCTTTCTAACAACTCACACTCAAGTCAAGACATCACCCCATCAATCATTGGTCCTCTGAAAATGAAGGATGAAAACAACAACCTCTATGAAGGAAGGCTAAGATGGCTTTTGTTTTTTATGGCTACCATGTCACACTATGATCTTTTGATTTTATTGACCATTAAACTCCCAGATTTTTTCTATGTAAATTTTTATCTAGCCCTGCCTACTCCATCCCATAATTCTAAAGTTGACTTTTTGAACCCAAGTATAGGGCTTTATATTTATTTCTATTCTATTTTTATCTAATTTCAACTTGTTCAATTTGTTTTATTGCTCTAGTTTATTGGGAGCATTGGGGTTTTGATTGTGACATGCAACATGTTAAGTAATTCCTCTCAGCTTTGTGTCATCTGCACATTTGATATGCAGCCTTTCTCTGTCTTCATTCAAATCACTGCCAAACAGGTTATAAACAAGGGACCAAGGGCATTCAGGGATAGATCACTGGGCTTGGAATCAGGAAGACTCATCTTCATGAGTTCAAATCTAGCCTCAGACACTTACTAGCTATGTGACTAGCATGTCACTTCACCCTGTTTGCCTCAGTTTCCTCATCTGTAAAATGAGCTGGAGAAGGAAATGGCAAACCACTCCATGATCTTTTCCAAGAAAACCCCAAATGGGGTCATGAATAGTCAGACGTCATAGAAAATCTCTGCTCAATATCAAGAGCATATGCCTGGGGTACTTGCAAGGTCAGTCCTCTAATCAACTATGAATTCACCTGACTAGCCCACCTTTTTCCATACTGTCTACAGGGATATCTTGAGAGACTGTCAAATGCTTCCCTGAAATGTAGATATACTTTATCTACAACTTTTCCCTGATCTATCAGATTAATTACCCTGACAAAAAAGGAAATGAGATTAGTCTGGCATGACTTAAAGAATCTATGTTGGCATTCAATAGTCACCACTTTCCTTTCCAAATGTTCACAAATCGCCCCATTAATAATATGTTCTACAATTTTGATGGGTACCAAAGTCAAGCTCAGTAGCTTACTGTTTGAAACATTTTTCCTCTTCCTTCTTAATTTTATTTTTTGGAAAATTAGAATAATCTTTGTCAGTTCTGCAGCACATCTTCCAGTCTCCCTAATTATTTAAAGATGATAGATTTATATGTATAGCACTGGAAGAGACATTGGAAGACAACTAGTAAGTTCCCCTCAGTATGCAAAAAAGGAATATGACACCCAGTGAGGCTGTGATTTGCCCAAGGTCACCCAACTCATAAGAGGCAGAATAGAAATTTGAATTCAGGTCTTCTCACTACAAAACCAGAACCCTTTCCACATAGAGCATCACCTCCATCCCTGCCAGTGGCTTCATAATAATAGGAATATTTTTTTCAGTAGCTGAGATTGCATTTCATCTTAATTTGGTAACTTGAACCCCTTGAGAGAAGCTAATAGGTGCTGTCTTACCATCTTAGTGTCTTGTCTAGGGTTTCAATTCCCTGTTGATTGTCGCTTTTTCAATCACACTCATTCTGAAAATTGTTCTTGGTGAAGAAAACAAAAGCAAACGAAGAGTACACAGCCTGCCTTCTGTCTGCTGTCTGTGGTCATTGACCAGTTGGCCATTGACCATTGACCATTGACCAACTGGCAATCCTTTCTCTCTTTTGATCTTAATTTTGATTGATTTTGTAAATGTTAAATGAGAACTTACTATATCCAAGGCCTTGAGCCAGGCACCCTTGAGGAGACAAAGAAGAATGATGTAAATCCTCCCCTCCTGGGGTTTACATTCCAAGAAAGATAAAACATCTACATATTTAACTATAAGACAAGCACAAAACAATCCTTTCTACTTCTCTAATTATGGCTCACTAACCTCCTCACCACAAGAGGTTTGGAAAACCAAACCTTCTCATCTCTCTTTAAACATCCTATAGTTCCTCTTCCCTTTACCCTTGAAATGGAGAAACTTCCTTATATTTTTTTGAATAATATTTTACATGTAAAAACAACGTTTAACATTTGTTCTTAAAAATTTTGAATTCCAAATTTTCTCCCTTCCTTCCTTCTCTCCCTGCTCCTTGAGAAGGTAAGCAATTTAATATAGGTTATGCTAAATGTCCCTGTATTTTACAGAATAAACTGAGACCATTCATTGAGCGTTTCCTCTCCTCTTTTCCTCTTCACCTCACTTATCCCAGGTGCTTTCTGCCACTTTCTTCACCTTCATCCCCCACCTCACATTGTGAGGTAGCATTTGTCTTTGCCAAGGTCACTGTGTATGTACAAGTAATCATATTCTCCTTCCTTCTATACACACAAATAGTCCTTCTCCCACTTTTCCTATTTTCTCCAGCAGATCACTCCCTCTATCATCCCCACTCTTTCACTTTTCACTTCAACCTGGCGGCTTCTGTACTGTCTTCCCTAGTCGTGAAAAACTCTCACTTATCCATTCATGCCCACCAGCAATAAGTAGTTCCATATCTCTCCTCCCTAAACTCCTTGAGAATTTGGTTAAACTTCGTTGAGAAGGCTGCCCACATTTCCTTTCCTTTCATTCTTTGATTTTTTTTTTTGTAGTCTGAGTTTCGATTT
This sequence comes from Pseudocheirus occidentalis, assembly GCA_028646575.1. Taxonomy (NCBI): domain Eukaryota; kingdom Metazoa; phylum Chordata; class Mammalia; order Diprotodontia; family Pseudocheiridae; genus Pseudocheirus; species Pseudocheirus occidentalis. Next base: position 257,283,799 of record CM053595.1, on the reverse strand, counting down.
CACCATTCATCCCAAATGGCTCTTTCCAAAGTTACCGGTGACCTCTTAACCTCCAAATCTAAGGGTCTTTTCTACATCCTTATCCTTCTTGACGTCTCTGGAGCTTTTGACACTATGGATCACCCTTTTCTCCTTGATATCTTCTTCTTTCTAGGCTTTCATGACAGTGTTCTCTCCTGGATCTTCTACCTATCTGACCACTCCCCTGTCTCCTTTACCGGATCCTCATCCAGATCATGCCCTCTAGTTATAGACACCCCCCAGGGATCTGTCCTGGGTCTTCTTTATCTATAATATTTCATTCATCTCATCAGCTTCCTTTGGTTCAATTATCATCTCTTTCCTAACCTAGATATCCCACAGATATCTTAAACTCAACATGTCTAAACCAAACTCATTATCTCTTCCCTCAGACCTCCCCATCTTTCTAACTTTTCAATTGCTGTTGAGGTTTACCATAATCCACCCATTCATCTAGGGTCACAACTAAATGTGTTATCCTCAGCTCCTCACTTATTCTCATCCCCTGTGTCCAACATCTTACACATGCTGCCTTTTCTCTTCAAACACTACCACTACCCTAATGTAGACTTTTAATACCTTATACCTGGACTATTGGAATAACCTGATGGATCATCTCATTGACATAAATTTCCACATTATGGTCCATCCTTTAAATCTATCTTCCTTAAGTACAGATCTGACCATGGCATACAAGCACTTGTGTGTGCAAACACACATACAGACAAATCATTCAGTAAATTTCAGTGATTCCCTGTCACCTCCAGAATAAAAAATAGAATCCTCTCTTTGGCATTCAAAGCTCTTTAAACCCACCCTTCCTCTCACCCTTTCATTCTTCTTATACCTTACACCTTACCCAACTCCACCACTCTACATACTCTATGAACCAGTGGCACTGGCTTCCTAATTGTTCCTCAAACAAGATATTCCATCACCCAAGCCTAGGCATTTTCACCCACTGTACATTATACCTGGAATGTTCTCATTTCTCTTGTGTCTCTTCTGGTTTCACTGGCATCCTTCAGGTGCCAGCTAAAAACCCACCTTCTATAGGAAGCCTTCCTGATTCATTCTTAATTCTAGGACCTTCCCATTGTTGATTATCTCCAATTTTTCCTGTCTATAGTTTGTATATACAAAGTTGTTTGCATGTCCTCTTCTCTGGTTAGATTACGAGTTCCTCAAAAGCTAAGATTGTCTTTTGCCTTCCTTTGTATTCCTAATACCCATAGTTGGTGCTTAATAAATGTTAATTTATTGATAAATACATTTTTATTGTCTGAGTGGCACATAAAGTAAAGGCCTCTTTTATCCTGACCCAGTAACCCTCCAAATGTAGCACTCTATTGGAATCCTTGATTTCTCCAACGGGTAATAGGATTTTTACATTTTGTGTAATTTTATCATTTGGTGTGTGTGCCTTTAGGGCTCAGTCAGTAGGTACAATTTTCATAAATTTAATTAATAGAACACTTGACAGCTACCTATAGTTACTGTACTGTGGATAGTTGGTGAAATATTCATCAGAAAAGTGAGTAAGCAAGCATCTAAATGGCAGTCATATCGTTTGTGTGACAGCCCCAGGAATAGGATAGAAAGTTCTAGCTTCCAATTCATGTTGATATATTGCATTTTCTCTGTGACTGCTATTCTGGGGCAGGGGGAAATGCAGGTGGATTCGATAACCCACCTTTTTCTCCTTGTCTTCAGTTTTAAAGAGATATAATTACTTTTTCTCAAGTCTAATCCCTTTACCTATATTTTTCTCTCCTTTTAGACATTTCACTGAGTTCCATTAATCCAATTCTATCCAATAAATATCTATTAAACACAGCAGGGGAAGTGCCAGGAATTCTGCTAAGGGCTGGGGATACAACAAATAAAAAGAAAGAACAGTCCCTACCCTCAATGAGCTTGCAATCTAAAGGGAAAGATGACATACAAGGAACCTTGGTGTGAGGAGCGGGTGGGAAGGGACACCAGGGGGATACCTTGGTATGGTGGCATCTTGTTCTGTGGAGTTGAAACCAGGCAGAGCAGCAGATGCAAAGTAGAGTGATCTGAGTCCAGGTTCTACCTTCCATAAAGCAAGGTACTGGCAGGAGTTTGGTACTCCATTCTCCAGACTTCCAGATGGGAGAGGACACTGAGTCACAGGGTTGACTTCAGTTGAATTCAATTCAGTTGAATCAAGGCTTGAGTAAGAAGAGATGAGCTTATCTTGGGAGGGGGATCTTGTTGCCTAGAGCTGAAATCCAGAAGGGCAGCAGACACACAGACTAAGCAAAAGAAAGGCATTCTTCCCATAACTTCTTGGGTTCCATAGACTTTTCATTATTTGTCCTTTGGGATTTTGCTTCAGCAATTCTGTCCCCACCTTCACCCTCACTATACCTTTACATTATCTTCCTCTTTACCAGCTCCTTCTCCTTTGTCTATGAACATATTGGAATCTACCGTTTATAAAAACATAAAACAAAAAAGCAAAACAAAAACAGATGATAAAAAGTTCAGTTTTTGCCTTTACTAAAAAAAGTTATTAAAAAAGCTAAGTCAAGAGATCTTCTCTTCACTCTGTTCCTTCCTTAAGTGGCTTGTCTCTATGTAGACTTTACTTACTTTACATGCCTATGGTTCCACAGTAACCACTCAATTCTCAACACCTTGCAATGTGGTTCCATCTCTACCACTTTTCTGAAGCTGCTGTTATGAAAATGATCATTATAATTCATAGACTGCAGTTGGTTGGATGATTACTTGGTCTGGGATTCTTGGGATGTCAGTAACTTGGAGAGGTCACCATAGATCCAGGGTATGGTACTCATCTTAGCCAGAACTGATAAGTTTATTGTTTAGTTGTTTTTCAGTTGTGTCTGACTCTCCATGACCCAATTGGGGTTTTTTGGCAAAGATACTAGACTGATTTGCCATTTCCTTCTCCAAATCTTTTAACAGATGAGAAAACAAGCAAATAAGGTTAAGTGACTTGCCCAAGGTCATGTGGCTAGTAAGTTTCTGAGACCAGATTTGAACTTATGAAGATAAATTTTTCTGACTCCAGGCCCAGCACTTGATCCACTGTCCCACCTAGCTATCCCAATGAGGTTATAGGAAATTCATTCATGCATTCATGCATTCATTCATTCATTCAACAAGTAGCTCTTAAGTGCCTCTGACTATGTCAGAGAACCCTGTCAGGTGCTAGAGGAGATGCAGTTTATATGAATCATTTCCCCTACATTTGTGGAGCACAGACTCCAGTAGGGACAATTTATACTACATAAATGCACAGGAAACACTGACAAACCAGAACACTACTTTGTCCTAAGATCATAGGCCCTTAATGGGCTTTAGAGCTGGGAGGAATAATTCAGATTCTCTACATCCTCCTCCAAAATCCCTTATTTTACAGATAAGGAAAGTGAAGCTCAGCGTTCAATGCCATGCCCAAGGTCACAGAGGCACCAAGTGGCAAGGGCATCCTTATGAGTCAAGCCAACTGATGATCGTGCACACTGATGAGAATGGTGGTTTTCTCAGTAGCAGTCTACTTCAAAATACAAATTAATACCAGGCTGCTCATAGGATAGAATGAGAATAAATGAGATGTTATCTTACTCCCCCAAACCATGAGAGCCTGGTGTAGCCATTTGTACTCTCAGGATTTGCCTGCCGGGCTAAACAGACACTTGTGTTGACCGCTTAGGGTGCCCTCTCCCTCAGCAGTGCTGGATACATATTAACAAATTCTTAGCATTATGTGCAGGTTGTTGGTCAATTCTCTCTTTTAACCATTCCTTATCAGCAGCCATATACCTCTGTTGTTATAATATTCCTATGACAGACAATAAAACTTCCCAGACTACAGTATCTTATGTTGTTGTTCAGTCATTCAGTCATGGCCAACTTTGTGTGATTGCTCACTAGCTGTGTGACTCTGGGCAAGTAACTGAACCCTCTCCATCTCAGTTTCCTCATCTGGAAAAGGAGCTGGAGAAGGAAATAGCAAACCACTCCAATATCTTTGCCAAGACAATCCCAAATAGGTCATGAAGAATCAGACAGTACTGAAATGACCACCCAAAAGCATGGCCAGACCTCCTCCCTACGGTGGTCTACAGACTTCCATTATTCTGTTTTGTGATCTTTTGCTCTCCTGTTCTATGGAAAGCAACCTCATCTTTCTTTAGGCCCTGATCTGTTATCCCCAGGGTCCCCATTATCATGGAACTCTTCCCCCAGCACCAACCTTTTTGCCCCTCTCCTACATGAAGAAATAGAACAGACAGTCCAGGGGTGGGTCACTGCTTCTCCCAGAGCTGTCGTATCTGTGGTTGGTCTCTGCTGCCAGCTCTCTCATGACCAATCAAGTTGTTTTTGTCCCAGGTGAGCTACTGTCAGCAACATCCTGAAATGCAACTTTAGGATTTTTGTCAGTACTTATATTTCTTAATCTCTTGGCATCATCTATGAGTGAGCATTACGTCTTTCTTGATACCCTCTCTTCTCTTGGTTTCTGTCATATGTGTGTTCTTCTGGTTCTTTTCTTGTGTCTTCTACAATTCCTTTTATGACCTGGAGTGGTTAGGGAAACTAAGCTGGAGTAAAAAGCTGTTATTAGGAAGCTAAAAGAGGATCAGCATGCCTCCAAAGCAAAAGCCAGGTTGCGTAATCTAGCAAGAGAGAGCTTTCTATTATTCCCAATGTTTTGATCTATAGTTATTGTGTCAGCTAAAGTTTTGATTAACTTATCTTAGCTTGTCATTCAAGACCTTTTGTGCTGTGATTCTAATGTACTTTTCTATTGTGACTTCTACAGTATTTTATTTCCAGCTAATCGAAGACTCCTCAGCATCAGCTAAAGACATCATATCTATCTTGCCTTTCTGTCCATACTCTTGCTGTTTATTCTACTTGGAATTCCTTCATTCCCAACTCCATCTTTTGAAATCATTCCTACACTTTGATGCCAGTTCAAATGCCACATCTTCCAGAAATTCTTCTCTGATGCTCCCATTCAAAAGAGATTTCTACATCTATTTTCTTGAGCCATTTGGTAATTTCTTATCTATTTATCCAATTCTACCTAATAATTTAGTGTTTAGATACATATTATCCCTCCTATAAGACTATAAGCTCCTTGAGGGCAGAGATGTTATTATGTACTTTTGAATACCTCTCAGGGCCTTGGCACATTGTCTTGCATATAATAAACATAAAAAAAGTTTGTTGAATCAATGACTCTAATTTAGTTGGAGATTGGGGCCTACTTATTTTTGATTTTACTATATGTACCATTTATAATTGATTTTGAGATATTAAAAATTATGCATTTCAGGAGATATGAGTTCAACCCAAAGCAAAATGGTTTTGTTGCCATATGTGTACTGAACACTAGGCAAGAAGGACCAATGTTTGGAACATTCTTGTCTGCATACCTTTCAGTATCTTCACTAGCTAGGTGAGACCAATGAGACTCAAGTTCAAGACATGACACATATAGGCCAATGTTTAGGACACTATTAATTCCACCCTCAGTAAATCATACTCTGGAAATACTTTCCCGAATCCTTTGCTGTTCATATCTGTACAAACAATGATATGGCTTAGTATTCTTTAGGGTGAAAACCAAATTGAGTTCTCATGACTGATGGTTATATTGGTCACCACCACTGCAACTAAGGATGTTTAGTGTAAAGGAGAGAGGACTTTGAAAACTTTGAAGAGGGGTTAGACTTTTTCTTCTTAGTCTGTAAGTAATGGGAAACCACACAGAGGTAAATTTAGGTTTCTATTTAAGAAAAAAAACTGCCTAACAATTGAAAAGTCTAATTGACTGTCTCAGGATATAGTGAGAGATACCCTGCAGTTGGCGACTTCAAACAGTGACTGAATGATCATTGGTGGTCAGAGATGTTTTACAGATGATTCTTTTTCAGGTATGGGTTGTGCTCAATGACCATAGAGGTCCCTTTTTAACTGAAATTCTGTGACTCTGATTCACAACTTCTCTGAGGGAGATTTATTCCTTGTTTATAACTATATATAGGCACATTGATTCTGGATTTTTTTTAGGTTCAAAACTCATAATTGTTCAGAAATCAATACTGATGCCATGTGATGATTATTAAGACTGAGAGGGGAAAAATTTCCAAGTTTGATGTTGCCTATATGGGAATTAGGTCATTCTTAGAGTTCTTGTGAAGAAGCTGATCTCCTGTGAACAAACTGGTCTTAGGCAACAAGAAGAAATCTATCAAGAAAATGACAGAACTGGAGAAGCCCTCAGTGCCCTGGCTTTCCTTCTGATGGAATGTCTGTTCTCATAGTCATCTGGAAGGTACTTTACAGGGTGTCTAGTTCAGGTCTTTCACATTCTTTTGGGATCTCTTTGTTTAGAATAACAGGCCTCTTTAATGGGCTAGTGTCACCCATTCTAGTGGTAAAAAAAATGACAAATTCTTTGGAACTAGACAGAGCCAGCATAATTTTATCATGAATTCCTTAGAAGATTAAACTAGGTTGTATATGCACATTCTGGCCATCAACAGTGCCTTCTAATTTAACCAGAAGGTTAAAATATCTTTAAAATAACAAATATTTGGTATATGGGGAGCAAGGGGTGTCATAGTTTCTATAGGAATTTGTATCCTTAAAATGCTAGGATGTACGTTATTATTACCTGTTCTCTCTCTCTGCACATCTCTCCCTTGATGTTTTCCTCTGACATTGAATTGCATGAAATAAATATATTATTGGGGCAGCTCAGAGGTGCAATGAATAGAGAGTCACCCCTGGAGTCAGGAAGATGTGAGTTCAAATCCTGCCTCAGACACTTAACAGCTTTCTGATCCTGAGCAAGTCACTTAGCCCTGTTTGCCTCAGTTTCCTCATTTGTAAAATGAACTGGAGAAGAAATTGGCAAACCACTTCAGTGTCTTTGTTAAGAAGACCTCAAATGGGGTCACAAAAAGTTGGCCACATCTGAAAAACGGCTGAATAACAGTAACACAAATTGAAGAGAAATTCCAATATGTCTGGGTTGATAGGTTGCTGTATTTGGGCAAGTGCTATAACAATGAAATCACAGGTCCATATCATACTGACTCTCATCTAGATCTATTCACAGGGCATTTATTTTTCCATCCCTTAGATTTGTCACTTGGTTGTATTTGCATGGTCTCGTGTTCTTTGTTATACATTTTTTTTTTCACGTGTTCATGTCTTGTTTTCCCCATCAAGTTTGTTAGCTTGTTGAGGGCAAGAACTATATCTTACCTTCTTTGTATCTTCAGAACCAAGCATAGTTCCATGCATGAAGTAGGTGACCAAAGAATATTTGTTGGTTGATCAAATTCCACCCAGATATCCCCTTTTCTAATTTCTGTTTCCTAAAATAAAAAGGCTGGACTGCTTTTAGTCAGTTGCAAAGTAATTTTAATGACCTCAAGTTTCTCCGTGAAACAAAATATTCATATTTTAATAAAATGTAGCAAATGAAATTGCATACTTTCTTCTAGAGAGAAAGCTGAACAGATAAGAAAGAATTAATTATTATGAGAAATCCAAGAATAGTCTCCATGGCAATAAAGAACCAGTATTTGGGTCCAGACTTGTCCCTGGGCAGTCTAATGGCTATTATCAAATGAGATAATGTTTTGAAGCATTTAGCGCAATGCATTGGCACATAGTAGCATAGTAGGGCCTTAATAAATGCTTATTCTCTTCTTTACCCCTCCCCCCTTCATATCAATGAAATAATGCATTACAAAGTACTTTGTAAACCTTCAAGCACAATGGAAATGTCAGTTATTTTTATAATTATAACTGCAAAAATCTGATATATATGGGGAGGAAATCTGGTTTTCCCTGGCTCATGAGAGCCAGCTATCTAGGTAGATGAAAGCTTTTTTAACATACTGAAATGTTAATTTATTTTAGGGAGTAATTCACAGTTGTTGGGGATAACATAAAGAATGCCAAGAGAATATCAGCTTAATTAACTCAGCAAAATGTAAATATGCAATAAATTTTCCCTAGGAGTAGTAAAAGTTCAGAGCAACCATAGTTAGAGGGTATTTTCCCCCCATATTTAAGTAATGCATTGACTTGTTTTTCTTCGCTTTTTTTGACTGTGGCATGTTTTCTTATTACTTATTCCCTTTTTAGTACTCAAGTTTCCTGAGGTTATCAATGAAGAAGTAAGAACTTTAGATATGATTGGAGGAAATCTGTTAAGCAGGGATAATGATTGTTATTTAGGTTAATGGATTCTGTTCTGGGCTTTGACAATCTTCTTTTTAGATGAGTTAAGTGAGTAATTAATGATAGGTCATACATGCCTTTATGGGGATAAGCCCCAGAGTTCACAGAATCTTAAGCCTAGCAGGAAGCCGTGATATGCTAGTGATAAAAGACTTCAGTTATCCAGACATCTGCTGCAGCTTTCTTTCTCTCTGCCCAAAGAAGAAAAACTAATTATTTCTTGACTTTCCTTAACAATTTCATCCTTGAAAAAGTAGAAGAATCAACACCAGGGAGGATATTTGTCTGTTTCTCACTAATAGGGAATGAATGAAAAGCATTGATTAAGCACCTACTGCATGTGAAGCACTGGAATAAGAACTGAGATATAAATGGAGAAGTAAGGTAGTCCCTGCTCCCCAAAGAACCACAAGCTAAAGGGGGAGAAAACATACAGAGAAGATTTTAGATCAAAGGTTTCGTGTTCGTTACGGTGCAGTAGAAAAATCAATGGTAATAATATGTTATCTTTCTGGGTAACTACAGGGCACAATGGGTAGCATGCCAGGCCTAGAGTCAGGAAAGCAAGTTCAAATCTGATCTCAGATATTTACTAGTTGTGTGACCCTGGGCACATCACTTAATCCTATTTGACTCAGTTTCCTCATCTGTAAAATGAACTGGAGAAGGAAATGACAAACCATTCGAGTATCTCCACCAAGAAAGCCCCAAATGGGGTTTTGAAGAGTTGCACATAACTTAAAAATGACCTAGCACTACCAACAAATACATAAAAGTTGCATCAGTTTCTGATGTCAGTCATTTTGTTTCCTTGATATTTCACATCAAGGGCTTTGGTGGCAAGGACTTCTTGTCTGAGTCTTCAGTAGCTGTGGCATCAGGACTCATAGATGTATGTCAGGCTACATTGCCATAGGGATTGCTTCCCAGGATAATGGCTGCGAGGACTTATCTGAACACAGGACCGATGGTCTGGGAGAGGCCACCACTCCCAGGGTTCTTCAGCTTACCAGTCCATTGCTGTCAGCTGATCAATAGCTAGTACTAGGTGTGGTGAGGAAGATGGTCCATTTCCCTTAGTCATTTCTCCCCTTAGTGATAGTCAAAGGGCCCGGGATGGAAACAGAACTGGTGGTTTGGAAGGCAGTGGTATTCCCAGAGCCCTTAGTTCAGGGTCTTGATCTCTCTCCATCAGGGTCTAATGGAGCTGGTGATTAGGGTGATGACAGAGGGCTGACTCACCTGGTACAAGCTGTCTCCTGTCTCATCTTCAAAATGCCTCGTTGCTTCAGCTAGTCTTGTCTACCCCATAAGTGGCAGCTGGTCAGTATTTAGTGAGGATGTCTGGCCCCTTTTCTGCAGGAGTTATTTCCCCAAATTCTGTCTGCAGAAGTTGGGCTGAAAGCAAATCAGGACTAGTGTTCTGGACAACATTGCCATTCCTTACTAGGGGTGGGGAACCTGTGGCCTTGAGGCCACATGTGACCTTCTAGGTCATCAAGGGCAGCCCTTTGACTGAATCCAAAGTTTGAAGAACAAATCCCCTTAATGAAGGAATTTGTTCTGTAAAAGTTGGATTCAAAAGGCCATACCAGAGGACCTAGAGAACCACATGTATCCTCAAGGCTGCAGGTTCCCCACCACTGCCTAGGCTCTTTGTTTCAGGGTCCAAAGTTGTCTCCATCCAGATCTCAGGGAGATGGAGGTTGAGGTGGTCATGGTGGTTTGATTATCTTGGTACAACCTGTGTCATGTCTCTTCTTCAGGGTGTTTTGCTGCTACAGGGAGGGAATGGTTGCAGAGATAGGAATGATGGGAAATTTGGAATAAAGTGGCCTTTATATCTTAGGTTTTTTTTTTCATTTTAGCTGTCATGTCATGCTATTGTCTCATATATTAAGCTTCCATTGATTTATTGTCTAGTCTTGGCTTTTCCATCCTCCTTATACAGTTGAATTTTAAAGCTAAGAGTAGGACATTATCTTTTTCCATGTTAAATTTACTCATTAAAAAATCTATTGCCAGCCAAAGAATTCATAATCTAGTGGCCAAGCTGCTGGTGATGGACCTCTCTGTACTGAACTGGGCTCATCTTCAGGGAGCAGTCAATTTGTCGCTGAGACCATAATGGGAGACTTTTCCATGGTGGCAGAATCTGTCTGAGCTTATTCTCTTGTGTTAAAGCCTTTGAGGATGGAGGATCTAACCCAGGTGTGGAGAACCCGAGGCCTTGAGGCCACATGTAGCCTTCTAGGTCATTAGGTGCAGTCTTTTAATGAATCCAAGTTTTACAGAACAAATCCTTTTATTAAGGGCATTTGTTCTGTGAAGTTTAGATGCAATTGAGAACTTAGAGGGTCACATGTCACCTCAAGATCATTCTGATCTAGCCTACGACACTTACTAGCTGTGTGGCCCTCAAAATTTAACCTCTGTCTGCTTTTGTTTCCTCCTCCGTATAATGGCACCTACCTCCCAGGATTATCGGGAGGATCAAATGAGATATTTGCAAAATCCTTTGCAAAGTTAAAGGGCCATACAAATGCTACTTATCATCATCAGCTGCAGCAGCAGCATTGAGACACTGAAGCAAGATTCCTGTGGATAAAAACATCAAATGGTCCTTAGCCTTTTGAAGTCCTTCTCCTGCAGGAATGGTACAAGTGTGGAAAAGGAGACAGATGGAGCTAAGAGCCACACAACTTTGGCATTCACAAACATTACTTTAAATATAACCACCCTAAATGTGAGATCCTTGTCCAACAACCTATAAGTTCATCCACAATTGGAATAACAGGGACCACATCCATCTCAACATTTTCATCATAAACTAAAACAGAAGAGCAAGACATCAGCATTAAATGGAAGAGCTAATAGATTCTTCTCAGTAGGGCAAATGAGGTGGCTGAGGAACATAATTTCCTCATGTATCCAAAGACAGTAAAGAATATATCATGAGAGAGTCTTCTGTAGTTACAGCGGTTATGATGAGTCCAAGTCCAAAGACCATCCGGAAGATAGGTGCTTCTTGAGAACTGAGATCTGTTCTAGAGGATGAAACAGACAAATTCTACAAGGAGCTTGACAAGATCCTACAAACCAATGATGATGCACATATATAAAAATCATATTTAATTTTTCCTCAATTACATGATAAATGATTTTTAACATTCATTTTTTAAAAGTTTTGAGTTCCAAGTTCTAACCTTCCCATTCTCCTATCGCTACTCCGTGAGACTTTAAGGCATCTGATATAGGTTAGGCATGCCAACACTTACTATATATGCAATTACTTTGATGTAAAAGTGGACACAAGTGTTGGAAAATCCTGTTTGCTTTTAAAGTGCCCAAAGGCTTGTAGTTTACCCAGAAGCCTCAGGTCTATGTATAATGGATTTTTTATTAAAGTGGAGAGTCAGAAGCACTGTATGGGGTAAGCACAGAATAGCGTCTCAAAAAATAGAATTGACAATATCAAGAACAGTGAGTTGTTGCTGATAGGGGAGTTACTCTGGAACTTTGGCAGCTAGATCATTGACTTGTTGGAAGAAAGGTCAAATAAGTCAGAATAAAGACTAGAGACAACAGTAAGATGTTACTTACAATTATATTTAAATCAGTTATTGATTTTGAAAAGCAGGAAGTGGATAATTTTCACGTCATTGACTCTTATTATCCTTATTTCTCAGAGAAGTTTAACTGAAGGGAAGCAGTATGTACAAGGACAAAAAAGTCTAAGCCAGCAGGCACGTTTTGTTCCTAGCAAACAGAGACATAATAACCCAAAGAGCATTGCAACTGAACATCCATTTGCAAAACATGGAGGATAATAGAAGATTATAAGCAATATAACAGTAAAATTATTCTCACAAATAGTATTTGCTATTTGTAATTACATTTGTAATTTACTATTTGTAAATTATAAATAAATTTTGTAATTTGCTATTTGTAATTACAAAATATATTTGTAAATATATATGTATTTTGACAAATATATGTCATATTTTAGCTCATAAATATCACACAAATATGACAATATCTTATCACAAATAGTATTTACTATTTGTAATTACATTTGTAATTGTAATTTGTAATTTACCATTTGTAAATGGTAATTATTATCACAAAATAGTAAAAACAGGGAAGGGGGGTTGGGGGAAGAAGTCTATGGAAAAGCCTATAGAAATACATAGCAATCTGGAAACAAATTTCTTCATCAGTAACAGAAGATTAGTCAAAATGGCCTAAGGTATCTTCTGGCTCTAAATTCAACGGTCCTATGATCTATTTGGTGTCTACTGTTAAGATTCATCAATAAATACTCTGAGCTAGTTAATGTCTGAGGCCAGATTTGAACCCAAGAGGTCCAAAGAAGTGACGCGATAGCCACACTGACAGCAAAGGCAGGATTCAAATCCAGTTCCTCCGATTCCCAATTCAACATGCATTTGACTCTATGGAGGTGCTTTTCTTGGTTTATCTCTGAAGGTTGAAAGGCAGGGACAATTTTATTTTCATCTAGTTTTTTGTCTCTCCAGCTTTAGAGCATAGGGCCTTGCACATAGTAGGCATATTCAATAAATGCAATTGAACTGGTGATATGGTAGTGGTGGTGGCAGGGGGTGAGTTTATTCTCCTTCTCTAACTTGTAGCCATTCCTCATAATGCTTCTAGCTCTGTAGCCCTGCCAACTCATCAACCAGTCTTTTAGTCAAGGACAAGTCTCATGCTTCTCTGCCATCTCTCTGAGCAAGATGAAGGCAAAATCTTCCAGAGTCACAGAATCCCGATCCTTCTTTTCTTCACAGTTGCCCCAGTCATCCCTGCAAGGTCCTACCTCTTTTTCTGTTGAGGTCAGTTGACAGGTCCACCAATCACACAAACTTTGGGGCAGACACTTCATTCTCCTTTGTGACTCAAATGGGGAGAGAATATTCTGGCACTCAACACTTTCTCTCCTTTACAAAATCTTTCTAACAGTGGTCTATGCATGGAATAAAGGCATCTTGGATCAAAATTTGAGAAGGGGATAGTATATTTTTTTAACAGATGATTTTCTACAATAGAATACATTGTCACAATCCCAGGATCAATTGACAAGTGGGAAAAATGCAAGATCCTCACTATTAAGTGCTTTCTTTTTGTTACAAAGATTGTTGATTCAGTACAGTCAAAGACTGTTTGAGACTCTTCCAACCAGGTACTTTTTATACACGTGTTCAGATCATGCCAGCTTGTTTCATAGATACAATCACAGAGACAATTGTTGTTTTATTCTCTGATTGTTAATATGAAGCACAAAATAGGGAGACATGATCACCAAAGCATGTTGAGATCCTGATTTTGTCATTCAAATATTTAGTTTTCTCTGTCACCTTCTATCATATGGAGAATACATAGAATACTCTTTGCAGATGAGATATACTAAAAAAAAAATCAGATTTTGGCCTAAATCATAGATTTAGAGCTAAAAGAGGCCTCAACAGCCACCTAGCTCACCTATAGAAATGCATGTTTCATTTTGTGGATGAGGAGGCTCGGCCTCTGAAAACTGACTTTCCTGAGGTCCCAAGGGTAATCAATAGCATGGCCAAGATTTGGACCCATGTTCTCCTCCCGCAACAACAAAACCAGTGTGCTTTGAAATATGCTTCATCTATTGCCCTGGTTTCCAGTTTCGCCTTGTTTGTTTTCAGCTTTTTGTCCCATACCTTGAAAAGACCTTGATGAGTAAAAAATCACCTTCTATGTTTATATGGAGACTGCTCTAAAAAAAAAAGATAGATTTATTCTCTTTATGCATCAGAAGAACCACTTATATATACAATCCATGCCCATGCACAATGAAATCCACAACCTCCATTACTGGAACCTTTTGTCCTAGGTAAATAAAAAGGTGCTTTCTGAATTTAATGAGCAACTGTGTTAAATACCTACCACTTTTATTTGTTCATTCACATTTAACTCACCCGATGAATTCCGATTATTCATTTCAGCCTCTTCTTTTTGTTCAATGATATTTCTCATTGGCTTGCCACGTACTGTAACCAGCACAATAGCTTATTTTTTTTCTGAAAGCCTTATTCAAAGACTCTGAACAAGAAATGAATTTTCTTGACCCCTCATTTACTCCTTTATGCATATGAAAGGGCCTCCAGGAGGTAACCTTTTAAGTCACATACCCCAATGATTATGTAGATCTGTTGATCAGCCTTCTGTGAAGGATGGAAGCAGATGCCTTTACTCAAATCCATTCGCTCAAACAGTGATTACACCAAGGGACACCAAAACTAGAATCTTTCCTGTCAGTATTTGGGTTCATGTTGCCATAACCAGGGTACAAATTCCATGGAGCTTATATTCTTACAGTAAGGAAATATCAGAATAACTTGATTTAACAAAGTCAATTCACCCACCCACCACCCATCCCCAACCCAGACTCCCAACTTGGTCCTTAATACCAGCTCTTTGGTTGTTTGAAAAAATAAGATTTTGTTCAAAGGATAAGCCCAAGAGAAGGAAAGAAAACCTGCCTGTGAAATACTCAATTACTTCATTGAACTAGAATGCAACAGATGAATAGAGGAAAAAAGACAGGGCAAAGGAGAAAAAGAAGATGTTATCACATAATGAGGCTCATGAACTCTCAATTTAAGTCACTTGATTTGAAAACATGTTTCTTAGAAAAGTATTTCTTAATGAAAAGATTTTAATCATCCAGGGGATTTTTTTCCCTTGCTAGGAATAGAAATAGTAGGCTGGGCTCCTATTCCATATGGTGAGATATAAAGCTCCCACACAGCCCAGGGAGATGTAGCCACTCATGGCTCCACCTTGAAGTTATATTGCAGCTCTTTTCCTAAGGAGATCAGAGAAATTTGGGGAAGAAAAAAAATGATGAAGTTAAGCGCATACAACATGTAAAGAGCATGTTGGAAGTGCCGGTGATCATGATTTATTTTTATCAGGAGAATAATTATCATAGCAATGTTTCATTCATCATCAGAGTTAGCCATTAAGTGAGTTTTTCCAGATTACTGAAGCTTAACTCTTTAAGTGCCCAAGTTTCTGACTCTCCAAATTTTGTTACCATAGGTCAGCTGCCTTCTGACCCTGGAAGATCCCCTAGCACTCTTAGCTCTCTTCTCCCATTGGTCAGTTTTTCCTGGAATTGCTTTTTTTGAGGAAGGGCTCAGAACAGCTATGGTTCCATTCTTTCTCAGTTCTACTTTTGACTCTGGACTTTGTGCCATGTCCCAGTAGGGAAGGCTTTCCCTTTTCTACCCTACCCCTACTTTCCAGCTTTCTTTTTATGTGTTGGTATACCCCCATTAGAATGTAAGCTCCTCGAGGACAGTGACTTTTTTTTTGCTTGTATTTGCATTCCCAGTATTTAGCACAATGTTTGGTTCATTGAAGTGTTTAATAAATTCTTATTGACTTTATTTATTTATTTTTAAAAATTCATTTATTTATTTTTTGTTTACATCTTTCATTTCCACCAGATTTTGAATTACAAATTTTCTCCCCATCTTTTCCCTACCCACCAGCCCAAAACAGCCATCCCACTGTCCCTTTACAGAAGTGTGTGCTTCCAGCAACCTTCCCCCCTTGCCCTCCCCTCCATCATCCCACCTCTCATCCCCATCCTCCCTGTGCCCAGATACCCTTGACTTTACTTTAAAAAAAATAATCTTAACCCTAGTATATGGAAATATTTCTGAAATGCATTATCTACTTCCAGGACTTGTTTGACAGAACACAACAAATTTTATTCCTTTTTGAATGACTCAAGTTTACATCATTATGAATGTTATGCCTTCTGTGGTATCTTCAGAGGCTACTAATATATTTACAGGTTTTTACTCCTACACTAAATGATTCCAGACTTTGATTCCTTTTGAGTTCTTATATTGTCGGTATTTTAAAAATACTTTTCCCCCAGCCCTCACTCTTCCCAGCCCCTCTCCTTTACCTCCCTTACTATGAATAAGGCTGTCAGAAGTCACTTCTTACTGAGTCCATCGTGTTGGTCCACCTATAACTTCCCAAGTCTTCTCTTATTTCTAACCTGCTGAGGGTTGGAAAATGATAATTAAACCAGCTAAAATTGCAGTAAACAAGTGAACAAACTTCAAGGGCCAGAGGAGCTCTCTTATGAGTAAATTACATACATACACACATATATTACTTAGTGAATTTTAAAATGTTTCTTTCTAACTTTGGAGTTATATTCCTGATCAAGGCTTCTGAAATTTTTTGGTGTAACAGACCCCTTTGGCAGTCCAGTGGAGTATATAGAATTCTCAATGATATTTTTAAATGCATAAAAATACATAGTATTACAAAAGAAATCCATTATATGGAAATACAGTTATCAAATTATTAAAAAGGAAAAAGTTAGTGGAGTACAGATTCAAAACCTCTCCTTTTAGATAGATGAAGTTGTCACAAATGCCTTCTCATATATCCCAGGGGGTTTATATGGGGCAAACCAATATGTAAAAAGGGAGCTGAAAAGTGGGGGAGGGAAAGCCCCCATACTGGGGCACGGCACACAGTCCAGAGAGTGAGAAGCAGAGCAGAGAGAGAAACGAAAGAGGAATGCACTTCCTCAAAATGGTAGCTCCAGAAGGAAGTCACCAAAGGGAGAATGGAGCTAAAAGGGCCAGGAGATATGCATAGTTGGTGGTTATACAGGGTTCTAAAACTTACAAAGTCCTTTACACGCATTATCTCATGGGAATTAACAACCAGAGCCTTTCCTTCATGAAATATTCTTCACAAAAATTGCTTCTCAATCCCCATCCCCATAAGAAGAATAAAGTATAGTAGGGAGGTTGGTGACTGAAGTCTGAACTTACAGTTGATCATGATTCTATTGATCCTTGTGGCTTCCTTCAATTGATTTAGAAAAGGTAAATGGGTTATTCATTGTCTCTGTATTTACAAGGAAATAATTTCACTTCATTAGCTTCCAAAATAAATCTAGTCTATTTCAGCACAAATTGGGACACTGATTATTGATCTCCACTAATTTATGTTCAGGAAATCAGCAAAAACGGCAATTTTTAGAAATCTTTCTTTCCTTATAACTCTACCTTACTTTCTCAGTAGAGCTGAAAATGCTTTTTTCAATAAATGGAAGCAGTGTTTAAAAAAAAAAAATTCCTGTGTTTTCCTTACCTGTACAGGGCGCTCCTTCCTCCTTCTGTGGTTTAGAATCCTGAGTTTTCCTAGGCCTCAGCTCAAGCACCACCTTCTACATAAAGCCTTTATCTGTTTCCCCACCTACTAGTGTCCCTTTCCCACTCACCCAAGCCTATTTTGCATAGTTTTGTCTATATGTGAACATGTTTATTTGTCCTAGTAGAATGAGAACTCCAGTACTAAGTACATTGTAAATGCTTATTGATTGGCTGAGTATTTTTTCTGAAATTTCAAAAATAAATGATTTGGTTCAATGTAGTTCATTCTCTAATACAGGCCAAACCAAGGGTGGGGGACTTGTGGCCTCAAGGCCACATGTGACTTTGAGGCTACAGGTTCCCCCCCCCTGGACCAAACTCTATCACATAGACAACTAGGTGACATTGTAGTTAGATCATTGGACCTGGAGTCAAGAAGATCTGAGTTAAAATCCTTCCTTCAACACTTACTAACTGTGTGACCCTGGGCAAGTCACTTCACCTTGGTTTCAATTTCCTCATCTGTAAAATGGGGATAATAGCACCTATCTTCTGGGGATGTTTTCAGGATTAGATAATATTATAAAGAATTTTGCAAATATTAAAACAAATTATACAAAAAATTAAATCTCTGGAAAGAAAAAAGGGAAAAATGTTTTCTAGAAACATATTTACATAAAATTATCAAGTTAAAAAAATATTTACTGAGATAGTTAGATGGGCGACTGGTTGACAAACAGGATAAATACTTGTACTCGTTTTCCAGAATTGCCATATGTAGGCTGAGTTGGAACTCCAGGACCTGAAAGGGTGGCAGCAGCAACAAAAAAGTATCCTTGGGGAAAACACAGGTAGAGGGGAGAACAGAAGAGGAAGGAGGGGTGGGAGAGGGGTGACCAACTACAAATGCCACACGAGCCAGTTTTCTCCTGAAGGAGGCTAGAGGTCTGATTATAGGTTGTATTCAGGTTTTGTACAAGACTTTTTTTAGAAGTGCTAATTATTGTATTTTAATGAATAAGGCAATTTAAAATAAATATCATTCCCTGAAATAACTGCCCAAGTCTCACAGCAGGCCTCACTTTGTTCAATTTTCTTGGCATACTGGGAAGAAAAAAGACTAACCTGAAAAATGTAACCAGGCTTGGGATATCCATTTGAAGGATGAGATGTGCCAGAGCATGCATCTTCTAAATGTACTAGAGAGTGATCTGGATCGTGAACAGAAGTAGCCAACGGTTATAATGAAGATTTTATCTGATAATGAAGAATTGCCTTTTAAAGAAAAATATAAAGAAAAAAGTCTGATTATACAACTACGTGGAGTGTAAGGGTTATGCCAAATTTGGTTAGGAATGAGAACTTGAAGGCTCTTGCTGTGGACATTGTTTGAGACTGAAACCTTTGGCTACAGCAAAAGTGGAGTTGGGCACAGTTCTACTGGATCAGCCAGCTCCTTGCCTCTTTCAATGGAGTCACATGATTCTGCGTGGACGGGCAAATTTAAAGGCAGTTTGTTTTCCCACCAGCCCATTCACTTATGCTTGTTTCTCCTCAACTCTTTGATGATTGTCCTAAGTGAATAAAGGACTGTGGACTAGGTGAGGATGAGTATCTTTTGAGTCATGGAGATTCAGAGAGCTTTTGCTTAGATGTGATTTTGGATTGCTGATTTTTGAATTGATTTGGGCTGATCCTGTAATCACCTGGGTTGCTTCAGGTTATTTTGATTGTCTTAATGTCCGGACTATGCAGCCGGTCTGGTACTGGCTTAGCAGTTGGTCTTTCTCACTTAAAAAAATAAAACAAATAAAGATTTGAAACTCTCTCAGATCTCATCTATATTATTTCTTTCTTTCTGCATTTGCTCCCAGCTCTTTGCAATCATATGAAATGAAACATTTTGCTTTGGTATTTTTCATTTTCCTGTTTGAGTAAATGAGGATGTCTCTACTTGCTTTTTAGATTAATTTCAAAAGCCATTTAGGTTCATCAGAGAAATACCAATGCTTACATCCATTTAACAGAACCACATAGGTTTGCTTCATGTTGCAGTCTACTAGATTTTAAGCTCCTTGAAGGCAAAAACTGTGGCTTATTTATTTTTGACTGTGCTCAGTACCTGGCACAACAATAGTGGCTAATAGTTATATAGCACTTTATGGTTTTCAAAGGACACACACACATACACACACACACACACATAATCTCATTTTATCCCAAAATAGTCCTGTGAGGGAGATGCTCTTATTAATCAATGAATAAACATTTATTAAGTGCCTTATATGTTCTAGGCATTGTGCTAAGCACTGGAGATACAAAAAGAGGCAAAAGACAGCCCCTCCCCTCAAAGAACTTACAATCTAATGGGTGAGACAACATGCAAGCAAATACATACAAAGCAAACTATATACTGGAGAAACAAGAAACAATTAAAAGAAGCAAGGTACTGAAATTAAGAGAGGCTGGGGAAGGCTTCCTGTAGAAGGTGGGAAGCCAGAGAGGCCAGTAGGATAGAGGTAAAGATTGTGTTCCAGGCATGGCAGGCAGCTAGGAAAAATGCTCAGGGCAGAGAGACAGGAGTGTCTTGTTCATGGACTAGCCAGGAGACCAATGTCATTGGATCAGACAAGTACATATTGGGGAGTAAGGTGTAAGAAAAATGGAAATGTAAGAGAAGGGCAGGTAATAAAGGGCTTTGAATGCCAAGCAGAACATTTTATATTTGGTCCTGGAGGCAACAGGCAACTACTTAGAGTTTATTGAATGGGATAGGGTGGCATGATTAGATTTGTGTTTTAGTAAAGTCACTTTAGTGGCTAAATGGAAGATGCATTAGAATGGGGTGGGGGGGGGGAGAATTGAGGCAAGCAAACCCATCAGGAGTCTAGTTCAATAATCTAGGTGTGAGGTGATGAAGGAAGACATGAGAGAGATGGTACCGTTAGAGAAGAGATGGGGGCATATTGGGAAGTGTTGCAAAGGTAAATCAACAGGTCTTTACAATAGCTTAGATTTGGGGATGAGAGATAGTGAGGAACCCAAAATGGCTATTAAAGTGTGAGCCTGAAAGACTGGGAAGATGGTGTCACCCTCCAAAGTAAAAAGGCAGGTAGGAGTAGGGGCAGATGGTAAGTTCTTTTTTGGACATAATGAGTTTAAGATGCTTGGAAGCCAATTGGAGATGTGAGATTGGAGGTTTAGATTTGAGAATCATTGGCATCGAGATGGTAATTAAATCCATGGGAGCTGATGTGATCATCAAGTGAAGCTGTTGTTTGTCCTTAGTTTTTGGAGAGAACCAGTAACATCACAGAGTGATGTCTTGCTTTGTGTGTGAATTGGGTTTAAGTGAAGCAGGGTTGCACAAAGTAGTCAGCCTCACTCTCATCCAGAGTCATAGAAGTTCAGGAGCAAGACAAAAGTTAGGATCACTGGCTATCTCCCAGGATGCAGTGGATGCCTTGGCATCTTCCATGTCTGACCAAGCTCTAAGTGCTCCATAGTGCTTGCTTCAGCTGCCTTCATGGCTATTGGAACAAATTGTTCTCATTCATCTATTCCACTGGAGAAGTCTTCACATGCTCAGGGTAGACAAATCCCCACCCTCTCCCAGGTCAGTAATGGCTATGAAGCCTGTTGGTTACCCTTGACTTTATCTAGCCTGTCTGCAGAGAAGGTTTATTTTCCAGGGTGTGGTTGCTATGCATGCTACCGCTTCTTGATGCCATAGGTGAGAGTTGGTTGACCAGATGAGCCACCCTGAAAAGACTCTGCACTGCAAGCCCCCACACCAGAGTTGCTAGTCCTCTTGAACACTCCATATATCACCCCATACCCCAGATGAAGTAGTATAGAGGCAGAAAAGAAGAAGACCCAGGACAAAACCTGAGACATCTATAGTTAGATGATTTGGAGGAGGATCCTAGAGAAGAAAGGGTCAGCAAGGAGGAAACCAGGAGAGAGCAATGTCCTAAAAACCTAGAGAGAAGAGATCGTAAAGGAAGAAAGAGTGGTCAATTTGGCAAAGGCTGCAGAGAAGTCAAAGAGAATGAAGACTGAGAAAAGATCAATGGATTTAGCAACTGAGAGATCAGTCGTGACTTTGAGGGCACAGTTATAGTGGAATGATAAAGTTTGAAGCTATATCGTAAAACGTTAGGAGAATACGTGGAGAGAAAGTGGAGGCATCTATTGTAGATGGCCTTTTGGAGAGTTTTGCCACAAAGGACAGAAGAAATATAGGGCAATAGTTAGCAGGGATGAAAGAATCAAGGGAAGGTTTTTTCAAAATAGGGGGATCATGAGCGTGTGTGTCGGCAGTAGGGAAGGAGAGATTGAAAATAAATGAGAAGACTCATGAAAATGAATGATGTAAACAAGAAAACAAATTTAAAAATTAATAATAAAGAAAGTAAATGAGAAGGGAGATAACGGAGGGGTTGCTCTGTTGGAGGATCTGGGGTAGAATGGAGTTAGCTTTGGTAAGGAGTAGTTAAGTGAAATGAGTCACACAGCTCTAAGTGTCTGAAGCAGTATTTGAATTTAAGTCTTTCTGACTCCTAATCCAACACATAGGTGCCATCTTGCCACCTATTGCCTACAATGTATTGCAAACAGTAGGCAGGTAATAAATAATAAATTAAAAGTTAGGACTTTTTTCCTTGAGGGTAAGGAACATGATGGTCAATATTTGTTCCTCATGCTTAAAGAATCGTAAAAGGGGAGGAGGGGAGTAGAATTAAGTGAAATTTCTTTCAATGTGGCAGGTTATAATCAATTTATAACTTTTAACTTATAGTTATAACTTATAGCCTTACAGAGTTGCCCGAGGCTAAATTCTTTTATAGCAATTATTTCTCTGTGCATTTGTCAATTTGCTCACACACAGGTTGAGGCTGGAGGTCCTATGCTGAGATGCTGAACATGCTCAAATTGTGTTTAGATTATCTAGTGAACCTACTCCCTGCAAGGTATAAATGCAGTTGTAAAGTGGCTAGACAAAGAATTACATGTGTTAATTAAATTGGTCTTTCAATGGAAGCATTTATATACCAAATAAAATAGCTCTAGTGTAGCAACAATTAAAAGAAGGTGAAATCTTCTGGTAACAAGTTGAGATGCTTCTTTGGCCTCTTAAACATCCAAATATTTGCCCTTCATCTGCTCTGCTTAAGGGAGCAGCTTTGGAACTCTAACCGCAGGGCACAATTAGCATCTCCATGAATCAATGTTCTTTTTATCATTCTGTGCTGAAGGATAATCATTTGTTAGTGGATGTGAAATCTTTTACTTTTGTCATGTGTTATTATATATCTATTGTATATTTGTTTGTATTATTTATATATTTATTATGGTTATCATAAGTGTCCAGAAAGCAATTCAGAATCTGGGTCCTTCCTTGTTGGGAAAATAAAAGACATCTGAAATTTAAACATGTGGAAATATGTTTAATTTAAATTTAAACTCAAGGAAATTCAAAGATTTTGTTAAAAACCAATATAGGTCTTACCTTAAATCATTTTTCTATAGCCCAAAGTCCTTGAATTTGCATGATCTCTAATTCCATTTTAATTTATTTGCTATCAAACTCTACCCCCTCTCTCCCCCCACCATGAGTCCTTTTAGGCCATCCTGGGGAGATTTCCTTAATTAAGGTTAGTTTAGCTCCATAGGGAAACTTGTGGTCCTCACAGGGCCTGGGGCAAAGATCCTTTATAAAGTATAATTTAGGGTCAGCAAATTAACCTTTCCTTTCAAGATAAAATATTCCATCATTTTTGTCTGTATATTTTGGATACCTCTTTTTTTTTTAGAGTATTTCTTCAAAGAAATTGAAGATGATTCCTTGAATCTGAGATTCCAGCTCCTTTTTTTTCAAACACTGGAAAGTATACTGGCATACATTGCTTATTGTAACTTGGTTCCACAAAAATTCTATGTTAGGCAAAAAAGAACAGAATGGGGGTAGGAGGTGGGGGAGTTAATCTCAAAGAAAAAAATGTCACAAATATGAGCAACTTTCTTGGATAATTAAAATTCAGACTTTGAAAGTTTAAAAGAAAATTTCCCAAGACTTGAGAATGGTGAATTATTAGCCATAGCACCAAAGTTGAGTGAAACAAGCGATAAGGGAAGCTTGGAAAAGGAACCAGGGCTATTGTTGCCTTATTAGAAGGACGCCCAGAGATTTGAAGGACCCAGTCCTTCTAAGGTGAAAGGAAGCAGTCACTGACTTTTTTTTTAGATGGGGATAGGTTTCCTTTGACTTGAAAGGAAATCAACCCCCCCAGCCAGGAGCAGAGGACTACAGGAGCAGTAGTGTAGTCAAGAGATTTTCAGAATCCCTGGAGTCAGGGAACTTGTCTGACAGTGTTGAAAAGAAAAGGGTGAGGAGACCTTGAATGGTTGATGGACTATGAAGAATCAACTTTAGGTTCAGAGAATGAGAGAAACTTCTATACTAATGAACTTTTCACTGTTTCGAATCTAGATAAAATCATTATTTTTTGGAAAGTGTCTTTCTAATGTATGTGTTGAGCCATCAGCTAAAGTCAAGATCTGAAACTCTCTAATTTTATTTTAATTCTTATTTCTTTCATGTGTGTGTGCAGAGGCAGAGGGAATATTTATTCACTTAACAATTTCCCACTTTATGGAAGTCAAATTCTTTTTTTTAATTTAGTTTTTATTTGTTTTCTTGTTTACATTATTCATTTTCATTACATTTTTTGAATTACACATTTTCTCCCCGTCTTGCTCCTGCCCCAACCCCATAACAGCAAT
>CM053595.1:257242528-257259036 GCA_028646575.1 Pseudocheirus occidentalis | reverse complement strand
CCAGACAAGAAAAGTCACCTTTCTATCCTCCACCTCCATCCCTTTTCCCCATTGATCAGGGGGAAAATGGAGAGTTAAGCAGACAGATAAAAGACAGCTAAGATTCCACACCCATGTGCAACACTCTAGTCAAGAGGGAGAACAACAAAGGGGCTGTGAATAGATTCTGGATTCTGGTAGTCTTAGCAACCTAGTTTGCTAGCTCAGGCTAAATTGCTCTCTGCTCTCTGCTGTGGCAGGTAAAAGATGAAATAACAGATGAAACAAAGGTTTGAACTGCCAAGCATGTTGATTTATTAACCAATGCCTGGCAATTGCCCAACAACTCAGGACCAGTAGCCTCCAAATGCAGGGGGAAACAGACTTTTATACATTAAAAATAATTAATCTATACAAATTAATCTGTACTATAAATAAGGCCAATTAATTTAAAGGAAACAACATGATGTTAGGTAAATTGATTTCTAACTGGATGAAAGATTAGAGACTTTTCAAGTTGAAATGGGGCTAGCAAAAAGGTGCAATTCCCTGAATTCAAAAAAGGAGGTGTCCCACTCCCCCAAGTGTCTGTAAACAACCAAAGGAACACAGAAAAAAATTGAATGATCAGTATGGGGCCAGTTTTCAGATAAGACATATGGATCACTTGAGATGTATTAATTGCAAGAGAACTCCTTGCATCAATTTTCAGATCTGACTGGGTCTTGGATTAGCATAACCTAGGTCCTTGGTGAAGAGTCTCTAAGCAGGAGGTAGGGGTGGTCCAGCTTCCCACCCACATAGGACTAATTTCAAACGATGTAATAAAGTTTTCTCTCAATTTCCACAATTGAATAAAGTTTTCTTCCAAGATGGAAATTGGACTAGACCCATAAATGAGTAGAAAGGGAACTGAATTGAATTACAAAATGGAGTTAGTGTGGTTCACTCAATTCACACAATTAACCACTTGCTGCCCTAACCCCCTCCCTTTTCTCACTCCTAAGGCTGCTCTCACTAGCATTTGATTGTGTTTTCTCTCCTCAGGGCAGCACTTCGTTCCTCTTCCCTGTCTGGTCACTTGCATAGTCCTGATTTCTATTGCAGAGATCTGTTCTCTTTCCTTACCAGTTCATTTCCAACTCAGCCATGATACTTCTTTTCTAGAAGAGAGTTCCTTTAAAAGTTAAAAGCCTTGGAAGACCTAAGGCACTCTCCATACCGCAGACACTTTCCACAGTCTACCAGGTCTTCACCAGCAACACCCACTGAGGAGGGGTCTATATAACAAATACCCTTCTATTGGAGTAGTGCATGAAATAAACCACATTTCATGATTTTTTCAATTATACCTATGAGATTAAATTTATCTTTTTGCATTAAAGTCTCTTGCACAGCTTATTATTACCCAGACTCTGAACATGCTTATTTTCTTTGAATTATTTCACCGTTCTTTGCCAAACCTGAAACTTCCTGCTTGGAATACATAGACGAGCTACTTTCTTCCTCTTCTTCTATTTTTAATTTAAATTCCTTTGCAAGAAAATTTCTGGGCAAATATATACTTCACAGCTCTAAATGAATTTCATCCCACATCAAGGACCCATCATTCCTGTGACATGCCCTGGACCAGAAAGCCTAATCTCATTTTGAGACAATGTCTTCTTTATTCAAGTGCTCACTTTCCATACCTGCTTCTATCTTTTGAAGCTCCTATCACTGATAGGTAAGAACTATTGAAAACGTTATCTGTGTTTCTTAATAGGAGTCACGTAATATTAGAAAAATGATGGACTTAGAATCAGGAAAGACTTAGATTTAAAACAATGACACTTATAAACTGTATAAGTCTGGACAAATTCTTTAATCTCTCTGAATCTTAGGCTACTCATCTGTGAAATAAGGATAATCATATTTTTACTACTGTCTCCTAGGTATGTTGTGAGCAAACTGCTTTATATACTTTTATATATTGTAAATATATGAGCTTTTCCCCTTTACTGGTATATAACGACCTTTTTGCCCCTCAGACCTCTTATTGAATTATTTTTTGTTCCACTTTAATGTGTACTATAATTAGTCTTATCTCTTTATTGTTGAGCCCCATGAGAGCAGCACTCAGATCCATTGTAATTCCCTAGCCCCTAACATAGTGCTTTTCATATAGTAGGAACTTAGTGCATGTGTTAGACTGAGTTAAATTTCCCAAGACCTCATGACCCCAAAAATTGCTTTCTGGGTTGCTTTTGCCAATACTTTCCCACCATGTGAAACATCAGAAAGGGCTTAACAAGACTTGACAAATGTTGGGACACCCTTCATCATATCCTGGGAAGATAGAAGTCAAATAAACCTTTATTTATCACCAACTATGTGTAATGTATTGTGCTTGAGAACAGGCATAGAGATAAATGTAATATATGATAACTTGAGAAAAGAATAAGAACCTGGTATGGTCAGGAGAGTTTGTCAGAGAGGCAGCGTCTGAGTGAGTAAGAATAGAATTTAAAGAGATAATTATGTAAATATCAAGTATTCCAGACATTCTAGATGGTTTTTATTAATGTACAGAGTCAAAAGATAGAACATTGAGTTGGATGAATAAGCAATCATCTGATTTTGCCGGAACTAGGCATAGGAAGAATTCCTGACGATCATCTCTGGCATGCATCCTTCATTGAGTTTCCCTACAATCAACCTTATTACTAAACATTCATCTCCAGCTCACAGCCCCAGCTGAGCCCACCCACCCTATGTGTTTGTTGCTAATAGGAATCTCCAACTATAAGGATTTATTTCTTCTTCCAATCTATAATTAAAAAGTGTCTGCTCTCCTGAAAGAAGCCCTGAATCCCTACCACTGTCCCTCGGACAATTAAAATATGTTTGTTTCTCATTCAACCCATCTTCACTCTCTGTAGAGTGATTCTTTACCTGGGGCCAATTAATTTGTTATTTTTTAAAAAACAATAACCATATTTCAATATAATTTTTTTTCTTTTTAATCTTATGCATTTTATTTGATGCATTTAAAAACATTATTCAGAGAAGGGACTATAGGCTTAGCCAGACTGTCCAAGAGGTTCATGACCCAAAGAAAGTGAAGAACATTTGCTCTACCTACCTCTAACAAGAACATTCTCATAAGAGGTAGAACCGAGATGGTGAGGGATGAAGAGGAAGTAGTACATTTAGGTCTCCCCCAAAACTCCAAACAGATCTAGAGAATGTACCAGACTGAATCCTGACGGGACCATCTAAGAAAAAGTTACAAGTCCTTTTTTAAACTGAGGTCAGCATAAAGAGATAGACAGAGAGGTTTGCATAAAGTTAGAATGGGGTCTGGTCAGGAACACACCATCCCAGGATTACTTCAGGGAAAGTCTGTGCATGGGGACCAAGGGAATTGCCAGGCCCATAGCAGAATGTCCCCAGACAGCCCCATACCAATGCACTGTGACATGAATAGGTACCAAATGGCAACTTTGTTGTTTACAAATCAGTTCTGGGTCACAGATCCAAGGTGGCATGACATCCTGAAATAATATTCAATACATCAAGAAAGAAGCAAAAAGATCAGCCCAGACCTTTCCTCCAAGAGTGCACATAGCACTCGGTTCCAGTATCAAGTCCTAAGTGAAGAAGAAAGCCAGAAGAATGAACAAACAAAAGAAGAATCTCACCATAAGAAGATGTAATGGTGAGAAAGATGTTTCAAACACAAACCCAGAAGAAGAGAATGACCCCAAACATAATATAAACATTGCTTCAAAGAAAAACAAAGCTGGGACATAAATTCAAATAGAATTCTTGGAAGAGATGAAGCAAGTGCTTAAAAGAAGAATTTAAGATGTCTTTTGCATGAGGAAAATTGGAAAAGAAATGAGAGCTATGGAAAAAAGAACTGTGTATAGATAATTAACAACTTGGCATAATTGATATAAAACTTTGCCCAAGCAACAAACTCCCTAAAAATTAAAATGAACCAAATAGAAGGCAATGACATTGTGAGACAAGACATATTAAAACCAAGTCAAATATTTTTTTAAATAGAAAACACTATTGCTTTTCTCATAGCAAAAAAAAGACCTGAAAAACAGATTGAAAAGGGGAAAAAAATTAAACCACCTGAAAACCATGACTGAAAATAAAAGAGTCTAGTTGTCCCATTTCACCAATATATAAGCCATACTATTCCTAGATAATACTCACATAGGAAATTCTTCTATAGTCCCTGAAGCTACTGCACTGGGATGTTTAATTGTTTTAAATCCCCTTTCAGTTTTTTTTTGTTTTTTTTTTGCTTTTTGGAGGGCAGTTGGGGTTAAGTGACTTGCCCAGGGTCACACGGCTAGTTTTTTGTGTTAAGTGTCTGAGGCTGGATTTGAACTCAGGTACTCCTGACTCCAGGGCCGGTGCTCTATTCACTGCGCCACCTAGCCGCCCCCCCTTTCAGTTTCTTAGAGAGAAGTGTTGTGGTTTACATTTCTACTCTACCAAAAATTGGGTTATTAATTTGATTCATACCCAGAAAAAAAGAAAAATATTATAACCACTCAGATTTCTTAGAACCAGAGGGCAAAGGGGAAATAAAAAAAATTACTGGTTATTTCCTGAAGTAAATCCCCAAATGAGAACTACCGGGAACATCATCGTCAAAATCCAGAACTTCCAAGTCAAAGTAAAAATACTGAAAGCAGTCAGAAAAGACAAATTCAAGTATGGAGGAGTCATAGTTAGAATCACATGATTTCACTGCGACAATGTTAAAGGAATAGAGAATTTGGAATAATATATTCCAGATAACAAAGGAGAAAGGTTTATGGGCAAGAATAAATTGCCCAGAAAAACTGAGCATAAGCCTATTGAGTGGGGGTCGGGGATGGAATTTTAAAGAAATATATGACTTCTTATCATTTCTGATGAAAAACCAGAGTTGCATAGAAACCTTTAAATTCAAATGCAGGAGTTTTGAGAAACATAAAAAGATAAACACAAAAGAACAATCATAAAGGACTCAACACAATGAAATACTTATAGTTAAAAATGGGGAAATGATATATATGTTCTCTTGAACCCTATCATTATCACAGACCATTCTGTGAGTGTATCTACATCATTTTGTATTTCTCAAAGTCAGAGCATTAAAAAATATTCTCTTTTACAACTAGAGGGCAATCATGCAATACTTTTTATGCATCTGGTAAGTACTGTTAAGGGACCGGGACACCGGGGCTGAAGAGATACAAATCATGCAATCATAAAGCTAGAACTGAAAGAAATCTTAGAGGTCGTAATTTTACAGATAAGGAAACATGAGGTCAATTGCAAAAGGGGGAAATTTGACTCTTTATTTGTCCCCTCAGCACCGAGCAAAGCACCTGGCAAATAGTATTTAATACATTATTATGGGAAGAAATTGAGTTGGATTGATGCATGTGGGCATCAGGAAGTAGTCAGATGACCGGCATACAAGACCTTGCTTGATTTGGAGGCTACCTGAGCTTTGTGAACACCTGAGCATTTGAGGTGAGGCAAGGGTGTGGTGCATGTAGTATGTGTGTCTGTTTTTCCAAGTCAGAACAGAGTGGCTTCAGATGAGTGAGGCAACAGAGTATCTCTCCACCTCCCTCTTGTCAGCACTGTAGCATGATATGAATTTAAAATAAGAAATATTAAAAATTTTTGAATCTTGGAGTCCTCAGTCACTGGGATTACTATTGATCTCCTTGCCCTTTATGTTAATTGTGATGTATGTACATGGGGTTAGAGTTTGTAATCCACATAATGCTTTCCCCACAGTGTATACCAGTCTGGAGTGAACAATAACATTAGTCTGAAGATTGGATTCTAAGTATAGTGTATCAGAGTTGTTGATAGCTGGCTCCAGGTTTCTGTTTCCAATGAAGAATTCCCCTAAAAGGCACTTAATAATCTAACAATACTTAGTTGAGCAGTCTTGGCTCCTCTTAGAAAATGGGCATTTATAAATGATTTATTCATTCATTCAAACATTAATTCTGAAAGTACAAATCATGTTCTTTTAATCAGATCGACTCTTCAGCAAGATGTATGTAATGTTGCAACTTGTTCTTAGTGATGCTATCATCTTGCAATATTCCAGAGCAATCATGTAAATATAGCACTAGTGAGTGGTACTATAGAAGGAACTTGATCCTTTCTGTTTACCTCCTTCCTTCTGGAAGGAGCAAATGAATCTCATCTAGACTTTTTTAAAATTTCCTTTCCTTTTTCACTTTCCTAGATATTTAATAAGCCAACCCTGTTATAACTAGCTTACTTTATCCTAGACACAATATATTGCCCCCCAGGTTCACTTTGACCCCTTTCTCTACTGTTTTGGGGAATTTCTACAAAGTTAAAAGTTATTACTACACTCACAGTAGCTCAGAGCCCCCAGTTAGGAAAATCTTTAACATTCAGACAAAAGTTTAGCTCCTTGTCCTAATTTAAAGTTTAGTGTATCTCTACCTAACTCTTGGTCTCTTTATGTTTGTGGCAAAATCAGGATACAGGAATTATTTAGGCAAAAGGAGTGTATGGAGTAGATTACAGTGTCTTTTGCTGAATAGAAACAGGGAGGGGAAATTTGAAAAAGAGCAGACCTTGGGATGAAACTTGCCTCTATTCTTGAACAGGTGAGTGTTTCTTTTAGCTTCAGTCTAAGTCCTCTGTCCTGAGATGCTTTCAAGAACCAATGACTTGCCTAAATCTTTCCCTTCTTTGCCAAAATTCAGTCCACATTCCAGCCTCTTTGATTTCTCCATTTTGGTTTATCTTTTTAACTATTGCCCCTAAGCTACCAATTCTTTCTAGCTTAGATTACTAGATCCCAACTAGAGCTGGTGATGCTATTTCTTCGCTTTTGCTGCTGATGCTGATCTTTTGTAGTTTTCACTCATTTTTCTCACTCAGTCTCAGTGTGTCTCTTTAAGAACCCCCAGTCATGACTCAAGATAGTTCAAAGATGTTGCCCAAATCAGTCTTAGAACCACAAGGATATTCCTGTCCCTCTAAACTACAATTCCAATATGCCAGTCAGTTCTCAAATCCCTGTGATATAAAGAAAATAGAATCTGACATGGAGAGGTAGACTTCAGAAAATCTTGGAAAGACATATGAACTGATGCTGAGTGAAGTGAGTGGAACCAGGACAACATTATTCACAGAAACAGTAATAGTGTACAGTGACTGATTTTGATAGACTTAGCTCTTCTCAGAAATGCAAGGATCTAAAACAATTCCAAAGGACTCATGATGGTAAATGCCAACCACATCCAGTGGAAAAAAAAGAATAAGAATGCAGAAAGAACAAGATTATTTTATTTTTTGTTTAGTTTTGTTTTTTTCTTTCTCATGTTCTCTCCCATTTGTTATAATTCTTCTATGCAACATGACTAATGTGAAAATGTGTTTAATAGGAGTGTATGTGTAGAGTCATGTCATATTGTGTGCTATCTTGAGGAGGGAGAGGGGAAGAAAGGGGGGGAATTTAAAATTTGTGGAAGTGAATGTCGAAAACTAAAAATAAATTGATACATTTTTTAAAAAATAGACTCTAAGAATAACCAGATTCTTCTATTTTATGTCTCCATTCTTTTCATTTTATATTCCATTAAAAAACCCAACTGCACCATCCTTTATCATTCACAATTAACTTTGAAGCTGTGCTGGACTTAGAACCTTGCCGCTATCCATCCAATGTCTCTGGTGTTCCTACATGGTAAGGTTACAGGTTAGAGAATATTATTATTAAAAATAATTCCCCTTGTCTCATTTTCTAATGAATAGCTTCAATTTTTAAGGCCTTTAGCCTTTCATATAAACAGAAGAGCTAAATCTCTAATTTTAGGTTTCCTTATGATGACTTTTAATAAATTCAAGTGGAGATATCTTTTCTACCATTCCTGTTCATTCCATGATTAACCAATGAATAGCAATGGGGCTTAATGGAAATGTGCTAGGTTGTATTCCCCTAGAACTTTTTGTGAGTTCTGTCCTCTCTCCTATCTATGGTAGGCATACTAATATTAATTTTTAAAAAGATAATTATTTAATAAACCCTATTTCTGGGCAACAAGAAACTGCCAACTTCCAAAGTCACCCTGATTTTCAAAGCTGATTCTTTTAAAACCACTGACTGAACATTAACCTGTAGAATCAGTTTCTAAAACACTTATAAAAATGTTGTTTTCCTCACAGAAAAGAAATGATAGTTGAAGCCATGCAAGTGGGTGAAGGTCTCCTGGGAGAGTAAGGACAGGAGATGAGGGCCAGCAACAGAACCCTAGGGAAATGACATAATTGAAACGGGTGAATGGATCTAATGGGAGATGAGACAGAAAGGACCAGGGAGAAGGATTAACAAGGAAAGGAAGCCAAGTGGTGTAACCCTATGGTATAAACCTGGAGTGAAGAACCTTTGGCCTGGGGCTGAGATCCATC
This sequence comes from Pseudocheirus occidentalis, assembly GCA_028646575.1. Classification (NCBI taxonomy): domain Eukaryota; kingdom Metazoa; phylum Chordata; class Mammalia; order Diprotodontia; family Pseudocheiridae; genus Pseudocheirus; species Pseudocheirus occidentalis. Next base: position 257,250,591 of record CM053595.1, on the reverse strand, counting down.
ACATCACTTAATTCTGTCGGGCCTAGAGCAAGTAGTTCTAAAAATATAGACATGCCAACAGAGCTTCTTCCTTTTCAAAATGACATTTTAAGTGCACCCAATCTATCATCACTGTAACTTATTAAAATGTGCTGATGGTGGAGTAGGTGTCAGTCTAATGTTTGTGTTGTCATGGCAACCAGAGATGAATATTTCAATCTTGTATATGGCCTTGAACAGTTGCTTTTTTTAATTGTGTGCAGTCCACAAATGATTTTTCCCCCTGTAGAGTCAGTGGCCTATGATAGAAATAGGTTCCCCACTCTTCTTACACAATTTAATTAAAGTCAATCAAGAGAAAAGGGAGAGAACAAGTATTTATACAGCATCTACTATGTGTTAAGCACTATGTTAAGTGCTTTACAAAAATTGGGTTATTGGATCCTCAGAACCCTGAGAGGCAGGTCTTATTATTATCCCCATTTTACAGTTGAGGGAACTGTGGCAGATAGAGATTAAGTGATTTATCCAGGGTAGTGCATGCCCTTAAGAAAAAAAAAAGTAGTGGTAATGCCTATCCTTATCCATCTCACTGGGATGGCTTGAGGATGATGGCAGGCAAATGTGAAATGACTTTGCACGTTTAGGAGGTAAGTATATAAATCTCAGAGTGCAATATTAATATTAAACACAAATTTTAGCTTCACTTATTTCCATCCTTGAAATTCAATACTGTTTTATTTATTTCATTCTATGTTCAACAGACAAGGTTTCAGCAACCAAAAACAATATCATGATCCAAAATAGGGAACTCACTGCATTCTCAGAGAGAAGCCTTCATCCAGCTGTCCTCATGCTAGAATGAGAAGGCGAACAGAATGCTGATGTAACCTCAACCCATTCTTCATTGTCCTCCCCCCTCACTATATTAGTGCTCAGTTGGGAGAAAGTGAAAAAATCTACCAAGGACTGCCATGTACACAGAAATCTGTAATGGGGCTTTGTCACTGCCTCAGGCTCATTCATCTCATTCCATCTCAGTATTCTCCATCACAGTCATTTCTGTTTATTCTTAATTGGTCATTATATAGGCTATGATTGTATGAATCACTACATTCATATCTCTCCTGGTCCAACCAATTTGAAGTGAAATCTTATTCTGACAGGCTACTGATCATCTTTGTTGATGGGCATTGAAATATCAAAATATGAAAATTTCTAAGAGAGTAGAAGAGGAGAGACAGAGACAGAAAGACAAAGAGAAAAACAGAGAGATAGAGAGACAGAGGTGGGGGAGGGGTGGGTACTGGAAAGAGCCCTGAATTTGGAGTAAGAAGGCCTAGATTCAAAGCCTGTCTCTACCATATTCTATCTATGTTATCTTGGGTAATTCATTTAACTTCTCTGGGTTTCAGGTCCTTTATCTGTAAAATGAAAGGGCCAGACTAGAGTCTGGGTTCCTAATGGTTTTTATGTGTCATGCATGCACAGCCTTGGTAGTCTGGTGAAGTCTATCAACCCAATCTCAGAATAATGTTTTTAAATGAGTAAAATAAAATGCATGGGACTACAAAGAAAGCAAATGCCATTGCAATAAGTGTAATTTTCCCCATCCAAGTATATGGACTCCCATGAAACCTATCTATAGACTTCTTTGTGGGCCCATGAGCCCCAAGTTAAGAAATTGTGAACTAACTAATCTATAAGGTTCCCTCTTCCTCTAAATTCTATACATGATTTGCAGAAGTAGACCTAAATCCTGTATATCCACATTTACCTGACTTTCCCAATAGACAATAAGCTCCTTCAGGGCAAGAGCCAAATTTTATATTCCTTCCATATCTATCCCTCTTTCCTGTCAACGTGAGACTTAGTACATAGTAAGGATTCTACAAACTATGTGACTTATCTCCCCATTCTGTTTTATATTTTCTCTGCAAACAAAACCAAACAAAATAACATAGTCTCCTTCCAAACAAAACAACCAGGTCATGGCCTTATCAGTTCTGTTAATGGATGATTTGTATGGCTAACTGTCTCATTACCCCAGAGGGAAATCATGCACTTACTTGTTGGCTTACATTTTATAAGTATTATCACGGCCTGCTGCCTCCTAGAAACTAGGGCTATATGTATAAATTTTGTACTAATCTCCCAAAGAGTTAAAGGGTGCATAAAAATGTGATTAATTTATAGGAAAGGGGCAGAGGACTTCTAAAAGAAGGCCCAGGGTCTCCCATGTTAAACAAGATTTGCAAATGACAATTTGATCATCACCCTATTGAAGAATAGTACTCAACATCTCAGGAATTTACCAGCTTGCTTTAGGAAGGTAATCTGGACCTTACCATTCTCAGATTATATAGCAATCAGTCCTTAATACAACTAACCCCCCTCAGTAACCACTGCCAGCCTCCACCACTCACTTAAGATGATTTGATGTTTCCATCTAGACAGCAGTCTGTCTCCACTCATCAGGTTATTTTGATAGGTTTGGGAGTCTGTTTCAATGGAAGCCAATGGCCCTTTGACCTCAATGGGCACATTGCATTCTCACACTTGCTGAAGTCTTTCACAGGTCCTAGACAGACATTAGGAACCCAAAGTCATTAGCGTTCATGGTACGTATCTCTAGCTCCTAACCATATCCTTCTCTGACTGTTTTGTGTCTTTCTATTGAGAATTCTTAACTTCCAATACATTTTTATAAATTAAACAATAACAAAATTGTTTGTGCTTACTTGTCCAAAGAGACTTGATCGTTTATTGGAAGTTCTCATGTAAAAGCAACCTTAGTACATGCTGACCTTTCACCCTAAATGCTTGGGATAAGGCCTCCTTTGCACTAAAATTCTGATACTTTAACAAACCTCTGAGGACCAGATAGAAGATTTGTAGACATTTATTGGTCATTCAAGCTATATGAGAGCCAGGTTTCAAGCAGAGAACACTAAGGTCTTACGCTGTTTGAAAGCACCTTTACTAGGATGTTCTTATTATAGGACTTGGAGCAGTTGCCTATTATTCAGCACACAGGGTAACCAGAAGTCCTGGATCCTCCATAGGCAGCCAGATGAATTACTCTAACCTCTGATCCAGAGGGCTTTAGTGTCTGATTAAAAACTAAATCTGTCCTTGGCCAGATGCAGCATCTTTATTAGAAATGAATCTTTCCCAAGGTTCAGCACACTAGTTTTAAATCAAATGTTTCCACGGATTTCTGAGTCCCCAGCATGGGCTTTCACCTCTTAGGCCTTTGGCCAGGCCTCTTCAATGTACAGGGAAGTTGCTTTGCAAGAAAGCACTGTCCTTGTCTGTTCTGATAACAAAGTTTACCACAGCACTGATGTCTATTTTTAACAAAGGCTAAAACTAGGGAAGCCAATAGTCAAGTGCCAACTGAACCACAGCTAATAAGGTAGAAACAGTTTTGCTTTCGAATAAGGAGAAGGGGACCAAAACTTATGAAGAAAAATGCATTAGGCATCTGTAGAAGTAGGGCTGTCAGATCATCATCTAAGTTCAATGAGTGGTGTATAGGACACCATGATTTTTTTTTTGTAGTTAGTATTTTAGAACTCACTTTCCTCATTTAGACACAGAGATTTTATCTTTGCTTCCTTTCTACTCCAACACACTCAGAGAATTTTATGGGAAGAGAACTTATTCCTTCATTTTATGGATGTGAAAACTGAGGCAGGTATGATCAAGTGATCTATTCATGATTATATACCAACAAAGTAGTGGTGTGTAGTTTATACTGGTTGACAAGCTAAGCGTGTCCTGGATCAATCATTAAGTTTGTCTACACAGCACAAAGTGAAAAGGAAATTGGAAATTTGACAACAATGTGGATAATTTGGCTAGTTTAAAATGGAAATTTAATCATTCAGATCCCCAAGTGGTTTTCTTGCTCTGAATTAACTGATTTGCTTGTCTAATGTGACTCTACCCTTCCCTATTTCATATGCATATTTGCTCCAGTGGCTTATTTTTCCAAATTGGCCATAGATACTGCCAAAAATAACTACATGATTACTGAATGTCTACTTTATCCATACTTTTCATATGACTAGGCTTCTGACTTTTTTCCACTTAAAATCAAAATACAAATATCTGCCCTACCAGAGAAGATAGTTTTATATATATATATACACACATGTGTATACATATATATGTGTGAACATATAAATATGCATTTTCATACTATATATGTATGAAGAATATAATAATGCCAAAACTTGGTCGGTCATTCAGTTGTTTTAGTCATGTTTGATTCTTCATGATCTCATTTGTGATTTTCTTGGCAAAGATACTGGAGTGATTTGCCATTTCCTTCTCCAGCTTTTTGTTTTATAGATGAGGAAACTGAGGCAAACAAGATTAAATGACTTGCCCTGGGTTACACAGCTAGTTAGTATCTGAGGCCATATTTGAACTCAGGAAGATAAGACTTCTTTACTCCAGGCCTGGCACTCTATCCACTGCAGCACCACCTAGCGTCCCAAATTGGTAATATCAACCTGGTTTCTCAATATTCCTCCACACACTCTATGATCCAGAAATTCTGTCATAATTTCTATTCCTCCCAGACAACACTGTTTCTCACTTTTTGCTTTTATCTTAAAACTTCAACCCAGAATGCTCTGCTTTTTAGTTTCCTCATGTCTTCCAAGGTGACTTAAGAAGCACCTTTTCTGGTCCAACCCATCTGCTAGTTACTTCCCTTCTCAGATTATATTCCTTCTACTCTATATAGATCTATTCTTTTTTGTTAATTTTAAAAAATTTTACATATATCCCTAGATATTAATGTGTTAACTCTCATTCAAATATGAGTTCCTAGGGGTCAGGGATCCTTTTTTGCCTAATTTCTAACATTTTGCTTAATGCCTAGAACATTGAAAGTACTTAGTAAATATTTATTGAGCAACTTTGAGCCTGCAGATACACTTTTGAATGACTTGGTACCACCACTTTGACATGGAAATACTGAGAAGCCAGTTTGGACAGCTTGTCAGTAGGAGCCCCAAGTAACAGACAACATGGTGAAAGTCTCTCTGGTACTTTTAAAACATCCTCTGTAGCATAGTCATATATAATCAGAATTTAATCCAATCTTAGCTTAAAAAAACTTTAGTAATAATATTCAGCTGTGTAATAATATCCAGTCAATTTCAATCCTTCTAATGTTGAACCATCTCTAAAGTTGAAATATCTAACCAAAACATTTCATACAAAATAATGGTACTATTGCATAAACATTTTCAATGGAACAATTATAAAACAAGAACATGGCTAATATTTATAGGACTTTGTGAACCCATCCGAATACGAGCTTCATAAATTTGCTGACTTTTCCAATCTGTATTTTGAGTTAAAAAATAAAACAAATTGGCTGCTTAGGATGTTTTGCCTTATTATGCTATGCATAAGTATTTGACTTATGGATAAGGGATAAGTATTATCCCTTTTCCTATGCATTTCTAATACTTACTGCTACATCACAGTAAGTATTAGAAATGCATAGGAAAAGGGATAATAAGAAGTCTTTTTGCTATTTAGTATCAGAGGTTGTCCTCCATGAATTAATTAATTAATTGATTGATTGATTAATTAATCAGAAGCCAGTATATTACAAAGATCTGGAAATACAAATGGGAAAATGAAATATTTCCTGCCCTCTAAGAGTTTACATTCTCATGAAATAAACAGCTTATATTAGGAAGTGGTAGTCAGGGACAGGAATTTGGTCTGAACAGTCACAAGGATGGTGATGTGATCCTTACAGCAGAAAAAATAGTAATATTGATTTGTTACTATTGACAGAAGCAGGAGGTAGAAATGAAGGGGATGATTGTACATGTACAATGACAGGGAAGGTGGCAAGATGGCCTAGGTAGATAGATAGATGGCATATGAAAGTCTAGTCTGAGACCTACCACATACAGGGAGTTGGGTGAATTTGTACTCACTCACCAATCATGACAGCTCAACTTTAGGTAGGTTTCTAAAACTGCATGAATTGACTGTCCCATGAACTAAGGAGATGACTTCTGGAAGTCTGATCAAGAAGGTAAAAATCCAGGTGGGAAAAATCTAAACAACTGTAGGGAAAGAAGATTATGGCAGATAGCTAGAGATCTGAAAAATAAACTAATGAAACTCAAAGAAGAATTTAATATAAGAACAAGGAAAAGACAATCGCTCATTTCATGTCAATTCCACAAACATTTATTGACCCCTCTGTGCAAGGTCCTGTGTTATGGGGAATATATACATCAGTAACACAATCCTTGTCCTCTTTGAAATTACAGTCTAGTAGGGAAGATGATTTGTATGCATACAACTAAAATATAAAATATTTGTATTACATAAAATATATTATAAAGTAAGAAAAGTACAAAGTGCTACTTGGGAGTTGGAAGACAAGAGAAAAGAATCTCATTAACCATGTTTGGGTAGTAAGGTTCTGTAGTGAACAAAGGTCTTGGATCAGGTTCCCATCTGTCAACACAAACTGATCAAACATAGATGTAATGAGGCCAATGATGAAATATAAAAAAAATATGAATATAAAAATTGAAACATAAGAACAAATATAAAGTTTTCCAGTATTTAGTGTTCTTCATAATCTGACTTTCCCAACCTTTCCAGTCTCCTCATACTTTAGCCCCTCTACCCAAATATTCTAAAATCCAGCTACATTGAACTGTTTCATATTTTTCACACACAACACTCTATCTTCCATCTCTGATCTTTGTACTGGCTGTCCTCCATGCCTGGAATGCTCTCCTTCCTCAATCCTACCTCCTAGCCTTCCTGACTTCCTTTACGATTCAACTCAAATCTCACCTTCTACTGGACATCTTTCTTAGTCATCCCCTCTCTTTCCTCAACTCACTGCCTTCCCACTATAATTCTCTTCCTCTTCCCTAATCTACCTCCCTCATATAGCTAAGTTAAAGGGTTGTTTGTTTTGTTGTGTTTTATATTTTCTGGGTAGATAGATGTTGCAACAGATAGAGAGATGGGTCTGAAGTCAGCAAGTCCTGAGCTCAAATTCAGTTGATTCTCTCTTTAATAATATGTAAGGGAGGGATGGTTGATCAAGGTACACTCAATCAACTGGGTCTCCTCAACTCACTTGATGAAATTACAGAACATAACAGGAAGGTAATAGATATAAAGAATTAAAACTTTTTTCCTTTCCAAACTTAGAGTAGTTGCCTTTTGTAGAGTACATCCGTTTCAGATCTTTACTGAATCATTTTGCGACTTGTATGAGATTTTGAGTGGTTCACACTCTGAGTGGCCTATTCTCAAATTTTGGAGGGTACTAAACTGAGAGTAATCCATTCATAGACTGTAAAGAAAGGATAATGAAGAGTTTACACTTTGGTGTTTCTCTAAGTACTTCAACAATTAACTTGATGGAATAACTATACATTGGCTGGATAAAGAGTCACTTGCAGCCCTTTTAAAAAGTAGGCTAGCCAGCTCTTCATAGACTCATCCTGCATATCAGATATTTACATTACAATTCATAACAGTAGCAAAATTACAGTTATGAAGTAGCAACGAAAATAATTTTATGGTTGGGGGTCACCACAACATGAGGAACTGTTGCTCTGTATTAAAAGGTTGGGGCATTAGAAAGGTTGAGAACCATTGCTCTAAGGGATCAAGGGTCAGACAATCACTGAGATTAATCTCTGTCAGTTAAGAGAATTTCCTCTAGCAGTTGAGAATAGAACGAGTAACGGATGAAGAACCCAACTTATAAGAGGAAATTCTGTTCTCATTTTCTTTGTTCCTCTTCAAAAATGCAATAGGCTAGGAGAGGAGGAAAGGGAACCTCCCACAATGGACAACAGTATCTTGTAGTGTTCAGTAGGAATTGTTTTGCACAGAGTGAAGGCCCAGAAGTCCAGCTATGGAGTCAAGTTCAATAGTAGAGACAGGTCAGACTAGGAAACCTAATGGAATAACATGACCAGCAGAAACGCTGTATCTAGGGCGGAGCCAAGATGGCGGCGTAGAAGCAGCAAAGCACCACAGCTCCCACACAAATACGCTAAAAA
>CM053595.1:257221280-257242028 GCA_028646575.1 Pseudocheirus occidentalis | reverse complement strand
GCTGTGATGGGTCCCTCCTGCTGAACTGCCTTCAGCAGGAGACGTGTTTTCTGCAGTTCCATGGATTTTGGAGCCATAAAATTTGTTGTTTTATGTGAATTTAAGGTGGCCCTGCTGGAGCTGCTGATCCTTGCTGCTTCTGCACAGCCATCTTGGCTCCTGGAAAATTTCCTAAACTTCTGAAGAAGAAGAATAATGTGCCTCTTAGAGGCACAAGAGATGACAACCATTTCTGTATAAATTCCAGGAATGTGTTCTATTTGATTTTCTTGATTGTTGATTATCTATTTTAATTAAATGCCTTTTGCTTTTGAATTACTGTATCGTTTGGTATGGTCTGGCATAGAGATGTATTGGTAAGGGCTCAAGTCATGGTTTTGAATAGATGACTTCCAAAATGGTATTTGGCACCTGGTTTTAGCTAGGAGGACAAGTACAGATTACATCAAAGGATAAACAATAGACCAAAGAAGTAGAATGTATGATTAATTAGGTATCTGCATTTGGGAAGTTAGAAACTATATATCTAGGAAAACAATTTAACTGGAATTTCGATTTGAGATGAAAGATATCCTACAGAGGGAGGTTGAAGAGCAACATTTAGTGGGTACTAATATTGACTTTGAACTTCTAACTAAATAGGTTTTTTTTATCTTTTTAACTAGAGGGGTTAAAAATGACTGGTAAAAAGAGACAGGATTGAAATGATTCCATATAAAATGGTCCATTTTCTATTTGATACAACTGAAAACTATAAAGTTTTTACTTTGTAATTGGTGCAGCAATCCCTTCTCTTTGAGAAGGTCCTTCTACATGCACTCTGAGGCCCTGTTCCTATAAAAGATGTGGGAATTCCCTCTGCAAAATGTGAAGATCTTCTATAGCTATACATTTTTTTTGCAGAATCCTTTTAAATTTAGTCTAATTTAGTTTAGAGAGCATCTTGATCAGTTTGCCAACCTAACCTATTCTAATAATTACCATAATCAATAATTTTAACGCACACAATTATTTAACCTCCATTAAAAAAATAAAATGTCCCAAATATGATGGATCACTACTTCTTATAAGTATTGAGAATGTATACACTGAGACTGGTATTCAGCCCAACTGTACTAACAAAAAAGGAAAAATGCTTTATTAAAATTAAAACTCTTCCAAATGCATATATTATAAAATGTTCATGGTCACACGTTACCTACCTAGCAGATGAGAGATGGCATATATCTGTGTCACATATTTTAAGTATAGCAAACCTTGTGGGTTTCTTTATCAGGTTCTGCTGATATAAGTTCTCAGGCTTGTCTCCTTGAATCCTTCCTTAAGTAATCTTGCTTCTAATCTTGTAAATGCCAGATCTTATTTTATGTCCTTTATTTTGGATTTTAAGCCATTTAGGAGGCTCTTTCACTATGTCTACTCTCTCTTTGAGAAATGTAGGTCTTATTATATCAAGTCTTTTTTGTTCCTTCTGAAGATTTATCTTTACTCACCCTTACCCAGAGTATTTGTCTAGTATATTAGAACTTCATTTTTTTGCCCACAAATATCCTTGTCTTTTCTTTTAGGTTCCCTGTGAAATTCCTCTCACGAAGATTTCTTTATTTGTTTCAGGTTTTTTTTCACTGATGATTTTATTTGGTGCAATTTCTACTGCTTTGAGTTGGAACAAATTTATAGGACCATGGACCATTCACTAAGCCATCTATCTTTTCAGAATTGTAAGATACACAAATTGTAGATAAACCAAATTACACTACAATGTGAATTCCTTGAGCTCAGATACTATTTGTATCCACAATGTATTACATTATAATTAATGTATAATATATATATAATTGATATGTAAATTAATTGCACATAATTGATGTTTAATAAATCCATATTGAACGGATGGATTGATGGGTAGATGGATGAATAAGAACAGAGTAGAAGAAAAACATCTGCTTAAAGGTGGAATTCTCTTTTCTTTTACTTTTTTGCAATAATAAAAGAGACTTTATTTTTAAAAAATTGATAGTTCTTGAAACTGAATAACAAATAATTCATTTATTATCAACTTAATTGCAAAAGTTCTTAGGGAAGACCTAATAAAAAAGAAAATGAATATTAATTTTACAAGTTTTCTTTACCAAAGAAAAGCTTATTTTAGATAGAATTTCAAAATTTGATTTTTATTGAGAATGTAGATCAAGGTGGGGAAAGCAGATACTGAAAATAAAAAGGGAAAGATTTCATTCTGTAGACAATAAAATACATGAAGAAGGACACAGTATGAACCAAACTACTGCTTAATGTCTACTCACTCCAATACATCTTCCATTCAGCCACCAGAGTGATTTTCCTAAAGTGCAGGTCCAGCAATGTCACCCTCTACTCAAAAAACTCCAGTGGCCTCCTACTGTCTCCAGGATCAAATTTAAACGTCTTCCATCTGACATTCAAAGCTTTCCAGTAGTCTCATAACTAACTCTCATGGTCTCTCTGAAGAACTTTGGAATCAATCATGCAACATGGGAAATACTGGCACAGGACCACCCAGCTTGGCATGCCCACAGCAAGGCAGGTGGTCCTATGCTCTATGAGTGCTCTATGAGTGAAGCAGAATTGCAGTAGCTCAAAAGAAACATGAGATAAGTAAATTTAGAGACATCTCCACCCCAAATGTTCTTTTTTTTTAATTACCCAAATGTTCTTGTGGTATATTTGTGCCCAACTTGTGGCAGAACCTTCTGAGTTCTATTGGTCTGAACAGTCACAGTCAGACACCCTGTACCTTGACCCCAACATTGTGATGTCATTTTGTCCTGTTTAAGAAAAAAATACAACAATCAACCAATAACTTACTCCCCAACCCTTTGATCCAGTGATATTGGCCTCCTGGTAGTTCTAAGTCTCACTCTGGATATTTTCTCTGGCTGTCCCCCATATTTGGAACACTCTCCCTCCTGGGTTTTTCTGACTGCTGACTACTGACCCCCCTGGCTTGTGTTAACAAAAACTCTACCTCATACAGGAAGCCTTCCCCAGTGCCTTTTAATTTCATTGCTTCCCTTTCTCATTTATTTCCTTTTTTCCTGTATATAGCTTGTTTGCATAAGTTTGTCTGCTTATTGTCTCTCCTGTTAGATTGTAAACTCCCAGAGGGCACAGTCTGTCTTTTGCTTCTAATTTGCCACAGTATCTGACAAGTGGCTGGCACTTAATACATATCTATCTATAGACTGACCAATTAAAACTTCGGGCTAGATTCATTGAAACAAACATTTAAAGGACAAAAACTGAACTTTGAGTTCTTATTTCAAAACAACTCTAAAGTCATAAGATTTTAGAAATGGAAGTGACCTTAGTGGTTATATAACTCAACCCCTTCACTTTACAGAAAATAAACAGAAAATAAACAAACTGGGGGGAAAGTGAGATTAAGAAATTTCTACCAGTTTACACAAATAGCAAGAAGATATCTTGGATTTGAATTCAGACCTTTGACTTTAAATCTAGTGATCTTTCCACTGTATCAAGTCATGTAAAGATTTTAAATATCCTTATACTTGACTATATTAGCATAATTATTGTTTATAGGAACAAGACCTTTAAATGATGTGACAAATAGTTTCAAAACAGAACATTATTGTAATTTGGTTATTGACAATTTATGTATCTTACAATTCTAAAAAGACAGTGAATTTAGTGAATGGTTCATGGTCCTACAAATTTGTTCCAACTCAAAATAGTAGAAACTTCTCCAAATAAAACCATAAATGAAAAAAAACTGAAAAAATAAAGAAACCTTCATGGGAAGAATTTTATAGGGAACCTAAAAGAAAATACAAAGAAATTTGTAGGCAAAAAATGAAGTTCTAATATACTAGACAAATACTCTGGGTAAAGGTAAGTAAAGATAAATCTCCAGAAGGAAAGAAAAAGATTTGATACAATAAGACCTACATTTCTTAAAGAGAGAGTAGGCATACTGAAAGAGCCTCCTGAATGGCTTAAAATCAAAATAAAAGACATAAAGTAAGATCTGGCATTTACAAGATTAGAAGCAAGATTACTTAAGGAAGAATCCAAGAAGACAAGCATGAGAATTAACAACATGGAAAAGAGAGTACAAAAATCTCAACAAAACAAGGGACTTTCTGAGTAGAATGTTAGGTAAACTATCTCTCCTTTGCCTAATAGGAAAAGGAGAGATAATTTAATAATCACTGGACTTTCTGAAAACAACATTTTTTTTTAAAATATAGCTTGGACACTGTTTTTAAAAAAACCATAAACAAAAAACTCCTTAAATCTATTAGACCCACAGAACAAAGCAAAGACAGAAAGAATCCACTGATTATGTTATGAAAGAAATCTCAAAAGGAAAAGTCCCAGAAGTATCATAGCCAAAAAGACAGAAGTTACAAGATTGAAGAAAAATAATATGGCAAAGAATCTAAAAATAAGTAGTTCTGATATCAAGAATATATAATCACGATCATACAAAACCTAGCAGATTCTACTCTAAATTAGAGAAGAGCTTGGGATACAATATTCCAAAAAGCAAAATATATAGGCTTACAATCGAGACTAACTTACTCTGAAGGACCCACATGTACAAAAATATTTATAGCAGCTCTTTTCATGGTGGCAAAGAACTGTGAATCAAGAGGATGCCCATCAATTGAGGACTGGTTAAATAAGCTGTGGTATATGAATGTAATGGAATAGTATTATGCTATAAAAAAGGATGAACAGGCAGACATCAGAGAAACCTGGAAAGATTTATATGAACTGATGCTGAGTGAGGGGAGCACAACCAAGAGAACATTGTACACAGTAACAGCCACAGCCTGCAAGGGCTGATTTTTGATAGACTTAGCCCTTCTCAGCAATGCAAGGACCTAAAGCAATTCCAAAGAACACATGATGGAAAATGCCAGTCACATCCAGAGAAAGAAGTAAGAGTCAGAATGCAGAATGAAGCAGACTATTTTCTTTTTGTTGTTGTTGTTTCATTTTATTTTGGATTTTTTTCATTCTCTTGGTTTTTCCCATTTGTTATAATTCTTCCATGCAACATGACTGATGTGAAAATGTGTTTAATACAAATGTATGTGTAGAGCCCATTTCAGATTGTAAGCCATCTTGGAGCGGAAGGGGGAAGGGAGAGAGAGAAAATTTTAAACTTATGGAAATGATTGTTGAAAGCTAAAAATTAATAATTTATTTAAAAAAGAACTTACTCTGCAAAATTGAGTGTAATAGTATAAAAGATAAAAATTATCCCCTTAATGGAATAGAGGATTTTCAAGTATCTCTGATGAAAAGACCAGAGTTGAAGAGGAACTCTAATATGTAAACACAAGTACCCAGAAAAATATAAAAGGAAATTTATTTGAGCAACTCAAAGAGGCTTTATAATGATATCCTGCTAACATTCCAAATAGGGGGGAGGGGGAGAAAGAAACAAGTGTCCCTTCAGAATCTTAATGTTTTAATGTCTTCAAAAAATATTGAGGGAATTAAATAAGAAAAGCAGATGACCTAGGGTTGGATTGATTCTCTTCTGAGGGTTTGAAGAAGGGGGAAGAAAGGAAAGCAAAAGGGATACACTACAAATGAGCAAAAAGGCAGGGGTGAGGGTAAGGATGGTATTTTCTATTTGTTATAATTGGAGTCTATAAGAGCATCCAAACATGGACAAAGGAGTGGAGGCAGCAGGTGTCAGATGAGTTTCACTCTTATCTGAAATAAACAAAGAGTGTTGAACACACATTTACTCAACACAAACAGTTTGAAGTAGAAACACATCTAACTCAATAGAGAAATGAGTGGGGATGGGGTGGGGTGGGGAGTGAAGGGATAGGGGATTAAGAAGAAGGATAACAACAAATTTCCTAATCCTAAAGAGTGGATTAGAAGGGAAAAAGAAAACAAAAGAGCTAGATTCCCATTGACTGGGGAATAACAATAAATTTTGCTTGCAACATAAAAAATGACAAAAGAAATGAATGCAAAGAATCCTGGGTAATATGAACTGTGGTGTAAATCTAGTTGACATATACAACACTATAAAGAAAACAACTTGGGAAGACTTAACTCTGATCAATGCAATGAACAACTGTGTCTTCAGTGAATCAGTAACAAAGCAAATTATCTAGCTCCTAACAGAGAAGGGATGGATTCAAGGTACACAAAGAGACATACATCTCTGGCCATGGCCTCTGGGGGTATTTGCTTTTCTTCACTGCACTTAGTTGTTATAACATTTTTCTTCTCTAGGCATTTTTTGGTGAAGGGGAGTTAAGGAAGGGAGAGAGTTAGCAACACAATGGCAAAAAAAAAGTTTGTTTTATCCCACTGGAAAGAACAGAAAGAATTTTAGAAAGAAGCACAATCAAGCAAGACAGCTTTGAAAATGATGTTATAGACTTTTTTTTAAAAGGCAGTATAAAATGGAGATCATTGGTTTCATATACAGTCCTCTTGTTGTGTTCTGCTGTATACATGGAAATGCTCTCTTTTTTTGCTAAGTTCAAAATGAAAAATGAAACGGATAAAAAAAATGAATGGCTCAAAGATCAAATCATGAAAACACTAAAAAACTGTATTTGAGAGCATAATAATAAAGAATAGCATAGCAAAGCACATGGGACGCTATGAAAGCACTCCTTGAAGCAAGGATCTTTTTTTTTAATGATCTGTCAAAGCAAAGATTTAAGTTTCTTTTTTATTAGACTTCAAAGTAGGAAAAGGCCAAGTTGTTATAGAAGCATTCACAGTATTTAAAAGGGATTAAATTATTATCCTCATTCATAGCTCCTAGGCTTGAAAATTTATTTGTCATTGATACAGGGAGAAGTCACAAACCATACATTATAGCATGATGAGAATCAATGCCAATTCTGCAGGTGTTTCTCCAAGTTGCTGGGTATTTCTTGGACTTTCGTATTTTCACATATTTAGACCTAAAAAAAAACCAGTCCAGAGAGGATGATTTGACTAAGGTCACATAGTAAGTGAGAGAACTGAAATTTCACAGATCAGACTTGAAAATCTAAGTTGATGTTGGCATAAGGGCCCTTCTAGGATGGGCATATTAAATGTCACCTGCCCCAATATTCCACTGCCAAAGTTTCAAAGAAATTCATAAACTGCTACACTGAAGTCAGGCTGGATTACATTGGCATCCCCAGTTTAAGAGAGCACTTTCACTTTGTGAATGTTTTTGAGTTTTATAGCAATCCTTTTCAGTACACTTTCTAAATTGTTATGTACTTCCCACCAGGTCATAGTGTTCCACATACTGAAAGTGCTGTTACTTAACATGGTGATCAATGGGGTGACCAATTATCACTTCAGAAAACTGATGGTCAAGCATGCTTTTTTCCTCTTGGTGGAGAGATAGTAGCCTATAAGAGTAAAATCATGTATGTGTTGTCAGACATGGAAAATGTATAGATTTATTCTTAGATTCATTTTTTGTTGTAAGAGAGGGTTCTAGTGGTGCTGGGGAGGGAGGCTCTGGGAAGTTACAGTAATATAAAAAAGTATAAATAAAACATTTTCAAGTTTTACAGATTACAGCAATATATCAAAAAATGATTGATAATGGCTAGATTGCTTTCATATCAGGGTATAAGCATGTTTCTATATTAGGGAAATTATTATCAAAATTAACCATATTAATCACATAAATAAACAAAAGTACATTAAAAATTAAGAAAATGTCTTCAATAAAATATCATTTATGAGGACAAAACTACTAAAACATAGTAATGGAAATATGTTTTATTAATGTAATCATATTGGACTTGAATTTGGGAATAATGCTTTGTAGGAACTGAGTTAAGCTAGTAACCTAATACCCTTTCCCTCCCTAGAAACTAAAGTGGTTAACGTCCCAGAGGTACCAAAGGAAATGTATGCTTGTCTCTTCTATAACTTGGAATTAAATATTCCTCTGTAAAAGCTCATTTGACTTTTAAATGGAGCTAGGGTATTTGGCCCTCTAAAATTGGGGGAACACAATCAGTGGGGGCTTCAGCCAATAGCAGAGATAAGAGACCACCCCATCCTCTTGGGGTAGCGCAGGAGCCTGGGTGGGGTAAAGGTGAAATGCAACATACCTGGGCCTCAGGCGGGACCAGAGAATAACTGTCATATTAAGAAATAACAGTAAGAAAAGTAGCAGTAAAAGCCCTGTCTCACAAATTTAGAGATATTTCACCTTCCCTGCCCCACCCCCAACCAGTCATAGGTACTATTTCTGAAAGACCTATTAGAGCAGTAGTTCTCAACCTTCCTAATGCTGCGACCCTTTAATACAATTCTTCATGTTGTAGTGACCCCCAAACATAAAATTATTTTAATTGCTACTTCATAACTGTAATTTTGCTACTGCTATGAACCATAATGTAAATATCTGATATGCAGGATGCGTTTTCATTGTTACAAATTGAACATAACCCACAGGTAGAGAACCGCTGTAGAGCGTTCCAAGCTCATCCTGGTGTGATCTGCAGTCCCAGCTGAACACACTGTACACTGAGCCATTTTGGTCCTCTGAGCAGGAAGGACAAACAACAACCTCGGCAACATGTGGGTAGAGTGTAGGCTTCAAACTTCTAACTTCAGCTGGAGTCCTCAAGGGAGGGGCTACTTCTCCCTTTCAAGAGTAGAAAACTTGTTCATTTGTCTTTTAGTTTAAATCCCAGAAGCTTAAACTTAAAACTTTTTTTTAGTATAGAAGGCAGATCTTTCACATCCACAATACAAAATCAGGGGGAAAAATTCCTTCCTTATTTATTCCTCTTTACACAGAAAGAAAACAACTGGTCAACTCCCCTAAGTGGCTTTTCTCTCCAGATGTTTTCACCTCAAGTTCTTTTAGAACACAGAACAAACAACTAGAGTTCACCTGCAATCCATCTGTATTTGAATCTATTATGTTTGGGGCTGAAACATAGTGCATTATTCCAAGCACCAGTCACACTTAGGGTTAGAAATTCCTTCTAACTCTCATTTCAGCATCTTAATCATGCACCTTCAAGTTCCATTTAGAAACCTTGAGGGTCTTCCCTTCCTAGATCGATTCTTTTGAGTAGGCAAACTAGGCCATCTTTTGCCTCAACTCTTACCTAAACTTAAAATACTGAATGAGTGTTGCTTCAGACAAACTGAGACCTGTGAAAGACTTTAGTTTAAAAAGGGTCAAGGTCTCGC
Source organism: Pseudocheirus occidentalis (assembly GCA_028646575.1). Lineage (NCBI taxonomy): Eukaryota > Metazoa > Chordata > Mammalia > Diprotodontia > Pseudocheiridae > Pseudocheirus > Pseudocheirus occidentalis. The sequence goes on along the minus strand of CM053595.1, from coordinate 257,232,815 downwards.
ACTACACCCAGGGTCATCTCTAGTCATCCTAATGTCATGCCATTGGACTCAGATGACTCTGGAAGAGAGAGTGAGGCTGTTCACTTTGCACAGCCCTGCCTCACTTAACTCCAATTCACTTGCAAGTCAAGACATCACCCTCCTGATTTCATTGGTCCTCTTCAAGAAAAAGGACGAACAACAAGGAACATTCTACCAAAGAATCTTTCTGAGCTATCTCGGTTTCAGACTTTGTGTATTTTTCCACTTCTCCCAAGATTCTTAGGTCTCATAAACAAATGAAAGGGAAAGGAAAAAGTTAAGGGCAAAACTCCAAAGGGAGTCACAACAAAGTAACACCTTCCATCTCAACTTTTTCTCCGAAATCTCCGCTTTTATGTTTCCAGGAATATGCCATCCAGACACTTCAAGCCACTCTATATTCTCCCTTCCCTTCATGAAGAAATTTTGGTCATTACAAATTATGCAGGATACCTCAAGATGTCTGGAAGCATCAACAAAGCATAAAGAAATTAGAATATTATATGCTAATTACATAGCATAACCTGTTCAAAATACAAGCAGGTACCTATAATCAACAGAAAATTCTGCTCAAAATTTGAATTACAGAAAGCAGATTGACCAAAAGTCTCTTGGTTTCAGACATGCAGTGACCTCTGCCTGAAGCCATCCACCTCAACTGCCTGTAATAAAGTTATCCCCTTTTCCAAATTAACTTTGGCTATTGAAAGTCAAACCCATTTGCACTCTGTAGGAAACATGCTAGTAAGAAGTTAATATGTGTTTAGAAAAAAAAGTGAAAAAGCCTATTTAGAAGGTGATATATCAAGTAATTCTCAGTTTTAATCTAACTACTTAGACCAGAAATCAAAGATGAAATTATTTTTTAAGATATGTAGGGATAGGGATTCTTCCATTAGAAGTATGTCCAACTGACTGTTCTTCCTTAACAGTCAAAACTAGCCAAGAAAGTAGGAAATATTCATGGGAAAGCCTTTCCAGATCCCTCTAACGTTAGTGATTTTCCACTACTCAAATTATCATTTATTTACTAAACTGTTCATGTTTTTGTCCTTTCTTGAGAGAAAGAATATATAAAGAAATAGACATATAGATGAAGATACAAATGTTTTATATATATATATATATGTATATATATGTATATACATATTTTGATCTTTGTATCTTCAGGCTCTAAAGGCTATACTGCAAAATGGATAAAGAGTCAGGCTTATAATAAGAAAGACATGAGTTCAAGATGGGCATCTTTCAGTGTGACTATGGGAAGTAAAGTTACATAACATCTTGGTCATCAAAGGTGCACTTGTAGAGGGAGTTTCCTCATTGGAAGCAACCTATGCCAAGGAACTCATAGCACAAATCTAAAGAACAAAAAAGATCCTTGGTCCCAAACATGTTGCCTTGTGCATGATAGGCACTTAATAAATATTTATTTGATTGAATTCAATTTATTTAGAGGCATCCATTTCTTAACCTTCTCACCTGTAGGTTAAACAACTTCAAATTATTTCATTTCTTTCCTCCTAAGACGTGTTTTCCATTGAAAAACAATTCTGTTTGCTCTTTCAATACTCTCAAAAAATATGCTTGAAAATCTAAAACTGGACTTAATATAATAAATTCTAAACAATATCAAATACTTCCATTTATTCAATAAATAAACATATACATGTATATGTATGTATATATGTGTGTATATGTGTACATACATATACATGTATATGTATATATAAATCACCCACTATCCAATAAAACATCAAGGAAAATGAAAAGATTAAATATGAAAAATAATTCATCCAGTAAACGTTTATTAAGCACCTACTATGTTCTAGGCACTGTGCTAAGTGCTGAACTAAATTTAAAACAGATCTGCTTTACATATTGGCAACACAGTGATCCCAAAAAATACTTTCAATTAGAAACTAATACTAAGTTATCTTCCAAAAGTTCAAAACTAAAATTCTTGACATTTTAAAAATTTAATTAAAAATTTAAAAACTCAAAATTCTTGACATTTCTTGACATCTCCCTCTCCATGTAGCTATGCCCCTAAAGTCTCAGTGTAACTTAGAAAACTTCATTATGTGGCTATCTGGTACCATTTTATTAGCCATTGTGCATCATGCACTGACAGTGATAGGTCAGCAGTACAACAAAGAATATGTCAATGTATTGTCTAAACTCAGTTCAGCTCTGTTCATCTTTGTAGGTGGTAGGTGCTTCCCTCAAGCACCAACATTCTTTCATCTCCTTTCTCAGCACATCTTAGCAGATGTAATTCTCACATAGGCTTCTTAGGGTCAGATTCCTATGCAAAAGTACAGCAATCTATATAATTAGAATAAATTGTTTATCCATTTTATTCTTTAAATCAAGCTTTCCTATAAACAGGCAGTTCTCAGGCAATTACATGATACTGATTAAATACTGCCTTATTTGAGATTTTGCCCAATTACTTACCTAGTAAATGTCTAAGACCAAATTTGAAAGAATGAGTGAATGAAAAAATGAATAAATGAAGTATTTGTTAAGTGTTTACTATATGCAAAGCACTACACTAAGTGCTGGGGATACAAAGAAAAGGAAGACAGTCCTTGCTCTTAGGTCACATTCTAACATGGGAGACAATATGGAATGTTTCAGCTGCAAGTTGCTTAGTACAGTCCCTGGCACAAAGTAAGTGCTGGAACCAGCTTATACTGGCTCCTGAGAGCTGATTGTTAAGTTTTCAGTGTGAACATTTACACCTTGGAAATCAACAAATGCTACAAATCAGAGTTTGAGCTGTTGTTTTATTGATTGTCTAGACTTAAGAAAGTGATGGAGAAAATGTTAATAATGCAGATTAAACTTGAAAGTGTGTCATGCATCGTGTGTGCACGGGCATTGAGAGTGAGCTGTTAAACATTTACCAGCACATCACTGTATATTTCTCCCTGAAAATCCCCTATGGAGCTCCTGTAGCCTGAGTTGCCCATAATCCAAGCCCCAGAGCCATACCCAAGAGAAAGAGTTCCATTACTTAGCCTTTAATGTGGTACTCCAAGACTGAATTCTCTAGCCTTTGTGGCAATAAATATTTCCAGCTACTATTAAAAATTGGGTTTATATCATATTCTTGCAAGTGAGATTTGTGTTTTGATTTATAGTTAATAATTCAGAAAAGTCTACTCTTTTACAGTAGTCAGAGAAATTTGGTAATTGACAAATATAAAGCTGGAAATTGTAGAGAGTATCTTTGTTTTGGGCTAAAAGTACACTGTTTTAAAATTTAAGATAGGAAAGCTAATCAGTCTGATACCAAAAGAGAAACAAATTTTTGCCTATGACCTTGGTAAACGTATAAACTTTTTTGGAGATCAAATTTCACAGTTTTTGAAAAGTGGTTGAATAAGAATAAACTTAGTATCATAATAATAGGATCACTAATAGTGTTGTGCTGGTGTTTAATAACCAGATCTCCCCCTCTACACCCCAAAATTATATGCATGACATACTTTTGAGCTTAGTCTGCATCATTACTATTTTTTCCATCACTTTTTAAAGTCTAAACAATCAACAAAACAATAAATCAAGTTCTTATTTGTAGCATTTGCCAATTTCCAAGGTATAAATGTTCATACTGAAAATTTAACAATCTACTGGCTCCAGAACACCCTTGAAGATTATCAGCTTAGATAAGGAAAGGACCCAGAGGTCCCCTAATCCAGCCTTCACATTTACAAATAAACCTAAATCTAAATATCTCCTGCTGACAGGAGAAACCATCATGGAAAAGGACCCAAGCTTCTTTATAGACTTTAGCAACAACTGCTGACCAACTGCTACCAACAGGCAGATAAGCTCCAGAGTCCTGGTAGTGCCAGCACTAGCTAGCCCTACTAGTTCTGCTCCCATCCTTGTGATCACAGCCATCATCCAGGGAAGCAATTGCTGTGAAGGGTCCAGCCATCCCTACCAAATGTCCATCCACTGCTACAGAGGGTAGGGAAGCCAGCCTAGCTGACACATCAAGGGAGAAAAAAGAGGCAGCATGTCCCAGGCAAGTCAAACCAGTAGCATCACCTTGATCACAATCTTCCCTCAGACCTTGATGGAAACAGTCCAGGATCCAAACCTAAGGATCTTGCAAGTAACACTGCTTCCTGCTCAGTGTCTTCAGCCATGACTCTGGGAAGCAATACCTATGGACGTGGAATCTGGCAACTGGTTCCCCAAAGTGCTATGACAGCTATTGAATAACCAGAAAAGAAGTTCTTGCTGTCTGAGTCGCTGGCATTGTCAAGTGGTTCAACATCAGAAAGTGATATGATTTTATCATTAAAGAAGAGGCATTAACATTTGTATTGCTGTTCCACATTAAGGACCATGGGACTTTTCCATCTGACTTAAACCAATTAATCAATAAACATTAAGCTCCTACTCTGTGCCAGGGACTGCACTAAGCAACTTGCAGCTGAAACATTCCATATTGTCTCCCATGTTAGAAAGTGAGCCAAGAGCAAAGATTGTCTTCCTTTTCTTTGTATTCCCAGCACTTAAATGATTCGTTCATTCATTCTTTCATTCACTCATTCCTTCAAATTTGGCCTTAGATATTTACTAGGTAATTAATTGGGCAAGTCATATAGCCTGTCTACCTCCATTTGCTCATCTACAAAATCAGGTTAATAAAAGCACCTAACTTCCAGAGCTGTTAGGAGGATAAATTAGATACTATTTGTAAAGTATTTTGTAAACCCTAAAGCACTATATAAAAGCAAATATTATTACAGTGACTGAGGTTCAGAGAGTTTAAGTGACTTGACCAAAGTCAGTACCTAGGGAAGGATTTGAACCCAGATTCTGTGGCTATAGGGATAGAGTCCTTTTCATTCTATTCCACTGACTTCTATCACATTAAATTGATAAATAGTGCCCAAAGCTGCTTTATGAAAAAGAAAAAAAGAGGGGGTGCAGGGAGTTTGCCTGGTGGCGTTATTATGACTAACAAAGAATTATCATTCTTCAAAGTAATCTGTTAAGGAAGTGAAAAAACCACTAAAGCAAATTTATTTTGTCCAATGATCCAGTCTCATCTTTCTAGGATTATGTCAAGTAAAAAAAAAAATTACAGTAAATTCTCAAGATACTATTCCATTGATATAGCAGAATTCCATTGATACTCTTCCACACACACACACACACACACACACACACACACACACACACACACATATATATATATATATATATATATATATATTATATATATCTATCCACAGGATATATATGTATGTGTGTATGTATGTATGAATGTATGTATACATACATACATGGTTTTTTGTGGAAATGAAATTTGTGCATTGATTTTTTAATGTATTAACATCTTTCCATTTGCTTGTAGGAGCTATAATCTTATTACATTTCAAAATGATTTTGAGTATCTACAAATAATGCATGGCCCATTAGAACTGTTTTATTGAAGGGAGAAATATTGTAAGTGAGAAGATACTGAAAAGAAGAAAGACTAAAGGAAAATAAGAAAATACCAATATAATATCCTAGACCAATTTCAAGAATTTTAAGCAAAGAGCTTCTAAATGAATGCTCATATAATCATGACTATAAATGAAAAGAAACAGAATTTTTAAAAATAGTCTCACTGAGGTAGAATACTTTAAAGATAAATATAACTCTAACCTGAAAATTGCCTTACTATTTAGTTTAAAGCAATGTAAAGCATTCAAGAAAGAGAAGAAAATTGAAAATAAATTATAGAAAATTACTTCCATGTTCTCTACCAGTTGGGAAATTCATAAGATTTTACCAGTTACAGAGAGAGTCTGATGAACTCTAATATTTAAGCAGATAAAACATATTGACTACCCCAATGTTTTAAAATTAGTACATTATGGAGAAAAGGCACTACAAATAAGTACAGCATGGGTCTAGAGCAGGGGTGGGGAATTTGTGGCCTCAAGGCCACGTATGGCCTTCTAGGTCCTTAAGTACAGCCTTTTGACTGAGTCCAAGTTTTACAGAATTAATCTTTTTTATTAAGGGGATTTGTTCTGTAAAGTTCAGATTCAGTCACAGGACTGCACTTGAGGTCCTGACCTAGACAGACACATGTGGCTTCAAGGCTGCAGGTTCCCCACTCCTGGTCTAGACTACATCACTGCCATTTCTCTCTCTCTGTCTCTCTCTCTGTCTCTCTCTGTCTCTGTCTCTCTCTGTCTCTCTGTCTCTCTGTCTCTCTCTCTCTCTGTCTCTCTGTCTCTCTCTCTCTGTCTCTGTCTCTCTCTGTCTCTCTCTGTCTCTGTCTCTCTCTCTCTGTCTCTCTGTCTCTCTCTCTCTGTCTCTCTCTGTCTCTCTGTCTCTGACTGGAGCTGGCTTGTTTACCTTATCAGTGCCCACTACATAAGGTTGGAATTCCCCCTAAGTGGGTATGTCACATTGCTACAACTCACTGTCCAGATCCTAGGGTAACCCTGATAAGGGCAAGCTATATATCCACTCACAACTAAAGCTCCTGAGCTGCCACCAGAATGTTTCCCATTCAAATAAATCAACCGAAATTAAGCCATTAACTCTTCTTATATAATCTTTACTTGTTTTCAAATAACAAGCATTTATTTTCTCTCATCTCCTCTCCATTAAAAAAACTCATAAAAATTCATATGGTTAGGCAAAGTAAACGTCCAGAGTGACCATGTCCAAAAATGTCTCTCATTTAGTATCTGTCAGTAAATGCATCATGCATCCTCTGAAATCATCATTGGTAGTTGCATTGATCAAAGTTCTTGTCTTTTGTTGCCCGTTGTCATCACTGTATAAACTGTTCTCCTGATTCTGCTCATTTTTCTTTTTATCAGTTCATATACGCCTTCCAAGATTTATCTGAAGCTATGCACTTTATCACTTTTGGAAGGGCAATAATATTAATTCAATCTTGAAAAATATACTAAAAAAGACGAAAGTAAGAGTGATCATGACAGCTCACCCACAAACCTGATTTACACTATCCCACCAATGTATTTTTTTGCATAGTCTTTAGAGAAGAGTGGGCACAAAATAAGGAGGCCCATGAATAGGGAAACCCTTCAACACTGGACTTCAGGCCTTTATGTCCTTGATTTCCTTAGGGAATAGCCTGCTGGATGCTTCATCTTTTCTATAGGGCTGATGTTCTGGGACTCTCTGCTTTCCTAATGGATGGATCTGCTTTTCTTCTGGCTAATAGTCTTGGACCAAGGAAATGGTGTTAAGTTCTTTTAGTGAAAGCAGAGACCCTAAGCCTGGAGTCTACAGTCTTCTTCTGTGTCTGGGCTTTGAGGGAGCATAATGTCTTTCACCAAAACAGTGCCCCTAAATCTTTAATCTGAAGAGCTATTCAGGTCTACTCACTTGGCTCTGAAGTTTTCCTGTCTCAAGTTGTAGGTGGCAATCATACTCATTTATTACCTTTCCATGGAATGCTTTCTTTCACATTCCCATACCATCTCCCATGTCTACTTCAAAAAATCATATATTATCTCTTTATTAAAATTTTCTTTATGCCCACAAGGAGGCATGAGCCCTCTTCTTCCTGAGTGCCCAAAGTATTTTTTCAGTATAGTGGATACCCTTATCTACCTTGGAACAAGCTCAGTTGCCATTTCTGGTAACCACTTGGAAACTTAGGTTGAACATATTCCAAGGACAGGGAACGTCTAGCCTCAGCCTTAGCCCTTTGTGACTTTGCAACTTTTCATCCAAGATGATGGAGAACTCCCTGGCTTTTGTGTCAAAATTCAGTAGATAAAAGTCTTCCTGCTTTCATCTTGTGTAGTTTTGGGACTATTCTGGGCTGGTCCCAAGAGCTAGGTAGGGAGGGGAGGTAGCATCCCTATCTCCCACCTGGCCTTCATGCAGGCTGTATAAACACATGGCTGCTTCAATTTATTTGGGTTGTTCTTTCCTGATCTTAACCAAACAAATATCCCATGGCTGATGTGTCTAACACTGGTGGTGACTCTGTGAGTTTCTAAAGTCCAGAAATCTGCGGCTATGGCAGTAGCAGTGGCTGACAGAAGGGGAAGCATCTAAAAATGGAAAGACACACATACAAAAATACAGAAAGTCATCTAAGGAAAGAAATTTAGGGATCATGACTCCCGATACAAAAGAGGGAGAGATCAATGGAATAAAGATCACATTTAACTCCCTGATCAGATAGTACTGAATTTAAAAAATGGCTAAGAAGTCATCTTTCAAATTGTTTTGTGTCTTGATGAGACTTAACTATCAGACACCCAGCAGATTTTAATTTTAGCCATAAATTAAGTGATCAAATCCTATTTAAATTGCTCTGTTAATGCAAACTGCACTTCTAAGTTTACTTATATAGCATAGGAATAAATGTCCTATTATATACCTCATTCATATTGTACAACACAATATCTCTTACTTTCTTTTTTGGGGAGACATAGAGGTGACTTTTACTCTAATTAGCTTGTCCTCTACACACTTGGGTGGAGGTTTGTTATTGAGCTGAAGAATATGAGATTGGGGAATCTATCCTTCTGAATTAAAAGATCGTACTTCCTCATGAATGAACACAATCCCCAGACCACATTGTCAAGTACTGAACAGGGCAGAGTGAGTGCCTGAGACCCTGTGGGAACCAGCTTCATTTTCTATGTGCTAGGTCAGAGACTCATGGCATTTATGTTATTCTGCCTCATACTACAATTGTTGGTATATTTTTCTTATTCACCCCACAAGACTGAAAAGCTCTTAAGTTCAGGAACTATGTCACATCATCATCATCATCATCATGAGAAGAAGAAGAAGAAGAAGAAGAAGAAGAAGAAGAAGAAGAAGAAAAGAAGAAGAAAAAGAAGAAGAAGAGAAGAAGAAAAAGAAGAAAAAGCATATATTAACAATCTATGAACATGAAAGGGACAATGCTAGGATCTAGAGTAAAAGAGAAAACAAAAAAAAATCATTCCTACCCTCATGGAGCTTATATTCCACCAAGAGAATAGAACACAAAGAAGAAAATACAAGATAATTTTAAGTACATTAACAACCAGGAGAATGGGGAAAAGCTTCTTGTAGAAGGTGGTTGATCCATGAATTAAGTTAAGGATTCTAGAGGTAGAGGTGGGTTTGAAGTGCCAACATAGGAAATAGCTCATGCAAAGGCATACAGACATATCATAATTAGAATTCTGAGTTCAGGGAACAAAAAGGAAGCTATTGACTAGAATGAAGCATTTATAAAGAGAATAATATAAAATAAGTCTAGGAAAGGAAGCAGAAGCCAGATGGCAAAGAGTTTAAATACCAAACTGATGAGCATGCATTTTAAACTGGAGGCAATAGGAAGGTACTTAAAATTCTTTTTTTTCTGGTATGTTTAATATTTTATTTTTTCACAACTACATGGAAAAATTTTTAATATTCACTTTCTAAATTTTGAATTCCAAATTTTTTCCCTTCCTCCTTTTTTCTCTCCCCTTTCCCCTCCTTGAGAAAGCAAGCAACTTGCTATAGATTATACAGATGCAGTGAGGAAAAACACATTTCCATATTGGTACTAAAAATTATTAAGCAGGGGTTGAGTGCAAACACATGCCTGAGCATCAGTTAATAGTAGAAAAGAAGTCTCATGAATGTAATTCACTTTTAAATTAGGTCAAACTTGCACTTTAGGAAGATGATTTTCATAACTGTGGGGAGGACGGATTGAAAGGAGTAGGGAGTAAGAAGACAAATGATGAGGTAACCACAACAAATTAAAGAAGATGAGATCTGAACTAGGGTGGTGGTAATGTATCCAGAAAGTGAAGGGGCAGATAGAAGAAATGTTATGGAATTAGAATTGACAAGATTTAGCAGCTCTTGTCAGTCAGGAAGAAGGAAAAATCAAGAATGATTCTGAATTTATAGACCTGGCTGTTTGAAAGCATGGTGGTGTCCTCCATAGAAACAGGGAAATTTGGAGGAGAATAGTGCTTAGGAGAGAAGATAACAAATTCAGTTTGCACAGACTGAGTTTGTGAATGACTGAGGGATATCCAGATGGGGATTACTAATAATTGTTGGTAATACAGGGCTGGAGCTCAGAGAGAAATCTAGAAGTATAGACACACACAATAAACATGTATGCATATCTACACATGTGTGTATATAAATGCATAAATGCATACATGTTTAATATACCCTTATACATGTATCACACAATACATATAGAAATTCTTTCCTTAGTGATGGTAATTGAATCCATGGGAGCTGATGAGGTCACTAGGAGAAAACATGTAGAGAAAGAAGAGGGCCCAGGAGAGAGTTTTGGGGGACATCCAAGATTCAAGAGTACTACCTGGATGATGATCCAGAGTGACCAAGAAGGAATGGTTAATCATATATGAAGAAAAGCAAGAATGGGCAGTATCATGGAAGCTAAGAAAGGAAACAGCAACCAGGAAGAAAAAGTGATCAATAGTGTCAAAAGCTACAGAGAAGTCAAGGATAGGGACTGATAAAAGGAATGTTTTGACAATGATCTCTCATTATAGTGTCTAGCACAGGAAATGCTCAATAAGCATTCATTGAACTGAATTTGCATTCAAAGTTAGTCTTGTGATTGCTTCAGGTATAAATCGGTTAACAGAGCCACTTCTCTGTCTTAATGCTTTTGTAGAGGCAGCCAAGAGCAATGAGCAATTCTGATTCTTAATTTCACAGTCTGTATAATTCCTTTGTTCTGCTGTGTTCAAACAATGGATTTGTTTGTCTGCTTTTCTGGTTGCCCAGCAGTCTATAACAATGCTGCATCATTTGTATAGGCTCCCTGCAGTACTCCGTTATTCTGAAAGCAGTGTGGTGTAAGTGAAATGAACAGAGGACTGGGATTCGTGTTAGCAAGACTCCTCTGAGGACATGTGCTTTTTTTTACATGTATCCCAAGAGTCTTCTAAGCTTTGGTGATACTGAATCTTGGTATATGCTATATCCAACAACTCTCACTTAAACAGGTCTTTCTTTGAAACAGGAATATAAATAAACTAAATGCAAATAAATAAAATATATATTGCTCATATTGTAGAAATTTCAGTTTAAAGAAATATACAAATCATTATTCATCAAAATGAGAATGAGCTCAATCAGATAACTACTCTGCATTAGGAACTCAGCTTTGATCTTTTCTAATATGAAATCACACAGATACCACCAAGAGGTAGATAATGCACATAAACAAAAGGGAGGTCAATAGGGCTACAATTCAACATAACTGTTATTAATAATAATAACAGCACTTTATATGGCACTTTGAAGAGTTCAAAACACTATACAAGTATTACTGTTGTACCAACCATGAACCACCTCATTTTGACAAGTATGGACTCTGATGATCTTCTCCTAGCCACCGGGATAACAGGTAAGCACTTTTTTCCTTGTTCTCTTCCCCAGACCTTTCTGCTCCTACTGTCTTCCTAGCAGCAAGACTCCTGGAGTGCCCAGGCACTTCCAGTGGCGTCTGAAACT
>CM053595.1:257159052-257204862 GCA_028646575.1 Pseudocheirus occidentalis | reverse complement strand
TTTGTGAAATTGGCATTAGTAAAAAAAAATGCTGAAGAAAATGACTCCTTAAAAATAAAAATTGGCCAAATTTTTTAAAAAGGCACAAAAGTTCACTGCAGAAAGTAGCTGTTTAAAAATTAGAATTGTTAAAATGAAGACTAACGACTCCATGAGGCATTAAGAACCAATAAAACAAAGTCAAAAGCCAAAAAAAAAAAGAAGATAATATGAACTATCTCATAGAAAAAACAACTGATATGGGAAGTAGGTCACAGAGAGATAATTTAAGAATTATTAGACTACCTGAAAACCATGATTTAAAAAAAAAAAGAACCTAGACATCATATTTCAAGAAATTATCAAGGAAAACTGCTCCAATATATTAGATCCAGAGGGTAAAATAGAAATATAAAGAACCCATTAATCACTTCCTGAAAGAGATCCCAAAGTGAAAACTCCCAGGAATATTATAGCCAAATTCCAGAGTTCCCAGGTAAAGGAAAAATATTTAAAGCAGCCAGAAAGAAATCATTCAAATGTCATAGAGTCACAATCAATTTAACAAAAGATTTAGCAGCTTCCACGTTAAAGGAACAAAGGGCTTAGAATATGATACTCCAGAAGATAAAGGAATTAGGATTACAACTGAGAATAACCTACCCAGAAAAACTGATTATAATTCTGCAGGAGGGGAAAATGGATATTAAAGGAAGAAAAGGACTTTCAAGCATTCTTGAGGAAAAGTTCAGAGCTGAATAGAAAATTTGAAATTCATACGTAAGACTCAAGAAGCATAAAAAGGTAAACATGAATGAAAAATCATAAAGGCCTTATTAAGGCTAAACTCTTTACATTTCTATTTGGGGAGATGATAAATGTAATTTCTGGGAACTTTATCATCATTAGGGCAGTTTTAAGGCATCTGCTAAGAGGACATCAATGTAAGTAAGTCTATTATGTTAAAATAAACTCAAAAAAGAAAAATGGAAGATTGAAAAAGATGGGTACATGGGAAGTAGGGGGAAGGGAGAGGAAGAATAGGGGAAAATATCTGACATAAAAGAAATGTATAAGGAAGAATTTTTACAATGGAAGCGGAATGTTCAGCACTTGAAACTCTTGGAACTGGTTTAAAGAAGGCAAAATATATATTACAGTTGAGTATAGAAAATTTATCTTACTCAGCAGGTATCAATGATCATATGAAAAAATGCTCTCTATCACTAACAATTAGAGAAATGAAAATTAAAATAATTCTGAGGTTCTGTCTCATACACATCATATTGGCTAAGATGACAGAAAAAGAAAATAACATACTAGAGGGGATGTGAGAAAAAAGGTATATAAATTTATTCTTGTTTAAGTTGTAACTAGTCCAACCATTCTGGACCACAGTTTGGAGAAGGGCTATAAAACTCTGCATACCCTTTGACCCAGCAATATTGATCTTAAGTTTATACCCCAAGGAGATTTAAAAAAAAAAAAAGGAAAAAGACCCATGTGTACAAAAATATTTTTAGCGTTTCTTTTTGTAGCAGCAAAGAATTAGAAACTAAGGGGATACCTATCAGTTGGAGAATGGCTGAACAAGTTTTGGTATATAAACTGATGGAATACTATTGTGCTGTATGTAAAAATTATGAAGGATACGGTTTCATAAAAACTGAGGAATGAATTGATGCAAAGTTATATCACCAATGTGATAACCCACAGCTGTTGCTATGAATATGTCGGCATATGTCCAGGTTTGAATCACAAGATGTAACAGACTCTCTTCTTTAAAGACAAAACCAAGCTATTTATTCATATACCAGAAAGCTAAATCCACCATGGTAATAAAGAAGTTGGTATACATTTTCAATGCAGGAAGCACTGCCATCCCCAAGCCTTTCCCCACAGACAAGCTCCCTTGGTCAAAATGCACCTCTCTCACCCAGGCTTGCTGCTCTGCCTCCTCTTTCCCTCAGCTCCACCTCACTCTCCTACTTCCTATTCCACCTGTTTGGCGAGCTCCTTCCCCCACAGGCTCTCAGCCTCCTGTGACTCAGCCTCAAAGCAGATCACATTAAGCCTGTTAAGAGGCAAGAAAGATCTTCCCATTCCACTAACAATACGTTAACAGTAACAATATAACAATACAAGAGTGAAGTGAACTAAACCAGTAGAACATTCTATGCAGTAATAGCAATATTGTAACAATAATCAACTATGAAAGACTTAGCAACTTTAATCAGTACATCAATCCACCACAGTTCCAAAGAACTGAGAGAAAATGCTGTCCACTTCAAGATAGAGAACTGGTAGACCTTGAGTGCATATTGGAGCATATTTTTTCCTTTATTTTCCTTACTTTTAAAAAATTCAGATTATGACTATACAGAAATATGTTTTGCATGCCTTCATGTGTACAAGGGGTATGGTATTTCTTGCCTCTTAGTACAAAGAGAGAGGAGGTGAAGAGAGAGAGAATTTGGAACTGAAAATAAACTTTTTTAACAAGAATAAATTATCCTCCTGATGTGTTATGGTAGTCAACATTTTAAAGCTTCACACATGTTCTCTAGATTTTTCTCTGTACTTTTATGAAAGGTTTCACTCTCTTTAGTGGATTGTTTTAAGTGAAAGATTACAGTGTAGCCATAGATTCCTGAGCTCATTCATAATTCTTAAAATAGTTTGGTGTAATTAGCTTGTGCCATAGAATCAAAATATTTGAACTTTCAAAAAAAGTCAATGCTTTTTATGTCATACAGAACCTAATTCATGAGTGAACTAATTTCAGAGAATCTGGTCATTTAACTTAAGTCACACGTCCCAAAAGTTAACACTTTAGATTCAGGTCATAGGATCTGCTGATCTTGATCCTGTACTATATCCTAATGGTGATATATAAATCCCAGAGAAAAATCAGATGGTTAGCCATGTCAGTAGTGTATCTGGCTTCAAGAAATTGATTTTGTACCATATTTGTTTGGTTGGGTATTTTTGCTTTTTTGGAGGGCAGTTGGGGTTAAGTGACTTGCCCAAGGTCACATGTCTAGTTTTTGTGTTAAGTGTCTGAGGCCGGATTTGAACTCAGGTACTCCTGACTCCAGGGCCGGTGCTCTATTCACTGTGCCACCTAGCCGCCCACTGCACCACCTAGCCGCCCTGTACCATATTTGTTAATATTATGTGCTATCTTTAAAGTGTGAATATGAGTTAAAATAAGGTATTTTTGTTTATTTAGGAAGAATATTTAATGAAATTCAAAGACTGGTAACTGGGGATCCCATGTGTTGGATACGTGCAATTTCAGTTTGGAGACATCTTCTTGAACTGGAAGAAAAACTTCCACCTGAAGTGTCCAAATCCTGCAGTAGGAAGAGGGAAGAAAATGAAAACATCATTACCAAGAAGTTAAAGCTAGAACAGACACTAGGGGTGCCTGGGGATACAGAATGTCATCTGGAAAAGCAAAAAATGGACAAGATGGAGGAGCATGAAGATCTGACAACTGAAAAAGAAAACTTTCAAGAAGAAAAGTCTGAAAATCATGGGGAGAGAGAAGTTGAATGTCACCAGGGCAAATTCACTTTCAGAGTTTCTTGTCGCTGTAGTGGAACGATTGCAAAACCATTTAACACAGAGGTAGGTCTTTCCCTCCTTCCCCGAAAGTTTCCTTTTTGAGGAAAAAGTTAAATTAGATTTGAAAATAAGATTAAATATATACCTCTGCATGTGTATACATACATGTGTATGGATAAAAACAAATTTATATGTACATACATATATATTTATATACATATATTTAATTATTTGCATTAACTACTTCGCTTTTCTCCCCCTTGTTAAGAGGGAAATTTATAAAATCCTAAGTAAACTTTTTTTCTCCCAAAACCTGAGTTACTCACTTTAATTCAAAGATATCCTTCTTAGTGTTTGAGAACCTTGATTTTAGAAGCTCACATAGTTTGAATGAATGAAAAAAGCATTTATTAAGCATTTTCTGTGTGCCAAGCACTGTGCTAAGTTCTGGGGGTACAGATACAGAAGTGAAGACAGTCCTTTCCTTCAAAGAGCTTGTGCTCCAGCAGGGAAAGATAGTAGAAATTCCTAAGAAATTGAGTAGAATGTTAGAGGTTTCTTAGTTTTTCCTCCTTTTCTAGGATGATTTGTGATTCCAGAACTGGAATGTGGAGTGTGGGGGAGAGGAGCATATGAGAAGGGTATGTAGTGGCAAGGCAATTTGTGAGGAGATGGAAGTGTGACTGGAACTGCCCTGACCTGATAGAATGAGCCACATGACGCACTCAGAGGTCATTGTAGCAGTCTCCCAGTACCCAAGGACTCAGTTCCAGAGATGAAAGGATTAAGTCTTCCAAGGCATTGTCTCCCATCTTTTTGCGAGGCCAAGGAGGAAATGGCTGAGTAAAAGTGTTATACCTTCTGTGTCCTGGGAGACAAGACCAAGATCTCTGACAGACAGGCACCATTTCAGATTGTATTTAGCAACTATTAATAGCACAAGCATCTCACAGTCTAGCAGACTTTCCTACTTACTGAGATACTCAGATTTTCCCCCAGGGTTACCCTCTGGACCCTACAGCTTTTCTATCAATTCTTCTCCTATAGCATGCTCCCCCCAAACCTCCATTCTAATTGCCCTCTTTCTCTTTACAATAAAATATACACTCTTAATTACTACTAGCAATTTTCTACTGGAAAGTTGTATGTATTATTTATGTAACACATAAATTATTTACATGGTAATTTAGTAGCTGGGTGGCACAGCAGATAGAATACTGGATTTACAGTCAGGATAATCTGGATTATAATCCTGCCTAAGACTCTTCCTTGATATCTGACCCTAGGCAAGTCACTTAACCTTTCTCAAACTCAGTTTCCTCTTCTGTAAAGTGGGGTTAATAATAGTACCTACATAAGGTAGTTGTTGTGAGGATAAAATGAGGTATAACATGAAAATTGCTTTGCAAACTTTAAAGCGCTATATAAATGCTAGCTCTTATTACATTGATGATGGGAAAAGCACCTTGTATGATCTTTTTAAAGCTCTAATTTACTCCTATTGTGATCTTTTGAAGGCCTTTTTGACAATTTTGCCAGGTATTGTAATACACACTGGTGGTGTGTTGTGAGAGACCTGAAGCTAACTGATCAGTGACGCTGTACTATCTGAGCCTTAAAGCTAAATGACATGCCAAATGTTAATATTTGCTAGCTAACACTGGGACTGCCAAGAAGAGACAAAGAAGGGTCACCTCTCCATGCCTTGGGTTCTTACAAGAGTCAGTGAGAGAGCAGGCATAGTTTGGGGCCTACTAGGCAGCCAGAGAATGTTGTATGTATATTTATCACCAACAAATTGGATCCGTGGCACCACCAAGCCAATCCTTTAACTATATTCGTGGTAAACACAAATTATTGGAGCTGAACTAGACATGTGGCAATTCCATCCATTTTTTAGACATCCAGAGTTAATCAGATTTGCCATACTACAGTTTAGTCTTTCATGTATTCAGAAACAAACTGCTTATATGGAAAAGACCATAGATTTAGAGCTGGAAGGAGCCTTGGAGATCACCTTGTTCAGCCCTCTCATTTTCCAGATAAAAAAGCTGTGTGGTCCCAAGAACTTAAATGATCTACTCCGGGTCATTCAAGTAGTAAGTAGCCAAGCTAGTAATGGAACCCAGGTTCTCTAACTCTAACACAGAGCTCATTACATCTCTGCATGCTGCTCCCATAATTTCTTCACTAAGTAAATTCACACTTCCTTTTTATATTCTGTAATGGAAAGAGGTTGGGATTTAGACCTGGATTAGAATTCAGTTTCTGTTACTCCCTCTGCAGTCTTGGTAACTTATGGTACTTTAAGGGCCCCAGTTTCCTAATATATAAAGTGAGGGAGGTAGACTAGATGATGTCCAGGACCTTTACAGCTCAAAATATTAAGATCTCTGACCTGTGAAAAAGTTTTCTATTCATGAACTAAGTTGTCTTGTGGGCATTTTCTGCCAAGTCCAAAAGATAAGGCTATTGCATTAAAATAAACAAGATTTGTAAGGATTTGCATTTCTGTTCTGGTTAAAGGAAATACCACTTTTAAAATCATTTCTTGAAGGAATTGTAAAAGCTGCTGATGAGTTTATCAAATGATTAATTTGTTAGGAGGTGAACAAAGTTAATTTTGATTATGGCTTGTTATATATAGCAGTTTCATGTAGATACATGCATGTGTGCTTATGCAACTCTTATTTCAGGTAGGAAATGTTTTAGTGTGATTTATTTTCAACCTATATTCCAACCTTTTTTACACATCCCATTAGTTTTTGGCTATATCTTTAAGCTAATATCTTCATTCTTAAAAATTTAATCTTTTCTTTAACTGCTACTTTTCCAGGAAGTGGGAAGAGTAATTGGAATTGCTCTCATAAAACAGTTTGGCTGGAAAGCAGATTTGAGAAATCCCAGTTTAGAGGTAATTTACATTTGAAAAAAATTTGCTACATTTTAAATTTCATTTTTAAACTGACACTGTTGGGTAGTTTCATAATTTTATTTTCTGTATTTTAGAATTTTCTTTTAAAGATCACAGCTATACAGAAGCAAAAAAAATGTTTTCATTAGCAACAAAGAATGTGATTAACTTTGGTGATTTTCATTGTAAAAGTTTCTCAACAAGATCTAGACTTGATCTGTTATTCACAGTTGGGCACTAATACTATAGCAGTAGAATCCATTTGAAGCACTCATCACCCCCAAGAGACATTAAGAAATGCTAGCTCTGAGAAAAACCTTTTAGTATTGTTGTGACATCATCAAATAAATTGACCACAATTAGGCAACTTTTTATGTTTCCTTAATTCAGAGAGTTATTTATTTGACACACCCAGCTTAAAATGGAGTCATGTCTCACCCAACTAAAAATGTATTCTTTGGATCAAACCAGGGTGTAAGCTACTGGTTATAGGAAGAAGAATCCTGTTTGGTGACATTTGGAAGAAAAGACTGTAAGAACTAAAGAGATGACCAAATTATCCACTTCTGCTAGGAAATAGAACCGAAACAGAATGTGATAAGAACAGGGGAAGGATAAAGGGAAGCCAACAGGTAGAAAAGAATGTTATACCTATTTGGTCTCACGTAGATTGTTGCTTATCTAGCAGGTGTGGAGAAACCTCATGCTGGCCTGGGATTTACACAGAGCCTGTGGCAGGCACTGAGGAGCCACTTGAGCCCCTAGCCTTGCAGGACCTCTTATTTGGGACTGTCCATCTGAGTTAGGCAGAGATCTCCTCAAGGTAGATCACTCCAGAGCCCCCAAGCACCCCTCATTCATTTACTAAACATTGATTGAGATGGGTGTGCATGTAACTTCACACTAGGTATATAACCCAGTCATGTCACTCCTTTACTAAATTACCTTCAATGGTTGTGCACTGCCTACCAAAGAAATAGAAACTGCTGATCGTGCGTTTAAGACTGCATAATCTTAATCCCAGTTTTTCTTCCTAGCTTTATCTCATGGAGTTCACCTTCACATACTCTGTTCCAGCTAAGTGAAATGAAGCTCCATTCCTTTTTCTCACCACATCTTCTTCTGTCTCTGAACTTTTACCCATGCTGTTTCTCTCCTCCATCCCACATCTGGAATGGACTGTACTTTTCCTCACTTTCATTTGTCCCTCCCATTACCCAATATAGTTGCTCTCTTACCTATGAAGCTTTCCCTGATCCAGTTTCCTGTCTTGTCTCCCTTCCCTGATTTATCGTGGCATTTGCCTCGACCTCCACTTAGCACTTAACTAGACTATACAGGAAAAAGAGAACTTTCTGTGTGTGTGTCTCCCTATTCTATTAGAAAACGAGCTTCTTAAGAACTAGATCTATGCCATGCTTTTCTTTATGTCTCAGGTACCTAGCATTCGGTAGGTGCCTGTGCTCCCACCTACGCTGATATGTGCATTTCTAACAGCATATACTTTTTACCTATAAAATGGATGTATAATGTAACTGAAACCTTTGCTTCAGAAAAAAATTGTGAATAAGATGTTTCATTATACTGCATAACCCTGAAGATCTGAGACCTTCCTCTTAAAATATAGGGTCTCATGGGCACAAAACTAAGGTATTCAAGTTGCCACCCCAAAACCCTAATAATGGAGTTTTGTTTTTCAGTCTAATTTTTGTGTTTGCTTTCTCAGATATTTATACATCTAAATGACATTTACTCCGTGGTGGGAATTCCTGTCTTCAGGTAGATGCTTAGATTTTTGTGCTTCAGATTTTTGTAAATTAATGTTTTTAAAGTCAACAACTCCATGTGTTGGTTTGGGTTTTTTTTGTAGCAAGGAAGACTAATTTGATTAGATGGAACTTACAGCTTACTATTTCGTATTTTGTATATACTTTTAAAATACTCTAGTAACATAGTTTTTATTTTATCTGTTATTTTAAAGTATAAAAATTTGAATAACAGAAAGCTATGAATTACATTGATGACATTGACAAATTATAGCTAGAGTCTAAAGTATTTTAAATTATTCATTAATTTAGAAAATTACAGACTCAAGCTAGGTAAGAAATGTACTACATATACTTACAGAGATAGCAAGCATTTATTAAGATTGAATATACAGTGAAGTTCTTTGAATGCTCATTGCCAAATCTGATGCATTGTAATTCTTTAGAAAGGTCTGGAGAAAATTTTCCCAACTCTTTAGAAAATCTAAATATGATGTTTTTCTAGTCATACAAGTAGAATATTGTCATGTTACTATAAATGTGAATGAGGGTAATAATTCCTACTACAATTATCTGGAAAATTCTTCAAGTAATTTGTATTGTACTCTATACTTCTAGACACCACTAAAGTCAGGCATGGATGTAAGTAGTGGTGCCCCATCTCTGCAGCTGCAGAACCAAAGGCTTTCTTCAAGAAAATACAACCATTCTGTTATTGGACAATTATAGAATTCATCCAGAGAAAGTGGGGCTAGTGTAGGAGAAAATTTTTGCCATGCCTCCCACTGTGACTCATTAATTCAGCTTATGGATTAAAATGTTATACAGAATATAAGATATTGTTACAGAAATTACTTAGTAAAAAATTTTATTTCATAGGCACCACATGGAACAATCTCATAACATCAAAGATGCATTTTTAAATTTTGCTTTTTCCTATACTTATCTGTGAGCCTTGGCTGCCAAAAAAAAGTCACTGTAATCTTTAGCTACTATATTAATAGAAATAATGTTCAGAACCAGAAAGGTGGTCATCTGAGTGTACTTGCCAGATTGCCATCTGGAGCATTGAGGGACCACTTTTTAGGATGTTAACAGGGTGTGTTTTTTCCAAAGAAGGGTGACCAGAATAATGAGATTCCTAAGCCATATCATATGCAGACTGATTAAATTAACTGGGGAGAAACCTTGGAAGAATATTATCACTGTCTTCAGTATATCTAAAGGCCATCATGTGAGAGGAAGCATTAGATTTATTTTAAATGGCACCAGTGGGAGAAAGAAGATCGATGGATAGAACAGGGTGGGGAACCTGAAGCTTCAAGGCCACATGTAGCCTCCTAGGCCCTCAGGTCTGACCTCTTGACTGAATCCAAGTTTTACAGAACAAATCCTTTATTAAGGGGATTTGTTCTTTAAAGTTTGTATTCAGTCAGAGGGCCACATATGAGGACCTAGAGGGCCACTTGTGGCCACAGGTTCCCCACCCCTGAGATAGAAGTTCCCAGGAGACCTAGTCTTTAGGAGAATTTCGCAAAATTAGAACATCTTAAAAATAGAATGAGTACTGAGTTCCTTTTAATCAAATAGGATCAAGTAGAAGCCAAATGATGTGTGGCTAGGTATGTTATAGAGGTGATTTGTTGTATTGTACTTAGTGATTTCTAAGATCTCTTCTGTCTCTGAGGTTCTTTTCAACAATTACATTAAATCCAGTGTTCTCAAACTTGCATTTTTTTTTGTTTGACTTCAGTTTATAGAGCTCATCTATTTTTATTATTGCTCTCTAAATCTTTGTTTCTCTTCACAAAGGTTTGTTCATTCAAATATGTCTTCATCTGCTCAGAAAAACTAGGCCACCTAGTAGACCTCAGGTCAGAGTAAAGTTTGAGACTTGTGACCTACTTCAGTCTCCTTCCTGGTAGTTGAAATCTATCTATAGCATCTACAGCAAATAGTCATGCAGAGTTCCAGATATTTTTAATTCAGTATAGATATATTGCTTCATTGGTCTTAATATAGGCCTCATGTTTTCTCCCAAATCAAACTTATAGAAAACCTGATAACAATTTACAGTTATGCTCCAATTGTGTTTTGTCTGCCTTGTCTGTAGTTTGTTGTGCTAAAACAGAGCAGTAATATGTAGAATTTAGTTCAATTCAGCAGGTATTTATTTATCAGCTACTACCACTACCTACAGTTCATGCAGATGCTAGGCACATAAATTTTTTTTTTAAATTACCTAGTTCTTACTCTCATGAAATTTGCAATTTCAGTTAGTCTCTATTAATGTTTTAAAAGAGGCAGCTAGATGGTTCAGTGGATAGAGCACTGAGTATAGAGTCAGTAAGACCTGATGCAGCCTTAGACACTAGATATGTGACCCTGGGCAAGTCGTTTAATCTGTTTTCCTTGGAGGCAGCCAGGTAGCTCACTGTATAGTGGAGTAGGGGAGACCTGAATTCAAATTCAGCCTCATGCACTCCCTAGCTGTGTGACCTTGGGCAAATCATTTAACTTCTGTCTACCTAATGTACTGGAGAAGGAAGTGGCAAAGCACCCCGGTATCTTTGCCAAGAAATCCCATCCAAAACAGGGGGTGACCAAGAGTTAAACACAGCTAAACAATAGCAGCAACAAATCTTCTTAAAATGTCCCTCACTCTAATGAGGGTCTCTGCGTTTGCTGTCAGTACCTGCTTCCTGCCGACTGAGATGCCAGTCGGGCCAAGTTTGGGCACTTTCAAGTCATACGTGGGACTCCTGTGCCCTTCATCAGTTTTATATTTTTCATAGTATTTACTATGAATATATTTATATGATTTTTATTCACTAAATTTTTTATCATTATCATTCACTGCTGTATATATTTTCCTCTAAAATATCACATTTGGGAGAATGGACTGCATGTTCAATTATAACCTATATTTAAATCGATAAAGTATATTATCACCATCAGTCTTGTAACAACCCATTTAAAGGGGGAAAAAGACAGCATAACTTGTTAACACATGCTACTCCCAGGGGTGACCGTGTCCTCTAATGAAAGTTCTCAGGCCAGTCATTTACTAATTTATTCTAGAACTTTTCCCTGCGTAGATATCAAATCTATTGGTCTGTAATTTATGTAATGCAATTTCTTCCCTTTTTTGCATCTTAAATATTGAGAAATGCTTGGAGCATATTGTGTCCTAGCATCTGTATTTTAAAAATTATCTTTTTCTTCTAATAAAGAATTAATGGACATTGTAGTAAACCCTCCTGAAAACAATCTTGCACAAATTGCTGGAATAGTGAGGATTATTTCTTCACATCAAGTTAACAAACTTATTGTAGGTGACACAGAAGACTGAATTAGAACCGACAAGCAGTTACTGTTGTTCTTTCATCTTGGTGATGCAAAAAGAATGGATAAGGTTTTGAATCTGATAATCCAGCAACACTGATAACAGTGAGGAGGAACAGGGGAAAATGATGAATTTTCTGGGCAATGCGAACTTCATTTAGGAGATTACTGCATGACCCTAGGTTCATGAATTTATTTTGTAGAAATCCATGTTATACCTTAAAGCCACACAATAGCCTTCATTTGTCTTTCTGATAAAAATATAAACAAGTTGTTGCCCCTAGCATTTTTTTAAGAAAACAAGTTTCAAAGTGACTCCTAGAATTCAGTACTGATTCAGTCAGATACCCCATTTCATCTGTGGGACAGGACAGTGTCATATGTTCACAGTTTAATTATACCAAGTTATCCAGAAAAGGTCAAATTTGATGCATTATGTCACTGCATAGGAAGACAGGAAGATGTATAATTATAGAAGGATTTCCTCCAAAAAATTTTAAATTTTTAAAATAAATTTTATTGAAAGAAAAAATAATATTTAGATTTGTGCAGGTCTTTATCAGGTAACATGTCACATTCAGTATTATGTCCAGCGATTTTATTGCTTCATCACTCTTGCAAAGGGTCTTGCAGCTTGGTGGCACTAAAGTAGATAGAGTGCTGGGCTTAGAATCAGGAAGACCTCAGTTTGAATTCTGCCTCTGACTTTATTTTAAAGTGATAATAATAGCTAACTCTGTGATTAAGCATTTTATACCTGATAGCATTCTAGAATTTATTAATAAAGTGCTACTGAAAATCTAGAAAAGGAAATGGTGACTAAAGAGAGCCAGAATAGCTTTGTCAAGAGCAAGTCAGTCAGGAGGCAAGCATTACTGAATACTTGCTATGTGGCTGGCACTGTGCTAGGCCTCAGGATACAAAGACAAAAATGAAACCGTCACTGCCCTCAAAAAGCTTACATTCAGCAGAACCACATGAACGTATAGAAATAGATCCAGAATAAATAAAAGGTCATTTTTGAGGTGAAGGCAGAGCTTCCTGGGAGATCAGGAAAGTCTTCCTTTAGACGGCATCACATGAACTTTGAAGGAATCTAGGGAGTCTAAATGGCATGGAGGAGAAGAGGGAGGGCATCAGTGGTGGGGAGAACAGTCAGTGTTAAAGACATGGGGAGGAGAAAGAAAATACAAAGGTTTGGAACCATAAAAGGAGACCCAGGGACTATATCCCAGAGGGAGGTCTCTTTGTAGAAAAAGTGGACAAATGTAAAAAAGATGATAATGCAGTTGGGAAAATTTGGAATTGGTCAAGAGGCTGAACCCAAATAGTGATCATAGAATGTTAGCCTAGAGAAAAGGCTTAGTGGGAGATACAGTAACTGACTTAAAGTATTTACAGGGCTGTCCCATAGAAGAGGGTTTAGACTCACTCTGCTTGGTCCTAGAGGGCTGGTTCAATTTGCAGAGGCAAAATCAGGCTTGATAGAAGGAAAGACTTTCTGATAATTAGTGCTGTTCAGAAGTACACAGCACACAGTCTTAGGAATGATGGGGGTCTCCCTTGCTGTGGTATAATAGGTATAACCCCAGATCTGTATTTGGAGTCAGAGACCTGTATTCAAATCCTATCTCTTGGGGACACTATATGGCCTTAGGCAAGACTCTTAACCTCTTTATGTTTCAATTTCTTCTGAAGAATGAAGGACTTGTATTAGACCTCTAAGGTTTCTTTGAGCTCTAAGTCTTTGATTCTCTCAGCCTCATTGGAGGTCTTCAGTAAAGTCTTTATAAACCACCTTTATGTTATATGAACAGAGGATTCTTGTTTATATGTGTGGGTGCTGGAGTAGATGGTTTCAGATGGCCCTTCAGACTTTGATTCTGTGATCTTCAAAACAGCCTTAGAAACTTATCTGCAGAAATGGCAAGTGAATGCCCAGGATTCTATGGCTTTTAAGTGGCCATTTTCTGGAGCAAGAAACCAGGTCTGCTGACTCGAGTTTAGTATTCTTTCCACTCTCCCATACTGCCTACCTAATTAATTTCAGTTGCCTAGAAAACTCACTTATCTAGAATGCCTCAAGACCAACTCTGCCAGGTGACGAATATGTTTATATTGTTAAGTTAAAAACAGTGTACTATCTTAAATATTTTATTGCGTATCTGTGAATATATGAAAATATATCACTTTTCCTTACTTCACATTTTTATTAATGTGTGTTAATTTGGCATCCAGTCTTATTGACCCACTATGACCAAAATTTTTTGTAGGCTTCCTTTGGCAAGCAGAGCTTACATCAAGGTGGCAGGACTTCGTTCTACTATAGCTTGGACAATGGCATCTCTTGCTGAAATTAATGTAAGGAAAAATATCATTGTTGTAAATGGGAATTACTTTTGATTTGAAAATTTAAAATTTGAAAGGTGGACGCAAGATACTTAATAGCGATGATTAATGGGGAAACAAAATTCACCCCACTGGTCCTCATCTCTCTTTCCCAATTAAAAGCTATTTAGGTTGCAGATTTTAGCAAACATTTAAAATATTCATTCCTGTTACAGGCAAGAGTAAAGACAATTCCAGACTTTCTTATTTCCTCTAATACTTCTCAAAAACATGAATATTTAGTATCTGAAATTATATACTCTATTCTGTTCTTTTACTTTCCCGATATAAAAAGAAATACCCTCCTATACACTAACCAACTCTAGATCATTTCCCTCTCTCTCCCATCCTTTCCTTCATCTCTTTTCTCTATTCCTCATGCTACTGAACACCCTCAGAGGAATTTAAAGTTTATTGCCTAATCTAATCCCAGCTGGGCTTTCATTGCTACATGGTAATCCTTCTGTATATCTTTGATCAACTCACTTCACCTCAGTCTGCCTTAGTGTCCCCAAATGTAATAATAGCTGGTATTTACACAGTACCTACTGTGTGCCAGACACTGTGCTAAGTGCTTTACAAACATTTTTTTCATTTAGTCCTCACAACAACCCTGTTAGGTGGGCACTGTTATTCTCTCCGTTTACATTTGAAGAAACTAAGGCAGACAGATGTTAAGTGACTTGCCCAGCCTCACACAGGCAGTGAGTGTCTGAGGAGGAATATGAACTCGGGTCTTCCTGACGCCAGGTCCAGTGCTCTGTCTTTCTCTCTGTCACCATCCACCTGCTGAGTAACTCCTGCTGGGCATTCTGCAGGCATCTCAAGCTCAGCATGTCCAAAGCAGAGCTCTTCATCTTTTTTCCCTTTACACCTACCACTATGACTGTCACAAATCACTTTTTCTTTCTGTAGGTTGGTGCAGTAGTTTTGGATCCAATGTGTGGACTTGGAACAATCCTGTTGGAAGCTGCCAAGGAATGGCCTGTAAGTTCTAAAGCTAAGCAGGATTTTGACTAGAGCTAGAGCCTCCTGGGCCACTGAGAAGTTAAATGATTGGCTCAGGGTCACACAGCCTGCATGTCAAAGGCAGGACTCAAACCCAGGCCTAACCAACTCTGAGGCCAGTTCTCTGTCCATTACACCAAGGACATTTACGTGAATATGATTCTGTGCAACCAATCTTTAAATTATTTATAGGTAAATTGCTCTTTTTTTAAATTATAGGACTTTAGATTTAGAGTATTTAGACGTCATTAAGTCCAACACCTTCTCTGTACAGTAAGGAAGCTTATCACCAGAGAAGTTCATGGCCTTTGCCAAGATGGCCTCATTGCATGCAAGAGTACCAGAATTGGACCCAGGTTTCCTCACTCCAAATCCGTGGCTCTTAGCTATGGCATATTTATAATTTCTAAGATGCCTCCCCTTCCCCGCAGTGGAATACAAACTAAAATGAATGTTATCTGTAAGTTAATTAATAATTACATAAATTTACTGTAGAAAAATAATTACTTGCCATATTATTATAGTCTTACACACATATGTATATATATGTATATACACACACATATATGTTGCTTAATAATTCTTCAGTTATAAGTATCAGATAGGTACTGTATTTTACTTTTCTTGTACTTTCATTGGACCTATTATAGTGCGATAGCAGGTAATGAGTTCTTATGGAAGCAAGGCATAAATATAATGCATTCTGAAGCCAATAAATGATTGGATTATCTGTTTCTTTTACCATTTTAGAAAAAATGTACAAAAATTAATTTCAGCAAACCTTTGGGAAGCGCTTTTGTGTAAAGTACTACTATTCTAGGTAGTAGGGGTAGATATGTTCCTTACCTCGAGGAGTTTATGGTATTATAGGATAAGATACTTACATAAGTAATGGTGGCATTAATGTATTTTTCCTTCCATGTGACAGTACTTGAAGATAGCTATCATCACTCACACCAGTCACTCAGCATTTTTAAGTGACCAGTACATGCCAGGAGTTAACAAAGACAAAAAGGAAACAACCCCTGCTATCAGCTCACTCACACTCTAGAAGGGGCAGTGACGTGTCCCAGAATAACTGCAAGGTGCTTTAAAGAGGAGGCACTAACACCTGGGGGATCAAGGAAGGCCCCATGGAGGAGCGGGGGCAGAACTGAGTTTTGAAAAAAAGCGTTCTGAGGTAGAGAAGAGAAGGGTGCGTATTTTAGACACAGGGGACAGTCAGTGCAAAGACTGCAAGACAGGAGGTAAGCTGTTGTATAAGGCACTGGAAGAATGCTAGTTTGGCTAGAATAATGCTTGTGAGAAAGGGAACGATGTTACAAGACTGGAAAGGTAAGTTGGAACCAGGTCATGAAGGGATTTAAATACCCAATGGTGGAATTCATGTTTGGTTTTAAAGGTAGTAAAGGAGCCATTAGAGTTTACTGCGCAGACAAGTGATATAGTCATCCCTGTGCTTTAAGAGGGTCATTTTGGCAGTTTAATGGAAGATGAATTGAGTTGTCTTTTCTAGGCTAAAGATTGGTAACTTCAACCAATAGAATTATCTCAAAGCTTTTCACCCTCCTGGTTGATGTGCTGTTGACTCTTTCTAGCTTTTCAGTGTCCTTCCTAAAATATGGTGTACAGAACTGAACACAGTACTCCAGACGAGGTCTGACCAGATGAGAACACCGCAAGTCTATGAACCCACCTTGCCTTTGGCAGAGTGGCTCTCTTAAAGCAGAGTGACATCGTATTTGTCTTCTGGCTACCACGTCGCACTGCTGACATCCTGAGAGCCATAGGATTTCAGAGTTTGAGCTGAAAAGGGCATAGGGCCTTAAGAACCAAGGGTTCTTAACCTCTTTTATGTCATGGACCCCTTTGGCAACAGTCTGGTGAAACCTTTCTCAGAAAGATATTTTTAAATAGTTTAATACATAGGATTACAAAGGAGACCAATTATATTGAAATAGATTTTTTTTTAAACCTAGTTCACAGACCCCAGATGAAGAATCCCTGATTTAGTCCAGCCCCTTTCTTTTCCTGAAGAGAACCTGAAGTCCAAGAGAGGGTAAGTGACTTGTCCAAAGTCACCCAGGTAGTAAGTAGGAAACCCAGGCCCCCTCTGACTTCAGAGCATTTTCCCTACAACACAATATGGCCTCTCTACCAAAACCCTCCAGTCTTTTTCAGACAAATTGCTATTATTTGATTCAGCCTAATATTCTAGCCTGTCATATTTTTGAACCCTGACTGTCACGCAGTTTGGTATATATCTCTCCCAGCCTTACGTCATGTGCAAATTTGATGAGCATTCTCTCTCTATCTTTGCCCAGATAATTGATAAAAATGCCATATACCCTCCAGCCAAACCCCTGTCACTAGAGCAGTCTATTAAAAACCTCCTTTATTGACACTGAACTATTTATGACTGTTCTTTGGGTCTGGCCATTCAGCCAGTTCTGAATCTACTTAATTGTACCAGTCTGCTGCCAAGCCTCCTGCCATCTTCTCTGCAAGAACAGAAGGAGAGATCTTATCTGACCATTTGCTAAGTCTAGGTAGACTATCATCTACAACAGCGGTATAACATTCAGAGTCAGGGCTGCTGCACCCTGCATAAAGATCCCTACAGCCGCATACTGACTTATGAAACCACATAATATTATCTGTGTTCCATTGTATCATTTTATTCTGTTCAGTGTTTCCTGGTTCAGACCTTTCTCTGCTTCATGTTGGACACCTCTATCTACCAGTCCAATAACCCTGTTATAAAAGGAAGTTAGGTTCTTGTGGCGCGGTCTGTTCTTGAAGGTAGTGCCGTGATGCCCTTTGGCACTGCGGTTTCCTTTTCTAGATATCCGACTTGACCAGTGAAGGTGTTTAATAATGTATTGTTAACACATCAAAATGAGGTTTTTCTTTAAATTAACATCAGGTTTTTTTAAAAACATCCTAAATTTTGCTAAACATATGTTTTCCTCTTTCATTGTTTAAGAAAATGAATATAGACTTGCTTAGTTAAGCAGAGTATTTCATAATTTTACTTATTCTTCAAATATCTGTTTTCCTTCACAGAACGCCTATTATTTGGGTGCTGATGTAAGTGACTCACAGTTACTGGGTGCTTGTGATAATCTGAAATCTGCTGGTCTCATGGACACAGTAGAATTACTTAAGTTCTCTGTAACAGGTAAGCTATTCAAAATACAAATGTAATCAAAATTAGAATATAGCTTAGTACATTTTTAGTATCCAGACATGGTAAAACAAAGTTGATTTTTTTATATATAATTAGAAAAGCATATTTCTTAAGGAATCAAAAGAATTTTATTAGTGGAATTTATACTTAATTCACCTCACTATTGATTGTAGTTATTAAAAGAAGAGATTATCATAGTCTTCAGATGATTTATTTTGGGGAAGTATCATTTGAATAATCAACAGTTTTTCCTATGCACTTATTCAGAAGGGCAATCTGAGGCCCCTTAGATATGTCCAACCTTGTTTTAAAATACTTTTAATGGATCTGAAAATCTTATAATCACATATCACTTAGAATGCTGACTTTAAAAGGAAAACAAAAGACCAATAATTCATTGAATATCTTTCGATAACTTGAGAACATTTCATGTATTTAATCTTTTTTGCCCTCTCACAATAGTTCTGTGGTAAAAAGAAATCACCAAACCAGTTGCATATTCAGACATATAGATAAAAAAGTACTTGACAGTGACAGAACTAGAAATGAAGTTTCATGGAATTATACTGGTCTAAGGGGCCCATAGAGTTATCTGTCCCAGCCTCACACCCCAGGTCAGACCTCTCTTCAGCAATATCCCTGAGTCATTTTATATAAACTTCAGCTATAACACTTTCAATAATGCAGATTTCACTACCTCACCCTTCTCTTTTGATGGTTTTAATCAGTGACTTGGATAAAGCTGTAGATCATATGCATGCTTTTTAATTTTATGGATGACACAAAGCAAAGAGGGTTAGCTAATACACTAGATGATGAAATCATGATCCATAAACATCATGAAAGGCTGGAAGGCAGCGATGAAATTTACATCAACTATACAAATACAAGATGGGAAGAGAATAGTTTGGGTGTAAAAGTAATTTATATGAAAAAAATAAGGTTTTTATTGGTCTGTGAGCTCATTATGAATCATGATGTGACAACCAAACAAATGTTTATTTGATAGTCCTGGAGGAATTTGCTCTGGTCAGACTACATTGCAAGTATTATGCCCAGTTCTGGGTACCATATTTTTTTTGGTACCACATTTTTAAAGGAGAAATTGATGAGCTAGACCCCATGGAGAGGCAGATGCATAGGATGCTGAGGAGACTCAGAAATAAGCAACACAGGGATTTAGGGTAGGGAGCTAGGGATGTTTGAGAATCATTTATTAAAAGGGAAGAAAAGATTTTAAAAGGACATGATAGCTGTCTTCAAATACTTGAAGGGTTCTCACGTAGAAAAGTGATTGAACTTGTTCTATAAAACCCTAATAAAATGAACTAAGACAAATAAATGGAAATGACAGGGAAAGTAGATTTTGATTCACTTTAAGGGAAAATCTTTTAACAATTAGGGACAACTGGATGGTACAGTAGATGGTGTGCTGGACCTGGAGTCAAGGAAAATGGATTTCAAGTCCTGCCTCAGACACTTATTAGCATTGACTGAGGACAAATCACTTAAACTCAGCCTCAGTTCCTTCATCTGTAAGATAAGGGTAATAGCATCTATTTCCCATGGTTGTTGTGAGGATAAAATGAAATAATATTATTAAAATGGTTTGCAAACCTCAAAGTGCTGTATAAATACTGATTGCTCTTACTATCATTGTTATTATTTTAAGAGCTGTCAAAAGTGAAATGAGATTCCTTCAGGAGTAGTGAATTTTTCAGAATTGGAGATCTTTAAGCAAAAAAGCTAAACAACCACTTCTCAGGGATCTTTTAGATCATGCTTTGGAGAAGGATGAAATCAAGTGACTTGAGGAGGCTTCAGATAGTTCTTTGATCCACAAAACAGTCTTTTCCACTTATGAATACCTCAGATTTTTTGTTGTTTTTTTAAGAACTCCCATCCTCCATATGGAGCTGTCCAGCATATACTTGGTCACATGGGACCTCTCTGTGATTTCTGTTCATTGACTTTAGTTCTTCTGAATCTGAATCTTCTTCTTAAGAGTCTTCTGATTCTCTGAATCGACAAAACAAAAAAGTTCCTAGTGGCACAGTATGTACAAGAATGAGAATTGCAGTATATTGGCACAGAAATGCATTCGTGATTTATTTAATCAGTTCACTATTTGGATGGATTCCTGGTCTCATTAACATAAATAGGTCATCTCTGTCTACTTGCCCAGATTGCGTCCCTACAGCTTCTCACCTGTACATTTTTTCTGACTATCCCCATACCTAGAATGCTCTCCTTCATCTCCACCTTCTAGCTTCCCTGGCTTCCTTCAAGTCTCAGCCAAAATCCCACTTTCTGCAAGAAGCCATTTCCTGTCCCCCTTAATGCTAGTCACTTCCCAGTGAGATTTATCTCCAGCTTATCCTGTATAGATCTTGTTTGTACATGGTGGTTTGTATGTTGTCTCCCCCACTGGACTGTGAGCTCCTTGAGAACAAGGACTGTCTTTTGCTTTTCTTTGGATCCCCAGGGCTTATCACAGTGTGTGACACAAAGGAGACAGTTAATGCTTGTTGGTTTGACCTATCCATCTTTTTATAATCTTGTATTGAGGTCCTGCCCAGTGCCCTGTGAAGGTTGTCTGCTGGTTCTTTTTTATATTTTCTGGATACTTAAACTTTAAAACAGACTATTTATCTTTTATCCCCTATTCTACTTAAATCTACTCTGGCTTTCCATTACCTTTTGAGACAGGTGTTAATATCTGATCTTCTTTCTCAACATCCTGCATTATTTTTCCAGATTAATCATACTTATATTATATACTTATATACTTATATATATAATTTATACTTATATTCAAGGTGTTCCAAAAGACTTAGCACAGTTTACTTAAAACTGCGCTGAGACTTTTTTGGGACACATATGCATGTACATTGCATACATACGTGTGTGTGTATGTATGTGTAAGCTTTAAACTGCACTAAAATTTTTGGGACACCCTGTATATATAAAATGTATTGTTATTCTGAAGGCAAAAAAATTAGCAGTTTGAAAGAATAAGCTAAATATAGTCACCTGAATCTACTAGGGTTGGAAAGCCATAGAGTAGATATAATTAGAATAGGGGATAAAACAGTTCGACTGTTTCAAAATAAATGGCCAGAAGATACAAAAAAGAACCAGCAGACAGCCTTCACAGTTCACTTGGCAGACTCACTATGGAAGATTATAAAAAGATAAATAAATCAAGATGTATTAAGTGCCTACTATGGGCCAGACTATAGCACTCCTACATGTGGAGATGTGTGTATATACACACAGAGATATATCTATATTTGTATATGCACACAAACATATAAATGTTGTATGTGTATACATGTATATGTATATAATTATATGTTGGTCATACACATATATAAATACAGTATGCATATATTTCCATATGTAAGAGGAACCTTATAAGTTTGTGATGTTTCTTGTTCAAAAACCTCAACCAAATTGTCCATGTAAGAAAACTCATTACCAGCTAGTGAGTCAATTCAGCAAAATGTCTTTCATTGGCATTATCTTTTTTTAAATTTAAAACAGTATATCCATATTTTTGTTGCTTCTAAAATGTATATTAATTGATCTTTTCTTGTTATAAATCACAAGCATTGCTGTCTAGAATAGAGAGACTTGTCAGTATTTGATTACATAAAACTCAAACCTAAAACTCTAGCTAAGTCCATCCTACATCTCTGGGAGGACTGTTTAGTTTCTTGGAAAGTACAAAAAAAAAAAAACCCTGTCATTTTGGCCACTCTGGGAAGCTACTAAAGATAATCTCACGAGAGCTCCTCCCACAACATAAGAAATTTAACTCATATTAACAATAATGGGAAAAAAATAAAAGCTACAAAAACAATTCTCAGAAAAGTCAACTACAGCAAAAATGAATGTTTCACCTTTTGTTTTTTAATCCCTAGCACAGAGTAGATGCTTGTCACAAGAGTGTTCGAGGTCCTTGCCCACTTCTGCCCAAATAAGCCAACATAGACTACAGACAGATGGGTAAACTACAGATTATGCATTCACATGGACCTCCCATGTACCATCAGTAGGTGATAAATGTGTGTCTCACAGTTCTGCAGACAACATGCACGAATATATTCTCTTCTCCTCAGCTACACAAACCAGAGAGAGAGTAGCAAAGGAGACATATTTCTCCCAGAGTAGTTGGTATGATCAGGTTGGGTATGGAGGTATGAGAAGGTACATATTAAAATTTTAAGAGGAAGCTTAAATTCTTACTGAGGGAAAAATGTGCCCTTGCTAGCACAGCCATTTACAGCAGACCAAAGAAAAATGTATCTCTTAGTCAATAAGCATTTGTTAAGGGCTTGCTCCTTAGAGGGCCTTATTAGAGAGGATAAAGAAAAGGAATGACTTCCTTGAACTATTGAGATCCTCTGAATTTTGTTTCTGTTATCTTCTTGGGAGGCATTGCAGGAGACATTTGTGTCAAAGAGGCATCATACAGAAAGAAAAAGAAAAATAACAAATACAGGACAAAATGAGAGTCAGTTATATTCTCCCAAAACTTCACTTTCCACCTGCTTGATAAATTCTAATTGAGTGGTTGAAGGAGCTAGATCTACCTTCAAGTTTATGTAGTATCACAGATGATTTCATGCACTACTGTCTTTTTAAGAAAATGTGAGATGAACTGAAGAAAGTTCAAATCTACATCTAATTTGTGTACACAAAACTTGGCATTTGAAATTGACACCTGGTTTATTAATGAATTACTTATTGAAAGATTAGATTGGCTTTTTTCCCAAGATGCAGCAAGTTTTCAAAATTTACAGTGTTTTCCTATCACTGAGTTATCCTTTCATCATGAAAAGGAGAAGGCTTTTACTGATATATGTCTTGATGTTTAACACATTAAAGATTTAAATATTTATAGATTCTAAGCCTTAGGTGTCCCTCAGTGAAATTAGAGTGATATGGGATACCTGTATTTTGAGTTAAATAAGTAAATACGAAAGACAAGGGCTTTTGCTGGCTTGGATTGGCTTCAGGTGAAACCTCCTCTGTCAAGGGAAGATCTTTTGGGAAGGAATAAAACCCAAATCCCTGAGGCTTCCTGCCATGGGGAAGGAGTCCAGGGTGGAGGCAGCCATGTAAAATGATGTAGGTTTGAGTCCCAGTTCTCCCCTTCACAGAGTAGAGTAAGGCTACGTTATGGAGAGCTTTGCTATGGAATCAGTATATGAAGGATTTTTAGAGCTGAATGGGATATTAGAGGTAGATTTTACAGACGGAGGGACCTTTGGTCCAGAGACCTAAAACTGCTTGTTCAGATTGATCCCTAATGTCTCTCTTCCAGCTCTAAAAATCCCAAGAGTGAAAATTCCTTAGTAAATCCCTCCATAATGTCGTCTTAGGCTGCCTTTCCAGTCCTGTTTCACAATATTTATCTCACAAAAAATTATCTCACATAATCTATATTGCAACTTACCTGAGTATACTTAGCTTATTCATCAACTAGAGATGTAGGTAACACTAATCTAATTTTACTGGGGGATACCTAAAGTCTACAATCTATAAACTATTAAATTTATTTTAAAAAATCAAATGATTCATCTTCCTTCCACAACTGTAGGATATTTCAGCAATACAAAAAAATTAATTTTGCAAACATTGTATTTTGGGGGGCAAAGCAGTTATCATCTTTTAAACACTGACTCAGTATGCTTGGTGTCAGGTTCAGATACCAGGTGGCTGTTGTCCCCCAGTCACATTTCAGAAAAGCAGCTAGGTGGTACAGTGAATATAGTGCTGGACTTGGAGCCAGGCAGAGCTGAGTTCCAATCTTGCCTCCAGCACTAACTGCATGATCCTGGACAAATCACTGAAACTCCAGCAGCCTCAGTTCCCAATCTCTGAAATAAGGATAATAATAGCATTTACCTCATGGGAGTGTTGTGAAAATCAAATGAACTAACTAAAAAAAAAAACCCAAACCAAATGAACTAACCTATATAAAGAAATTTACAAACGTTAAAGTGCTATGTAAATGCTATTATTAATTCTAAATGCCAGACCTTCATTTTTTCTGTTGCACCTTAACTGCCTTGTTCTTTTCTCTCCTTCTTTCCTTCCCTCAAATCCCATCTTTGCCTTTTGAAATTTTATCTGCCATCCTTTATGGCCCAGCTCAGTTGTTACTGACAGCTTCTTTCTCTTTTTTCCTTACCAGCTCATGGAGCTAGGTTAATTAATGGGTTTGCTCCCCAAGGGTCTGTCCTTGGCTGTCTTATCTCTTCTCTCATTATACTCTCTAATTTGCCAGTTTATTCCCACCACATAAATTACTGTTTCTAGGCAGATGGCTTCCAAAACTCAATCCTTAACCCTGACCTCTTAGACGTTCCAGACCTCCATCTCTGGCAGTTCACTCCATTCATGTGGGCATTCCTCTGACACATCAAAATCAAGGAATCTCACATGAAACTTGTTATCTTTCATCCTAAACCTGCTCTTCCTACTGATTTTACTATTTCTGTCTGTTGCACCACCATTCACTCAGTCTCCTATGTTATAAACCTTAGTTTATCTTTGACTATTCCATTTTTCTTACCTCTGATTGGCACCAGAAGGCAAACTAGGAATAGTCAATGCTTCAGTCAACAAACACCTGTTAAGTGCCTAATATGTGCTTAGCCATGTGTTAGGTGCTGGTGATATAAGTATACATATACTTGTGTGAATGAAACTTGGTGTCAGGTTCAAATACCAGGTGGCTGTTGTCCCCCAGTCACATTTCAGAAAAGCAGCTAGGTGGCTCAGTGAATATAGTGCTGGACTTGGAGCCAGGCAGAGCTGAGTTCCAATCTTGCCTCCAGCACTAACTGCATGATCCTGGACAAATCACTGAAACTCCAGCAGCCTCAGTTCCCTATCTCTAAAATAAGAATGAAACAATTGTTACTCTGAAGATTACATCCTAATGGGGAAGATAATAAGCACATATATAAATATATACAGCATATAGTTGTTTTTGCTGTCACAAAGAGTTGCAAACAGGGGGTATTCATCAGATGGGAAATAGTTAAACAAGTTATGGTCTATAAAATTAATGGCATACTATAAGAAATGATGAAGGGGTAGTTTTAGAGAAACCATTGAAGAGTTGTATCAACTGAGGCAGAGTAAACTATACCAGGAGAACAGTTTATACAGTAACAACATTATAAAGGCAAACAACTTTGAGTTAAGCACTAATCAGCTCAGGGACCAAGCACTATTTCAGAGGATTTATAATAAAACATGCTAATCCTCATTTTTTCATTTGCCAGTTGGCTGAGTAAGATGGATTGGATTGGTAAGAAACTTGAGACAGAGAAGCCAATTAGAAAGCCATTGCAATGGCAGTGACTGGAAGTTGCAGTAAGGCAAAATTCAGGCTCATTATAAGGAATGAGAAATTTCCCAAAACTTATATGTAAGGAAAAGTCTTGGGAGGTAATTGCCACCCCCTTTAGGAGAGATCTTCCAGAGATGACCTCTAACATCCCTTCAGTTTTGAGATTCTGTCATTCTGTTATTGCTATGAAACCTCCCCTGATCTCCCTCCCCCATCCAGTTCTTTTTTATTCATCTGAACTCTAGGAGAATGTTCTGCCTCTCTTTGGTCCTTAGGTTCTGTTTGTGTTAGAATACTTCTGTTTGTACATGTGTTATTTCCCCAATTAGATAGTAAGCCTTTGAAGACTCAAAAGCCCTTTCCCTCTGTTTTTCATCATGTGGTGCACATGATGGTGCTTCATATATGCTGAATTTTGAATGTTGAAATCTGGAAACTGAATCTGGAAATTCATCAGTAGCCTTAATCTGAAGGTTCCAGAAATTAGCTAGTCTCCTCATTTTTCCTTCCAGAGAGGAAGAATAATGAAGTACCTCCCTCCACACCCCATGTATCATGGTTCTGAAATGTAAATATTTTTCCTGTCTCTGAATCATCCTGCAGTCATGAAAAGGAGAGGACATTTTTTTACGCATTTGTTTGACATTTCACAGTTTATAGATACCGTTGCATCCCAGCAGTTTAATGCACTCAGCTTATGCTTCATACTTATCTGTTAGTTTATATATTGGGCTCTGTGTTTCTGTTTAAAGACTGTATCTCCTTAGTTACAAGCAAACTTTGTATTATCCAGAACAGGTGATTTATGACCTCATGATCAAAACACTTTTTGTTTTGAGAGATTTCTTTATGCTCTGCACTTTATGGGTTCAGGTACTCAGAGACTTAGGCAGTTGTTGAATAAAGTAATAACCTTATTTGGTTCTACTAAGATAAACATTGATGGACTTACCATGAGCACCAATCACTAAACACATTATTTTTCCTTTTACTTGGATATCTGGAATTTTAAGTAGGACATAAAAACAGGTTTAAATTCTCCTTTCTTACTCAGTTTTGTCGAGTTGAATAGAATGAGATTGAAGCGTTACCAAGATTCTGTTTAGAGACAAGTTACACTCATCTGGGATGGTGAGCTTAAAAGGAAAGAATAAAAGAGTAATACAATAAATGCCTAACCTTCCTAGTGTTTTTGCTTAGTAGAAGTATGTACTATAGTGTAGCATACCTTAAAATTCTTTCCCTAAGGACCCTTTTACCTTGCTAAACCAAAATCACAAAATCTGAGTTGGAAAGAGCTGCAGAGGCCAGCTAGTCCAATCTGAATTTGACCAAGAATCCCCATAGTAGCATTCACAAATGTACCCATCCAGTCTTCCTTTGAAGGGTACTAGTGACAAGGAAATTCACATATCTCCCAAGACATTTCATCCATTTAAAAATTATTCTAATTGTTAGAAAGTTTTTTTTTTCTTATATCAAGCTAAAATCTGCCCCTCTGAAACGTCTACCTATTTACTCTTAGATCTACCCTCCAGGACCACACAGAACCAATGTAATCTGTCCTCTACCTGACAACCCTTTAGATATTTCACTGATCAGTCAGAAAGCAATTATTAAATGCTACAATATGTCAAGTACTGTGCTAGACTCTGGGGATAAAAAGGCAAACACTACCCATTAGTTATATGCTTTAGACTTTTGCCAGTAATCAAAATCAGGCTTACTGGCCTGTATTTTGAAAATTAAATTGAAATATTCATTTTTTTCTAGTTTTTATGGCCTATTGTTTTTATGTCCTACTTAAAATTCTAGATGACCAAGTCAGAAATCTGAGTAAATGGAAAAATAATGGGTTTAGTGATTGGTGCTCAGGTAAGTCCATCGATGTCACAAAATTTTTGTTTTTAATAGTCTTTCAGAGATCACTGGTTATAGTTCGACAGTGATAATTTAATATATCATTTCTTTAACTGGAGTTGGTCATTGAATCCATCCTATGCAGCAAGGGGGTCTCACTTACCACGGATATCACCTTCCCATTAATCATTTTTGTTCCATCCTTTCGAGGCCAATATGTATTCTCCTAGGCAGAGAAAACAAAAGCAAAATTATAATTGAGTAGCATCTTCTTGCGTATTCATCCATTTTCATCATTTTATCTTCCCCAAGCAACAGTTCTTTCCATAATATAGCTTTAAAACAAAACAAAACAAAACTTTTTAGTGTCCTCAGCTTTACCCCTCAGCCTTAATTCATTCTAAACTTTGGCACTTCTGACATTTTTAGATTTTGTTGGTGCCTTTTGTTTTTATATTATGTTATTGCCACCTGGCAATAAATGCAATATTCTAGACCAGTGGTTCTAACCTTCCTAATGCTGCGACCCTTTAATGGTCTTATGTGGGCAGACATGCTTGGAGACAGATAGAGGAAGTTCCTTAGACCATCCGAAATATGTTTTCCGATGGTCTTAGGCGACCCCTGTGACCCCTTTGAAAGGGTCGTTCAACCCCAAAGGGGTCATGCCCCACAGGTTGAGAACCAGTGTTCTAGACCAATGAAAGGAGGGAAATACATTGCAGAGTATGCCTTTCCTCTCGCCTTTCTCACATATTCCAACATGATATAGTTACTCTCCCCTCTCCACCCAAGATTCATATCATTTCTGCCAGAAACTATACAAGTATCATATAAGATCACATACAAAAATCATCTTTCTTTAATGATTCTGGAGCCTTTTAAGAATCTTTCCCGTATACAAAGTCATGAACACCAATTTTCATTGTATAGGATTTAGGAGGGGGAAAAGTCCCTTCTTTGAATTTATTTTTGTTTGGATTCTAAGTAAATAGTGATGTCTTATAAATTAATTCTTTTGATTTCTACTTTGCAGAATTGCCATTACTTTCTGAAAGTGTTGATGTTATTATTTCTGATGTTCCATTTGGAAAAAAATTTAAATTAAGAAAAGACATAAAAAGCATTCTTCATGAAATGGAAAGGTAAGCATAATGTATTTTCAGTATTTGTGTTATGTTTGGAGACTGTTTAGACTTTATGGTCATTTTATTATTTATCGCTTAAGATTTAGCAGAATGATTTCTCCTTCTATAGCCTCCTTATTTGTTATGGGTTGAGTTTGACTCTGCCATAACCACTTTCTAAAATTTCAAAGTTAAATATGACCTAACTAAAGCTAGATAGCTCAGTGGGTAGAGCTTGGAGTCAGGAAGATCTGAGTTCAGATTCAGCTTTAGACACTTAGTAACTATGTGATTTGAGCAAGTCATTTAGCCTCTGTTTGCCTTCATCTACTGGAGAAGGAAAAGAAAACCCTTTGGACAGTAATGTCTGAGTTCAGACATGGCTGAACAACCAAACAGCAGATGTGCTGGGCACTGTGCTAAAACATAAACACAATGAGTGAAACAGTTCCTGCTGACAAGGAACTTACATTCTAAGGCAGATTAAAATATATGTAGATACTAAATAAATATAAAGAAAAAAATACAAAGTAGTTAAATACAAGGTAGACTGATGGGTACACTAGCAGCCTGGGGGCAGAGAAGAGGGTATCAGGAATGGTTTCACATAGAAGATGGTGCTTGAGAGGTATCTTTGAAGGGATTCTCTGAAGCGAAGTTGTGGAGGAGCACAATCCAGGCATGGGGGGCTGCCAGCACAAAGACTCAGAGACAGGAGCTAGGGAAAAGGCCAGAATCATGGCCTGTGAGGCCAGGTTGCAAAGGGCTACACAGCAAAAGAACTAAAAGCTAACCAGTGCAATTTATACTTGAAGCTCCAGGGAATGGGGAGCCTCCGGAGTTACAGGGTAAGCTCTGCTCTGAAGGAAAAATGCTCTGGCCACATTGTGGAGGTTGGACTAGACTGGTGAGAAAATTGCCAGGAAAACTAATTAGGAGGCTGTTGCAGTAATCTAGGCAAAGTGAAAAGGGCTCGAACTAACTTTCTCTGTGTGAACAGAGAAAAGGGGTCAGAAGCAAAAAGATATTTGAGATAGAAACAAAGATTTGCCAATCAACTGGATATGTAGGGTGAGGGAGAGTGAGGAGGCAATTGCCAGCATAATGGGAGCACTGGGACAGAGCAGTGTCACAAAAACCTAGAGAGAAGAGTATTAAGGGGAGAGGGTGACCACCAACAGTGAGGCTGCAGAGGTCA
Source organism: Pseudocheirus occidentalis (assembly GCA_028646575.1). Lineage (NCBI taxonomy): Eukaryota > Metazoa > Chordata > Mammalia > Diprotodontia > Pseudocheiridae > Pseudocheirus > Pseudocheirus occidentalis. Next base: position 257,175,145 of record CM053595.1, on the reverse strand, counting down.
GCGAGTATGAGAACTGAGCCACAGCCATTCGATTTCACAATTAAGAGATCACTGGTAACTTTGGCGAGTGCAGTTTCAGTTGAGTGATTCAGTTGAAAGTCAAACTATAGAGTTGAGTTAAGTTAATGGTACTGTCCTATCCCCTTCATCTGTAATCTTTCAGTTTTATTCCTGCATAGTATTTTTAAATCATGTGACTTGCCTTGTACTTTGCACACGCATTTATTGGGATAGATGTTAGTTATTTGACTTGCCTTTACTATAGAGTAGAAATAGATAGTTAAAATGAATTTCATACTGGTGAATTTGGTAACTTGTTTAATGGCTCTACATTATAGAAGATCTTAACTAATTAGGTACATCCTAGGATTTAAGTTGATAAAATTTAATTTTAATTGTAAAGCACTTATAATCCTTTAAATGTAGTAATCTAGGTTTTATATATCCAAATAAGAATGAACTATTTATACCAATTCTGTCTTTGTGTTACAGAGTACTTTGTGTTGGAGGGACTATTATATTATTACTTAGTGAAGACCTCCACGGGTACCTACAAGATTATAAGGAAAGTAACATCATATGGAATTCTAGTAAGGACAACTGTACAAATGAATTCAAAATTGTAAAGCATGTGAACGCTGAAGAAAAAAATGGAATTCAAGAGAATGTTTCATCTTTGTTTCAAGACCACAGACAAGAATGTTTGGACAAAAGACCACTTTTTGGCACTTTGGTGCAGATGGAATGCCACAAAGTTAGCCTTGGAAGAACTGAGGCATTCATATCAAAGTATAAGAAAATTCATAATTCTGGACTACAACAGCCTTCTTAATTTGTTTCAGGTTATAAGTTTAGCAGTTCTATTTTAGACATACATTGGTAGAAAACCAATGATCTTCATACAAACAACGTCCACGGAAGTAAATCCCATTAAAATTATTCCACAGACACTAGCAAGAGAAAGACCTGCCACTGAAGCTACCTCCTCCTCTTCCCTTCTCTCCTTGCCTCCTCCACAGTTTCCATGCATTTATCAAATGAGCAGTCATCAAGGAAAACACAACCATCGGGACATCTTTACTCTTTGCTTTCTCTGAGTCCTTCCCCTGGTTGGAGTCATCCAGAGTCCATCAAAAGTACTTTAGTACTTACATGTTTTCATTGAGATGGGAGTCACATTTGTATTCTTTCTGATGAATTAGAGGACCACTAACTGGGCCTCATAATCTGCCCTACCAGTACCTCCTAAGGTTATATTTTAAAGTGCTTGCCACAGGTGCCTGGCACTGATAGGTGCTTAATAATCCTTGTTCTCTCCCCTCCCTTCCCATCTTCCCTCTTCTTTGTATTGACATCCTCCTGACACCCCCCTACATCCCCTACTGTATCTGACCTATTAATGTACCTTAAGGACCAGCTGGGCCTTGCCATCTGCCCTGTTGATGCCTCTTAGGGTTTCCAGACCTACCATCCCCACTGCAGCCTTCTTTTATGTGCTCTCTCCTCCCCAACTAGAATGTGAGCTCTTTGAGAGCAAAGACAGTCTCACTTTTGTATATATGAGTCACCCAAGATTAATACACTGTGTCACATAGTAAATGTTTAATAAATGCTTTTTCATTCACTTCATTCATTCATAGATCCTCACTTAAAAATGTCTGTTTTCACAGTACTTTACTTATTAAAGAGATTTAATGTTTTTATATTAACTAAAACATCTTTAAAATGGTATTATAAATGGTAGAATTTAGAGAACTGGCCCTGGTGCTCTATATCAAAATATGAGGTGCAACTATCCTAAGCATTGCTTGTTAGGCAGGCATTTCTTCAAAAAATAAAGATTTTTTAATATTTTTAGTCATTTAAGTATCTTGCAAGTATGATGTAGTACAGAATGGATGTTTTGTGTTATAGAAATTCTTATCTTCTTAAATGGAAAATTATTCTGTGAAGCTGTTTGGATACGAATCTAGACTTTTATACATCCTGTACTTTTCCTTCTTTGTAAGAATGAGAATTATTTTCATTTTCAGTATATTGTGTCACCCATATTAAGGATAATGTCAGCAGTGACAACATATTTAGGATAATAAAAAATAAAACTTATTTTTAAAGTATTGTGCTGTTGTCTCTTTGATGTAAAGACCTCCATTTCTTCACTTTCCCATCATTTCAGAGGAGATCTAGAGTTCTGAGAAATGAGGAAATTTTACTTTTAGTGATAATAATTTTCCCTGACTCATGAATGTATTCAATAGTCTAACTACTAAAACATGCACAGAATGATAAATTCCTCCCTCCCTGCTCTGGTGCAAGTAACAGCAGTAGCATCTTAAGGTTTGACACAAGTAATCATAATTACTTACCTATATATAGCAGTTTAAGGCTAAAGAATAATAGTTTATGTATACGCATGTGTGTAAGTAAATATTGTTTAGTCATTTTCAATCATGTCTAACTCTGTGACCCTATTTCAGGTTTTCTTGTTAGAGATGACTTGCCATTTCCTTTCAGTTCATTGTACAGATGAGATAACTGAGATAAATAGGGTTGAGTGACTTACCCAGGGTCACACGGCTAGTAAGTATCTGAGGCCAGATTTGAACTCAAGGAGATGAATCTTCCTGACTCCAGGCCCTGCACTCTACCCACTCTGCCACCTAGATGCCAGAAGTAAATACATATATGTATGTGTGTATGCATATATATGGGCATATATATGCATAATATGTACACATATATGTGTGTATATATATATATATTATATAATAGATATTTTCTATAGTACATACTATGTGCTAGTTACTATTCTAAGTACTTTAAAGCCATCTCATTTGAGCCTTGCACCAACCCTGCAAGGTGGGTGCTATTATGCCCATTTTACAGATGAGGAAACTGAGACATTAATTGACTTGCCCAGGGTCACACAACTAGGCTGGATTGGACCACTGATCTTCCTGACTCCAGACCAGTGCTCTATGTACTGCACCACCCAGCTGTACGGGGTGTTCAGAGAGGACTAGTGTGAGGGCTGCTCAGTCACCTTCAGTGTCCTCCTTTCACCCAGTTCTTACCTGTAGCTCAAAGAAGCCATAACATACAAAGGAGCCACGCTTTGGTAAAAACCATCTCTGCAGGTGGGTTAACCAGATAACCAGCAGGCCTCAAATCCATCAGTGAGTTAGGGGAATATCTAGCCCAAGCACGTGAAGATTTCCCCCAGCAGAATGGGAAGCTGAGAACAATTTGTTCCAATGGCCATGAAGGCAGCTGAAGCAGGTGTAGTGGAAGGCTTAGAGCTTGGTCATTCATTGAAGATGCCAAGGCATCCACTGCATCCATCATGGGTCATCCTGACTTTTCTCTTGCCACTGGGCTTTGATTACTCCGGAAGAGAGGGTGAGGCTGACAACTTTGTGCAACTCTCTCTTAAATCTGACATGTGCAAGTCAAGGTATCACTGTCATATCATTGGTCCTCTATAAACAAAGGATGAACAACAACAATCTATGTGTGTGTCTACACATTACACACATAAATATAAATACATAAATATAAATACACACACATAGATATGTATACATATATATGTGTGTGTGTACATATATATATATACACACATAATTTACTACAGCAAAATTCTACTCCAATCCCTCATCATGGCATGGAAAATGGCCTTTTCTTCTTAAATGTTATCCCAACAAAGCATTAAATCTGACAGGTCCTACTACCTCTCAACATTGGTAACAACCCACTGACGGACTGTAGGCCTGCCTGACAGCTTAGTTCAGTGTCCAGGTGGGCTCCCACTGATAAGTTCTTCAGTCATGGTCTGACCATCTACTAAGGGAAAAATGAGCTGTGATCAGCAGAGGGCATACCCGCACCAGTAAAATCTTAGCTCCATTAAACCTTTACAATATACAAAGTGCTCTCCTGATAACATCCCGGTTACATACACCTGCTTCTGATCTGGCATCCCTTGTCATTTATCTTTTTTTACTCTATTCCCATTTTGTAATCACAAATTTTAGTCACTTGAAAAAAAAATCACCCTAAATGAAAGACTTTGGACAATATGTTCTATCCTTTTCTTTCCAATTTATTTGTTCTTAGGCCTGATTTTTAGGGGAACAATTTTGTGTGGGTGGACATCTGTGTGGGTGTAACCAAGTTGCAGCAAACAGCAGGTAGAAAAATGTGTTTTTCACTGACTTGGCTAGCATTGGTGTAAATTACAAGAGCCAATATAGCAGTCCCAGGGATCTTAATATACTTGTGTCATCTAATGTCCCATTTTTGGTTTGTGCTAACATTTCTTGTACATGCAATGAATGAGAAGTGCTTTTGAAACTTTGCAGAAATAGGACATCTTGTATCTTAAATATTATTGAATCATATGATAAAGAATTTTTTTAGATTCTTTGTAGTATTTCAGAACTACAAACTGGTGTCCCATTTTCACCTTTCAGATTTACACAGTACAGAATTTTTCACCTTTCAGAATTACAAAGTACACAGCATGTACTTTGAAATTAAAAGTGCACACATTCAGGGAGAAAATTTGTAACTCAAAATCTTGTGGAAATGAATGTTGAAAACTAAAAATAAATAAAAGATTTTTTTAAGTGCACACATATTTTCAGATCTCTTATCTTTGCCTTTGGGGTTTTGACTAATTTTTTTCATGTATACTCATACTTGGCTAGAATAGGTACAGTAAACATTTTATATATGTTACACAAACCTGACATGGAAAAACAATATTTCACATTCATTTCATATAACTGTAAAGTTCATTTAATTTTTTTTAATCAGCCTGACATACATCTGTACCTTTAAAACAAATGCCTCATAGTAGGTGATTTTGGGGAGGTGGGCAATTGACAATAGTTCTGTCCCATACTGTGATGAATTTCCTGCTATCACATGAATCCAGACTGTAATGTCTTAGTGAAAATTGAGCTGAACTCTTGTAAAGATGCAATATTTGACAATAGAGTGACAAATTATAAAGGCTAACAGATAAATTGAAGATACTTCTTCGACTCTTCCATCAGAAACCAAAAGACTCTGGGTCTGAAAATACAAAAACAGTGAGTCAAAGGCGAACCTAATAGCTCTATGGGTGAGAGCTATAGAACATAATATACGTACATGTGTATATGTGTGTTAGTTCAGTAGAACCTGGCCAACAGGGAAGGCCTTGTCTTCCTGGGGAAATCAGCTGGAAACCCACCCTGGACCAGGGGTAGAAACAGAAAAGAAATGGACTCAAGAGTCAGGGGATCTGGGTTTAAGTGCTCTGTTTCTTCATCTATAAAATGAAGGAAATAACACACTCTCTTCCTCTCGGGGGCCATATGAAGATCTAAGTAATATAAACTCCTTAAAGGCAAGCCTTATATATCCTTGAGCATATGACAATCTACTGAATATAGTAGGAAATTAATCATTTTTTAAATTAATGAATGAGGATATTTAAAATCATAGAATCTTTTAGAATCATCAAACCCTTATGAAGCCCTGCAAAAATGTCAGTTGTTGGGAGACACAGAATTTATAGGTACATAGACAGGGGAAAGAAGCCTAGACAAAAGCATAAAAGCTTCTAGTGTCCTTAAAAATCAGGGCAAAACCATGTCACTCCATGGGAATGCCCACAGTGATGTACGCATCAGAGTATTGCTGTACAACAAAAATTCAACGTCACCCGTCTAGCAATGAACAACATACAAAACCTCTCTTTTGGATAGCATGGCCATGGAAGCATTATACAGGTCAAGGCTGACAGAGGGATGGAGCGAAAAGAGGCTGAGTAAGCTTGTGTAACAAGCCTGGCAGATAATGGATGGACCACCTACACAAACAATGACTGAAAGATTAAAAGAGAAAAAACATCAGGAATCTGAAAACTTTATCCCAATTTGGACAAAGGCAAAGCCTCGATTGTGTCTTCATTCTAGTGTGAGTAGGTCTTCATGGGAGAAAAGACCTTACATTTTAGATCAGGTGGAATTCAAGGGTTAGTGCCTCATGAGTGGTATTTAAGAGCTTCTCAGAAAGCTTCAGAAGAACCTCAAAAGTATCTTTGCCTGGCATTCAAGGCCCTCCACATTCTGCCACCATGCTACCTCTCCAGCCTTATCTCATTATTTATTCCCTTCCACTTCCTCTGTTTTCCAGCCAAACTGAGCTAGTCTCTATCTTCTGAATACATGCCATGCTTTCTTGCCTCCATGTTCTTACTCACATTGTAGCCTGTTCCTGTAATGGCTTCCTTTTTTTTCCTTTAGGATTCCTATCTACCCTTTAAAGCCCAGCTCAAATGCCATCTACTCTATATTTCTGATCACCTTGGTTGGTAATGACCTTCCCCTCAGACCTCACAGTGCACTTTCTTACGTAATGCTATCTCTTGATTCTGTCCCCCATGCCTGGAATGCTCTCTCTCTTCATTTCCAACTCTGAGTTTTCCTGGCTTGACCCAGCCCAGATCTCACTTTCTGAAGACCCCCTGCCCTTCCCAGTCCCTTCCGTTGGTAGTACCTTCCCTCTGAAATTACTTTTCATCCACACTGTATATATCTTGTGTGTACATAGCTATCTGCTTCCACACTTCATTGGATAAGGTGTCACCAATAGGGATGTTTCTCACCATTAGTGGGACAATCCATCCATGTGCCATCCTATGTAATTCTTGTCCTTGTTCACCCAATGTGCTAGATTTCTTCCTCTGGAATTTATTTTTTCTATTTCATGTGTACTAATGCAAGGCTTGAACTATCCTACTTTCTCTCTTGCTACATGACTGGTTTGCCATTTTTATTATAAATTCACTCTCCTATCCAATAAATTCCAGCAAATACCTGTGCCTCAACGATAAATTATAGAGTCCTCCATTCAGGTTTTGAGTCCTTTTATAAAATGACCCCAACCTACTTTCTTAGCTTTATTATATATCTTACTGTACCCATATTCTACCATCCAGCCTAATTGACCTTGATATTTCCACAAGCACGACCCTTGTTCAATGGCCTGAAATGACCTCCCTCCTCTCTGCCCTATAGAATCCCTTGCTTCTTTCAAGACTCAGCTTAAGTTTTATTTTCCGTATGAAATTTTTCTCAGCCTTCCTCCTGCCCACATTTGCTAGTGCCCTCTTTCCCAAAACTCTCTTGTATTTGCTTTGTATTTATTCTATATATCTTTGAATATACATGTCTCCCCTGGTGAAATGTAAGCTCCTTAAGGGCAGGGCTGTTCTATTTTTGATTTTACAGCCCAAGTGCCTAGCATGGTGCCCAGCACATAGTAGGAACTTAACATTTGTTGATTGATTTACTCATTGATTGATTGCTCTAAGGTCTCTTCCAACTTTAAATCTATGATTCATCTTTGATTCTCCTCTTTTTTTTCCAAGATAGCTTAAAAAAAAGTGTTGTTATCCATAGGTGCCCTTGCTAACCTAGCCTCATTTTGTGCAATTCCTCCATTATCTGCTATTAAGGTGTTAAGGGAAGGTCTAATGCTAGTATTCTGTTTAGTTCGGGTTCAATTTAGGGATGAAATGAGACACTCATAAATTGTCGAACAGTTAACAAAGGGAGATTCATTTTTCCCTAATATACCAAAGATCTTCAACAAGGATAGAGTGGCACTTAGCTTAGGTACACGTCTCCCTTCATCTCCATAAGGTGGTCAGCAGGAGAGGGCATGGAGACTAACATAGTCTTCAGACATTCATCACGTTAGAGGGTCCCTTTTGGACTCCATTGGACTGGACTTCCTAGACCTTTGGAAATCAGAAAGCTGTGTCAAAGGAGTCAGTGGCCAACCAGGGGAAGGGGGTGGGGTGGCAAGAGAACTCTAATCCTATCATACCTGCTCTTTTCTTTTTCTGCCTTCCTTTATCGTCACCCAAATTCTCTCCATTGTGCTCTGTGCCTTTGACTTCTTAAATTCCTCCCAGAAAAATAATATTGTATTACATAGCGCTACTCTTTCCCAGCTTTTAGTTATCTTGTTCCTTTTGAATGGTGCATATAGACTCTTCCCTAGCCATATTCCAGTCTGGGTCTCATTCCACCAAGTCTCAGTGATACCTACCTGTAAACTCAAATTTACCTGCTTGCATTAGGATATGTAATTTGCTGTGTTTTTTTTTATTCAGTTCAAAATACCTCTGACACTTATCATCCATGTGACCTAACACAAGTCATTTCTCATTGGTTTTCTCATCTGCAAAATTAGGTAATTGGACTAGGTTTTCTCTAAGGTGCATGCAACTCTAAAACCCCATGAGACAATGATAAAATAGTTAAACAACACTAGACAAGTATGTCCAGACTGGGAAAATGAAAAACTATCTGCTAAGCTAGGCAAATCTAAATTCATTGTAACATGACTTTAGTTATCTATAGACTATGGCTTAATTTACCCTCTCCACCTGTGAAGAGCAGTTTTTAATGCGCTCATGACAATGTGAACTTGTGTTATTACTGTGGTAACCTAGTAGGAGGAAGGATTTGGGGAGACACAGACAAGGAAAGACACGTATAAGACAAATTTTATTTGTTGTTTATTATAAGACAAATTTTATTTGCCCAAAGACAAATCTCAGGTCCTTTGCTAGTGTCAGAAAACTACTCATGCTGTTATATAAGGCCAGTGGTCCAAGAAAGATACGTCTCCAAACTCTATAAATGGGAAGGGGTGGGGTAAGAGAGAGAGATTGAGGGGGCAAGTATAGTCCATGGAAACCACCAGTGAGAATAACAACTCATTAGTAGGCAATGTTAAAAAAAAAAGCAACACCAGCATTTGAACTTTCAAAGTACTTCTTGTTACTTTGTTATGTGAAGAATTTTTAAAATTAAGATTCCAGAAATTCATTACCCTTAGAAAATTCAGAAGTTCTGCAATCTATTTTTGCCATCTGAGTATTTCAAAGAGACAAAGTGGGGAAAAAAATCAGGAAACTCTGGGTTTAAATTTTAGCCCCCTTGGGGCAGCCAGGTGGCACAGTGAATAGAGCACTGGCCCTTGAGTCAGGAGGATCTGAGTTCAAATCTGGCCTCAGATACCTAACACTTGCTAGCCATGTGACCTTGAGCAAGTCACCCTGCCCTCCCCCTCCAAAAAAGCAAAAAAAAAAATTACCTCCCATATTCACTAGAGGGTCTGACCATGGGAAGTCATTTTAAAACATGTCTGAGCCTCAGTTTCCTCAAGTATAATAAAATGTGGATAGTAATACCTATAATGTATCATTGAATTGTTATAAAGATCACCAAATTAACCTCAAAATACTATATTATTGTCAGTTCTCATTATTGTTTGAGAATCACATTATGATCATGAGAGGACCAGCTTTGGAGCTGAGAAGACCAGGGGCTGCTTGTGATGAACACTGGCAATGTGACTGAGGAGACCCCAGTTCTTCTCCCTGCACATCTCTAAGATCAATCAGACGATTCGCTAATTGGCAACCATGGAAAGATTTTTCCATACCAGAGAGTCCCTCTCACAATTCCAAATTATTATTGCTTAATAGTGTTATTTGTTTGTTTGTTTGTTTTTCTTTAATCTCCCTCAGTCAGTAGAGTATTCTCTGCTTCATTACTTACCTTGCCTTAATCACTGAATGGGTGTTGCCTCAGTCATACTGAGACCTGGGAAAGCCCTTACCTTAAAAAGACCATGGTCTCCCTTTGAATCCCAGGCCATCTCCAGTCCTCCTGATCTGTATCTTACCACTGGACCCAAATGGCTCTGGAGGAGAAAGTGAGGTTGATGACTTTGCACCACCCTCCCTCACTTAAACCCAATTCACCTGCATGTCACGACATCATGTGATGGTCCTCTTTGAGCAGGAAGGACAAACGACCACGACAACAATGCAAAATATAGGAAATCGGGGCTAATCCTTCCCTCTCCTGCCCCTAATATTCAAGTTGTCCTCCTCTCCACTCTTGTGATGGGGGAGGAAGAAGTGATGATAAAAATTAAAAAGCATAAATAAATTAAAAGCAAAAACATGCCTGAGCCTCTTATACAAATAATAAGTTAATAAGCTTCCCTAGTTATACCAGATAAGGTAAAATGCATGGCACTGTCCCTCTTCTCTTCCTCTGAGTCATGGATCAGAGCACTAGACAATTTATAATAATAATAATAATAATAATAATAATAATAATAATAATAATAATAAAAATAATAATGATAATAATATAATAGTACTGATACCACACTTTACGGCTTGCTAGGTGTTTTACAAATTTCTCATTTGAGCCTCATAACCATTTTATAATGGTTGTTTATAAATGAGGACACTGATGATGAGAGACTTGTCTAGCACCAAATGAGTAGCCACGTCCTTTGGCCAGACATGGACAAAAATACCTCCACAGAGATAGAGTAAGTTGGGGCAGCTAGGTGGTGCAGGGAATAGAGCACCGGCCCTGGAGTCAGGAGGACCTGAGTTCAAATGTGAACTCAGGCACTTAACACTTATTAGCCGTGTGATGTTGGGCAAGTCACTTAACCCCAACTGCTCTCCAAAAAGCAAAATAATAAGTGCACCTTTACAAAGCACCTTTGAGGTTTTCTCACAACAATCTTCTGTAGTAGGTAATAAAGTTATCCCTTCCCCATCTGCTTTTTCCCCATTGCAAGTTTCAATGTATCAAGGGTTGGCAAAAGAAATTAAATGGGAATTTGGGGGGAGTTTTGTGGCATGTGAAGGCCAACAGATGACACAGAGAAAGGTTAGAAATTCAGAAATGCATAAATATATATGTATATTATATGATATCAAACCAAATTTTACAATAAGGTATTGTAAGCACCCCATAAAAGAAAAAGAAAAAAATTCAGACTGATTCTCTGATACTTCTTCTTTTGGGAGGGCCAAAATATTTTACACGATTTTCCAGATCATGGGGGCACCACACCCCTAACCCCTACAATACAGGTAATGACCAGGGTCACACATTGAGTGTCAGGGCAGGACTTCGAGACCGAACCTCTTTTTGCTGCCCTCGCAGCTTATATCGTCTAGAACCAGAACCGCTCAGGAAGCTCACGTGTCATTCCATGGTTAGCCCTGACGAACATACTTTTAAAGATTTCATTTTTCGTTCTTTGTTATGTTGTGTACAAGTCTTCAGGCATGTAATTATCTAGCTCAGAACCAGCTGCTCAATCGTTACTGGGTACGAGCTTGACATTTTCTTTGACACCTTCTTTGGTTCCGTAGGCGTTCCACAGACCCACACTGGGGATGATTGTTATTAGTTATATTCAGGGTTTTTCAAAAAATAACCAAAAAAATGTGCTGGGTATAAAATGAAAGCTCTGGCCTCCCCCCAGCAGTGTTTTTGGTTTTCTTAAGCAGGGAATAGGATAAAAGGAACCAACAAAGGACATTAATTGTTCACTTCCAGGCCATATGGTCCTAATCTGCTACCCTGCCTCCCCAGGCTAACCCCCACTTGTCCTGTGCTTCCTTCTCTCCTTGTCTGTTTTTCTTCAGAAGGGTCCTAGTTTCTCTGAGCTTTGCCCCTCTTTATGTCCTGACTCTCTGGAATGTTCTTTATTTAAAATCTACCCAGTCCATGGCATCCATATCACATTCATCACATTGTTATCTGCCCTCGATTACCTTTCACAGTTGGATAATTTCAATTCTTTAGTCTTTTTTATTGGAGTAACCTGTTGGCATGATAGTAATTTACTGGAAGCTTATGGGTAGCATATAAAAAGGTGATTGATAGTCCATAAATGTGCTTGCAAGAGCATGAGGGGCTCACAGGGACAACCTTGGTCTACAAAGGCCCCATACCCTAGCTGAGGAAACTGGGCAGCTTGGCTTACATTCCCTGATAACAGCTCATTTTCTAATCTCAGGTAAATGTGAACTGACCTCAATTACCTCACTTTAAAAATAATAAAGAGGTTTTATCATCTCTCCAAGAATGCGGGGTATGATAACAGAAAGAAAAAAAATCCACTGGCCTCAAAGTCACAAAGACCTTGGTTTAAGGCCCAGCTCTGACACTGGGTGACCTTGGGCAAGTCATTTGACACATCTGAGCTTTGTTTCCCATCTTCAAAATGGAAAGATACACATTGGTAATTGGAAGCATTTCCAGAACAGGGGTTCTTCATTATTTTTGTGTCCTTGACCCCTCTTGGCAATCTAGTAAAACCTATGAACTCCTGAGAATAATGTCCTTACATGTATAAAATAAAATTCATAGGGTTACAAAGGAATCCAATTATATAGTGAGAGAAATATTATTTCTCTATTGTATTGAATGACTTCTTATTGAATCAGGACCAAGATTTTCCCTTTTTCTACTTCCTCATCCAGAAATCTACCAGCATGGGAAATCTTGCTCAAACACTTACCCTGCCAGAAAAGCTAAGATCTAATAAAAAAAAACAGCAAAGAAATTCTAAGTTTAGGCAAATGTGTGGATTCCTGCTCATCGGATCTCCTCAGACAGGTCGGGGAAAATGTGGATTCTTCCTTTTGTCAGACCGGTGATATGGAAATTGATAAATCTCTTTGGTCAAGATTTGGGTGCTCAGTGTCACATACCTCAAGACCCTCATTGAAATAAGTACATCTCAAAAAAAAAAAGAAATAATTACATCTCTCATTATAATATTCATTCTCTCATTAATTGTTAACCAATCAGAGTTGATTGCCACCACTCTGTTCTTCCAAGGACATATAAACTATGAGCCCTCTACCATGATTCATCTTTGCCATTCATGAGTGTTATTAACCCTTATTTTTGGTAATATGCTACCGTTATTAATAAAATGATTACCCAGAAACTGTGTCTCTTGACCTTTTTAAACATCACAACAGAAATACAGTTATCAGAATATTTTTGTAAGTGTTCATGGGCCCCAGGTTGAGAACCTCTGAAAGGTAACCAGGGCAGTGAAGAGTCTTAAATTTGTGCCACAAGTATGTATTAGAGGAATTGTGCACACAGTCTGGAGAAGAGAAGACCTAGGAGGACCGTAACTGTCTTCAGGTAATTGAAGGTGCATCACCTGGAAGGGGCATTAGACTTTATCTTTTTAGCTTCCAGGAGGCTGAACTTGAAGCAGGAGTAGAAGCTTGTGTCAATCCTGACCAAATGACCAAAGAGCCACAGCTGGTCTGTAACCTCTGCTAACTCTAAAAAAACCAGAGAGCTTACACAGATTATCAAAACCACAGTTAACTCTAAAAACGAAATCAAATAAAACAAAACCAAAGAGCTAACAGTAGTTATAAGCAAACAGCTTTCTTTATCCCATTGGAGGAGGGAAACTAGACATATGTGCTGGTCCACTCCCCAGTAGGAGACTGTAATGGTAATGGGACTTTGAAGATCTTCCCTGCCCCTTAATAAACCTAAGGGAATTTGAAGACCTTCCTTGCTTTGAAAATATACTCTGCTAATAGGCTGAATGTAATCACATGTAGCCTCTGCTTTGAAAAGATAATCTGCTCCCAATAGGCTGAATGTAGTCACATAGAACCTGTGGTGGGAAGAGTTTACTGAGAAGTGGAGCAGAGCCCAGAGGAAACTGGGAGTCAGAGCTAGACTAGATGGTTGGGAAGAGAGCATGCATCCTGGGGAGTCAGGCTTGTGAGTAAAAATATCGGTTTGTGGGAAGGCTAAAAGATGGTGTGGCTCTCTGTGCCATTATGGTTTATTAACTTCTTTGCCACTATGATGGAATCTTCTTACCAGTTTTGAGATTAGATTTTCTGGTGTTGAATTAATGTTTTGCTTCTATTTTCTTTATGGAGAATCTGTTATATTTTGTGATCAAGCACCATGCAGGTATATTTATAGTGATTGTGGGCACTGTGAATATTGTACCAGAACTACAGAGACCCTCTTTAGTGTGGACAAATCTCAGTACTTGTACCAATGGCTACTCAGTGAGCTGTAGCCCTGACAATGGGAGGTAACAGAAACAATGAGACAAGTTTGATTGATAACAGGACTTCATTATCAGAACAAAAGTACTACAGGTGCTTGTCCAAGTTCAGAGACCACCTGATGCTGGTGTGAAACAATTCTGGGATTTTTCTTTGGCTGAGCTCATCCAGAGGGTAAGCTGCAAAGGACTGTTGTTATGCCAAGCTCAGGGCACAGCTTGCTTGCTGGGCCTTAGCTCTAGAAAACAAGGTTTCTCCTAATAGTAAAAAGAGATGGGTGGTCTTGGCATAGGGGTCCTAGCACTTGCATAGAGGACTTCCTAATGTTTAGTATTAGAAGTAGGCAGCCTCAAGAGGGAGAAGGGCCTCCCTCACTAATGGTCTTCAAAGAAAGACTGGACTCATCAGGTATAGACAGACAGGGAAGTAGGATGGGGGATGGGGATGGAGGAAAGGGAGACAGAGAGGGAGAGAGAAGGAAGTAGGACAACAACATACATACACACACACACACACACACACACACGGGGGTGGAGAGTGGGGAGAGAGACAGACAAGAGAGACCAAAAGACAGAGACAGAGAGAGACAGAAAGACAGAGACAAAGAGACAGAGAGAGAGAGACAGAGAGAGAGAAGAGAAATACTGTTTACCAGTACACCACTAGATATAACCTACATTGACAATTTTTTTTTTAGCAGATAGAGGGTCCTCAATAAATTTTTAAAGCATCCTGAAACCAAAAAGTTTGGGAACTGCTACTCTAAACAGATAAAACTTTCTCAGAGAAAGGGATTCCCTAATCCTCAAGATTACAATTATTATTTTTCCAGAGACTTGGAAAGTATCCTTTTATTGATCCAACATCAGATGGCTTTATTTTATTTATACCTTATTTGTTTCGCATTTTTAAAAAATGCTATACTTTAACTTCACTTTGAATGAAGTGAGTTTTAGAAGGCTGCACAGGTGTTTAGAGTGCTTGAAACATACGCTTTGTTTTTATGATTCCAGGGAATCTGCAGAGTTCCAGCCCCACACCAAGGGGTGCCCTTCAGAACAGATAAGCTCCTTTCAGAGTCACTGCATCAAGACTGTAATTCAAAAGTTCCTGAGTTCCTGATTCTGAACTCTAACCATATAACATCCTTTTACAACAGTTGTTATTGCACATTAAGAAAAGTCATCAGGAAGCATGCCTCCTAGCTCTGAATGGAGAGGTAATGGACTAGACTTTAATCACTAGAGGCACAGAATGAGCCATACGTTTTCAGACAAAGTGTTGACTTTTTCCCCCGCTTACCTAAACTTATTTGTTACAAAGGAGGTCTTCTATTTTTACTGGGTAAGTAGGGGAAGAAGGGGCGAGCTAGTAGGAAGTGAGAGAGATAAAAAAGAAACCAAAAGAAATTCACAGAAAACAAAAAGAAATTCAAAAGGAGGTACCAACAAGGCCATGTTATATTACCTTTTTAACTTAATACTTAGGAGAAGTTCGTAGTTTCTCATACAATTCTCTTTTCTCTTTGAATATTGGAATGTTTATGCTTATTGATGATTAAGTTCAAAATTAAAAAAAATTAAAAAAAAGGAATAAAGGAAAGTAATCTGGTGTACTTTTCTTTGATGCCCAACACAAAACAAAGGAAGGAAGAGCTCCTCTTGAATAATAATCTTTCTCTCTTCTTAGTGAGAAACTGCGTGGTACAGTGGATAGAGAAGTGACTTCAAAGCCCAGAAAATCTGTGTCTGAGTCCTGCGTCTGACCCATGTTGACCCTGGGCAAGCCATTGAATACTGTTCTAGACAGCTCTGTAAACTTCAGAGTTACAATGACTGTGATAAACTGCTTCAGTAGAAGGAGATTCCTACTCCAGGAGTTCTCTGTATCAGCAAAATCATAGGTCTAGTCTCTGTCTCTATCCATCCTGAATAAGTAATCTCTGACCATTAAAAATGCTGCACTGCAATTGGCTACTGCAATTTTTGAGGTGCTCTCAAAGGTTGGTCATACCAGCACCACTTATCCCGTGTCAGTTACCAAATCTGATCAATTTCTTTTTTTTAATGTAATATATTTTATTTGTTTTCTTGTTTACATCATTCATTTTCATGAGATTTTTGAGTTACAAATTTT
>CM053595.1:257092344-257158552 GCA_028646575.1 Pseudocheirus occidentalis | reverse complement strand
GTATAGCTTCTAGGCATTCTTCAATTGTCTTGGAAGCATTTGGTATGGGAGTTCTGAGTTCTGGGCTCTCTTCCTCCTGTTCCATGTTTTGCCCCTTTCTATCCATAAAAAAGGATTCTAGAGTTTTATGGGTATTTTTATTTTGCCATCTTTTCCTCATGTTGGCCAGTCAATTAATTGGGTTTTTTTTTTAGGTCTGTGAAACTCTGCTTCTGGGGGGGGGGAAGCTGTGTTCCAAATCGCTGGGGTTTTCCCAACTGCCCGAGCTATTAGGGGGGTGTTGCAAGTCCCCCCAGCTTTGGTTTGCTGAAAGTGCACCCCAGGACCACCACCCAAGACCACAATCTGGATCCAGGCCACTCAACACAAGAGCACTTGGCCTTGATCAATAGATTCAGCCCCCCTGTGGAGTCCGCAGGCCAGTGACTCTGAAGCAGCCTGGTGGGGGCCTCCACCGGTTCTAGCAGTTCCCTTCCCCCACTGCTTCTTTGCCCTGGTGACAGAATGGCCGAACTGCTTTTACCACCCCCAAATTGATTTTCAAAGTTTCACTTTCACTAACCGACTCTGAGGCTTTAAAGGTACCCTTAGGCAGGTGCTTTAGATTTTCTTTGAAGTAGACTCACGCTGAGGTTTGGGAGGCTCCACGTGGCCGCTCCTGTGGTTTGGGGCTGGCTGGGTCTCTGTTCTGCTGAGGTTGAGCTGCGCCTCTCCGTCCCTGTTCCTCACGCCTTGGCAGATGTGGAGGTGCTGGAGGCTTTAGAACCTCTGTAGGCTGGCTGTGGTACCCGTTTGGCTCAGCTAGGCCTGGCTCCTTCCCACCGTCCCAGGCCTGGTGCGGTCTCAGCTTCAGGCTGTTTCAGTCTCCTCTCCTGGCTGCCGTGATGAGCCCCTGCTGCCGAGCTGCCTTCAGGGAGAGATGGGTTCTCTATATTTTTGTGAGTCTGAGACTCCTAGACTTTGTCTGGGCTCATAATTTAATGGGTGTTTAGGGTGGTGGTGTGGGAGCTGCAGGACCTTGCTGCTTCTACGCCGCCATCTTGGCTCCCCTCCCCCCGGGAGGCCTTTTCTTCATCTTGAGTTGGGGTGGTCTCTCAGCTTCCCTGGATCCCCTTCCATGGTCCCAGCTCCTACCTGAATTCACCAAACAGTCACCTAGATTCAGAAGCAGACCACTCCCAAATTCTCATCCAGTCCTCCGGGCAGTTCCTGGTGCACACTGAAGTTCACAGGGTCCAGCACATCTCAAAACCTTGACCCCTTCTGTTGCCAGGAACTCAAGTATGAACCAAGCCACAAAAAAAGTGTTATCCTGGTCATGTTTCTTCAGTCCTCCAGCAGTTCAGCTGGACCTAGGACCCAGAAGGAATCTCTGCCTTCCAAGTGGCAACTTCAGCCTTCACCAGATTCTGGTCTCATAGAAAACTCCAACTCAATTCTTAGTCCAGCAGCCCAGCTCTCAGATGCTGTAAAAATTCTGCTCCCTCCACCAGGAACCACCAGGAGGAAAATTCCTGATTCTGGTTCTCTGTTCCTGGAACTCTTCTTATATATACGCCCACACATTGGCTTCCTATCTCAGCCAACCTCTTCCAGCTATGTCAGCAACAGGAGACAGAGTTCACACCCTGTTTCTTTCAGAAGTACTTAGCCCTTAGCTACTAAGGACTAAGTACCTGCTAAATTAATTACCTTTACACTTGTGGAAGGCATAGAAGTGGGAAATGGCATCCAGCGTGTGAATAATAATAAGAAGGCTATTGTAAGATGCATCTAATAGTTTGTGAAAGGGAATGTTGTATAAAGCTGAAAAGGTAGACTGGAAATGGTTTGCAGAGGGTTTTAAAAAAGTCAGGGATATTTGTCAGGAAGCTACTGGAGTTTTTTGAGCAGGGGAATAACACTTGTGTGTGAGGAATATTACTTTGCACCTGTGTGGAGAAGACTTGAATCTGGGAGACCAATTAAAATAGTCTTGTGATTGAGCAGGCAAGAGGAATTAAGACTGTTGTTGCAGCCATGTTAGTGGAGGGAACAGGATGGCTACAAGAGATGTAAGTGTAGACTTGATAAGACCTGGCAATTGGTTATACAGAGAGTGAGGAGTTCAGGAGGACTCTAGTTGTTAAGTCAGGAGACTGGGTAACCTGGTGACTGGAAGGGTGATGGTAACTGTGACTGAAATGGGAAGTTTGAAAAAGGGGTGAGTTTTTCTTATTGGTTGGAGTGGGGATGGGATAGGGAAGATAAGTTTTGTGTTTGCGGTATCCTGAGTCAAATGATGACTGAATGATTCCTTGTGAGCATTCTACCAAAAATGAATCCTTTCCAGGTAAAGGTTGGACCAGGTGTCCAACCTTTCTATTTTATGATTTCATCCTTCAAATGTGCCAGGACTGAGGTCTATGGAAAACTGTATCAGATTTAAGTTCCTTAGAATTCCCAAAAGCAGCACAATGCCTTGTGCAGAATGAATAGGCCCTTGGTAAATCCTTGTTGAATTTTCTGTAGTCTAGTTTATCAATAACATTTTTATTCAAATGCAAACAAATATGTATATAATGATTCAGGGCATTTCATAACTGGAGCCCTCTCAGGAACCAAATTTAAAACACATTTTGAGGGAGAGTTAGACAGGAATGAGATTATGATAAAAATTTTCAGGCTGAATGAGTATGCTTAGAAACTCCTTGGGTTTCTTAAGACATAAATGTCTTGTCCAATTCTTTAAGTCACCAAGAATTTGAAAACTAAACAAATAAACTAATGTTGAAGGAATCAGATGAGAAAATATTATTTTCAATAATGGTGGCATTAATATAGAATTATAGTCCTTTATATATAAAATTATTTTCTCACAACTTTATGAGATTAGAAGTGAAAATATCATTTCATAGGTGAAAAATTGAATCTAAGGTTGGTTGTGTCTTTTCTATAAGATATGTAAATTAATTAGTGACAGAATAGGGATTCTGAGTTTAGCATTCATAGCTCCAACCTAAGTATTTTATTATATAAATAACAGAAAGAAAAAAATAAAGCCCCAATGAATTAGTATTTGTATATTAGAGAATAGGGTAAAGACTGTGTGTATGTATGTATGTATGTATGTATATACACATACATAAGTATGCATATATACACACAATACATATATACCCATGTACATATATTTATGTGTACAAATATATATATTTTTATGTGTTATAAATTATTTCCTGTTTTTGAAATCACACATGACTGTCCCTTATCCAAATAGAATGGAAGTCCTGAAAGCAGCCCTCAGTATTTTGAAATCCTGCTGGTAAATGGCCTTATGTTCATATCAAAATGTCCCATCACTACACAGTAGGATTTTGTATTAAGGAAGAACCATATGTTCTCATCCGCATTTTCTATTTCCATATCTTAAATTACATTCTGAATTGCTGAAGCCTACAATTTTCAATGCTATAAATACATTACACTGACCACTAGAGCTGAAATAAATAAAATCTATTGTCTTAGGTAGACAAAATGCAAGCATTGGGTCCCTTCTGACTAGTGTATTCCTGCTTAAATTGCTATAAAGGTGAATTTCCCTGTGGTCTGGTTTCTAATCCACTGCTGACAGAGTGTTCTAAGTGGGAACACCTAAATTTCAATTCATTTATTAAGTTCCTAGAATGTATTGTGCATCGTGTTGGAGATACAAAGACAAAAAAATTCACAGTCCCTGCCCATGAAGAATTTACTGTATTTTTCAAGTGGTATGGAGGAATACTGCATATACCCAGATAGCTGAAATACAAAGTAGAACATGATAGAGAAAAAGGAGAGATCCAGCCATACATACCTAGATTTAGAGTTCGCTTTTTTCTTTTTAAAATTATTTAATTTTTCCCCAGTTACATGTAAAATTATTTCCAACATTTGCTTTCAAAAGTTTGAATTCTAAATTCTCTCCCCTCTTCCCTCCCCAATCCCCCCCTCATTGAGAAGGCAAGCAATTCACCATAGGAAGTCTGTGCAATCATCGTGCCCACAATACATGGGCAGTCATGCAAAAATCTCCATAATAGTCATGAAAGAAAACACAGACAAAAAACTCAAGAAAAATACAGAAATTGTTTAAAAGTATGCTTCAATCTGCATCCAGACACTATCAGTTCTTTCTCTGGGGATGGATAGCATTTTTCATCATAAGTCCTTCAGAGTTGTTTTGGATCATTGTACTGCTGAGCTGATTGATCATCTTACAATATTACTGTTACTTTGTACATAGTACATTTCACTTTGTATCCCCCTGTGCAGATCTTTCCAGGTTTTTTTTTTTCTGAGAGCATCTTGCTTATTTCCTATAGTACAATAGTATTCCATCATAATCATATAACTTGTGCAGCCATTCCCCTGTTTGATAGATATTCCCTCAGTTTCTAATTCTTTATCCCCAGAAAAGAGCCCCTGTACATATAGATCCTTTTCCTTTTTTTTAAAATCTCTTTTGGGATACAGACCTAGTAATGATACTGCTAGGTCAAAGGGTATGTATGGTTTTATAGATCTTTGGGCATAGTTCCAAATCGCTCTAAAGAATGGTTAAATCAGTTCACAACTCCACCAACAGTGCATTAATGTCTTGTCTTTTCCACATCCTCTCCACTATCATTTTCCTTTTCCATCCTATTGGCCTATCTAAAAGGTATGAGGTAGTACCTCAGAATTGTTTTAATTTGCATTTCTCCAAATCAATAGTGATTTAGACTGTTTTAAAATATGGTTATAGAAAGCTTTGTTTACTTCAACTGAAAACCAATCATATCCTTTGATTATTTATCAATTGGGAAATGACTTTTTTTTATCAATTTGATTCAGTTCTTTATATATTTGAGAAATGAGGACTTTATCAGAGAAACATGCTTGAAAATTTTTTTTCAGTTACTAATGCTAACTATATTTCCCTCCATCCTATTTTCCCCCACTGTTTATTCTGTTCTCTCTCTCTTTTCACTCTGTCCATCATCAAAAGTGTTTTGCTTCTGACTTCCCCTCCCCCAATCTGCCCTCCCTTCCATCACCTCCACCCCTTCTTTTATCCCCTTCCCCTCCTACATTCCTATAGGGTAAGATAGATGTCTATATCCAATTGAGTTCATATGTTATTCCCTCTGAACCAATTCTGCTGTGAGTAAGGTTCATGCACTCACCATCATTTCCTCCCTCTTCCCTAGAGATCACTTTCAGAGAATATCAGAGAAATAAACACAAAGTGTGTAAACAAAAACTTGGAGGAAAAGAAAGATTCTGAAAGGAGAGATGAGGAGAGAGAATATTCTAGTCATATGATAAAGAGAGGTTAGAGACGGCACGTTGAATTCTGGGGAAAACCTGTTGTCCAATTTGTCTGGAATGTAGACTATGTGATGGAGAATAACATTGGAATAAGATTGGAAAGAACCTGGTGTTGGACTGTGATGGACTTTGTGGTTGTTGTTTGTCCTTCGTTCTTGAAGAGGACTATAATACCAGAAAGATGATGCCATGACTTGCAAGCGCATTGGATTTAAGCGAGAGAGGGCTGAGCAAAATCACCAGCCTTATTCTCTCCTCTGGAGCCATCTGGATCCAATGGCAAGATATAGATCAGGATGACTGGAGATGGTTCCCTATGATGGCCCTTACATGCCAGGCTAAGGAGTTTTTTGTTTTCTTGTAAATAATAAGGTACCACTGAACGCTCCATATTGAGCAGGACATGATGATATTAAACCCATGCATCAGGAAAATTATTTGGGAGCTGTTTGAAAAATAGATTGGAAAATGAAGAGACTGGATCCAGGGAGACCAGTTAGAAGTATAATGGGGAGACCAGTCACTGAGGGTCCAGTCCATGAAGCATGCACACTTGTTTTCTGCCTGCTTCTAATACAGATATATAGAAACTTTGGTAAGCCTACTTCTGGCCATGAATGGCAAAAGGGTTGGTACTGTACAGTCATAAAAAATCTAATTGACTATGGATAACTCAGCCAGCACTGAGTATGCATACAAAAGGAACAATCCACCTACCTCTCATCATCTTTCCTTTGTGACTGTGAGTAGACAGAACTAATTTTGTCTTGTTCTAAGAGTCACATATAGGAAGGGGTGGCTGTTTGTCTCCTAAACAGCAATGGCCTCTGTGATCTCAGGGTCTTTTCTTTCATTGGCCACATTCTTCCTGGCTTTAGTGGACTTTGCCACTGACCCTGGTTAATGGTGGAGTCTCTGATGGAACTTTTGGCTCTCCCAAGCTCAATGGATCACTTGTACACTCCCATCTTGCAATAGTTGTTCACTTGCAACCAGGAAAGATTAAACACAGAATGAACAGGTTCTATGACCCCATGGACACATAGGGCCAGATGGAAGAAAGGGCAACCACCCTTCCCACCTCAGTCCTCTTCAGTTGATGCCGCCAAGGAAAGAAAGTGATAGATTACTTGTAGCCTTTATCTGCACATTCATTTCTGCTTCCTCACCTTCTGAATCACTGGTTCTTCAAGCTCCACTGTCTGTTAGGAAACGTTTCATCATCCCACAGCACCGAACTTCCAGCCATTCATAACTGGAGTAGTATTAGCAAAGTATTCTTATGGTGGGATTAGAAATAGGTAGAAAACAGGGGCGGCTAGGTCGCGCAGTGAATAGAGCACCAGCCCTGGAGTCAGGAGTACCTGAGTTCAAATTCGGCCTCAGACATTTAACACACACACACACACACACACACACACACACACAATACTAACCGTGTGACCTTGGGCAAGTCACTTAACCCCAACTGCCCTCCCCCCAAAAAAAGACAAAGCAAAAAAAAAAAGAAATAGGTAGAAAATAAATAAGCACATTTCAAGGACTGAACTCTCATTAGCTACTTACCTTCCCCTTTTGCATCTATGTTGGAATTTTTGCCTGGTATCAAAAATCTAGCTCACTTGCCTACAAAACAAAATCAAAAACCAAAAACCAAAAAAGTACTCTCTTTTGCTTTGGAAAAAAATTATAACACATGTACAGCTTTAGTACTAAAACAATCACACATACACACATGAATATTTTTCATTGATACAAGTAAAATAAATGAAGTTAAGATTTTATATCTATCAGATTGGTTAAAATGATTGAAGGAGAAAGTGACTAATAGTGGGGGGGGGGTGGAAAACTGGGATGTTAATTCTCTGTCGATGGAACTGTGAAATGATCCAACTATTTTGGAGAGCAATCTGGAATTATGCCCAAAGAGTTATTAAACGGCCTATCCCCTTTGACTCAGCAATACCAGTACTAGCTCTATTCCCAAAGATGATTAGGGAAAAATGTATATGTTCTAAAATATCTTTAGTAGCTCTCTTTGTGGTGGCAAAGAATTGGAAATTGCCAGGATGCCCATCAATTGGGGAATGACTGATCAAGTTGTGGTATATGATTGTGATGGAATATTAGTGTACTATATGAAGTGATGAGCTCAACATTTTAGAAAAACATGGAACCAAGAGAACACTGCATACAACAACAACAATATTGTTTCAAGAACAACTTTAAATAGCTAAGTCATTTTGAGCATTATAAATATTTAAATTAACTACAAAGGATCTATGAAGGAAGATACTATCTATATCCAAAGAAAGAACTCATAAATAGAAGTGTATATACATATACACACACATATATACATATACACACACACATGTGTATATGTGTGTATGTGTACATATTTATAAATTTTAAATCTATAAACATACATACTTATTTGTATTTAATGCTAATCATTTCTATTTCTTGATTCTTATCTCCTATAAGTTTCTGCATATCTCTACTGCTCTTCTTCCCACATTGTAGGAAGTAGCATCTTCCTAAATTATAACTACTCCCTATGATATCTAGCATAGAAATGGTTTTCTCTCTGAATCTTCCTTTTCAGTTTATATCCTTTCCTTTCTGACTTACAGGACTCTAGACATATTCTATCAGACTATCAGGTTATGAATATGAGTAAAGAAAGTACTAGGAACTATAGTAGCTACATGGACCATCACTTTCTCTGTGTGGATCAGAAAATTATGTCGGATCTTTTTTTTTTAGAAACAATTCTGAGCTGAATAAATAAAAGAAGCATATTTTTGTAACAGAATAGAAAAAAAAGATTGCATATGAAACTACAAATCTGTTATGTATAATAGCAATAGACTTGATTTACAAAGAAGCTAAAAAATGTGCTGATTAGCCCTCAGGTATCATTGACCAGGGCAATGTCATAAAACATCCATGACACTTCTCTACTTACTTCTGAGGAAGAAGCTGCCAGAGGAAGCATGACTGTGGTGTTGGTACTTTGTCTGTTTGTGGCTTTGTTAAGCCTCGACTTCCCAGAAATAGAGACTGTGAAGGACTTGAGCTGGACTGGACACAGTGAGCTTCAATATGGAATGAGAAGTGGATGAAGAACTGGACAAGGAGCTGAACAAGGAACTGGGAGCTGCCTGTCTTTGAACTCAGGTAACAGTTGGAGCTGGGGCCATGGAAGAGGAACCATGGAAGCTGTGAGCCAGCCTTGAGTCAAGCTGAAAGAAGACTTTACTTGGATACTGTGTACTCACTGAGAAGATTATGATTTACTGTGACCTAGGGCTGGAGAACTTTGACTTTTGTACTTTGTGATTGAACTAAGGATTTTGTGATTGACTAAATGAATGTACTTTGTTTAAAACTATGTGATCACTTTGGTGAAAACTATATGGCCACTTTAGTGATAAGTTGTTGAGTTGTGATATGGTGAATGATATATTTTTATTTTCTGTGATGAGCTGTAACATTGTAAATGCTCTATTTTGATTTTCTATGAATGTTTTGCTCTGATTTGTTATTGATAAGTAGATAGCTCATGATACTGTGTAATCAGAATCTTGAAAGCTGTTCACAGCAGCAGTCTTCTGGAAAGCTGCTCATGTGTGGCTTTATAAGCAGCAACAGAAAATGACAACTATACCATCTGCAGTAGCATTTTGGTAAAGAAGCATCAATTTGTTTCATTGAGCTATACAAACTTTGAGTCTTTTTAAAATTTGTTGGCCCTGAGCCATATATTGTGACATATTTTCTAATTATTCTTCCCTATGGCTTCCTTAACATTGAAATCACCAAGTAGACAGGGTTGTGTAGGCTTAGTGTGTATTATCTTGTCAAGTCCTAGAATTTTGCCAACTTATTTTATATAACAAATTTGGGTGTATAAGCTATACCTATCTTTGCAGTGGCCTGTTTTGGGGGTAATAGCAAGCATTTCAAAATAAGATGACCAGATGTCCCAGGAAATGATTCTTGTTGCCTTTGAGTGTACAATGAAGTTGACTTTGCTTTTATTTAGCTACCATTTTAATTTTTCATTAAGAGCAAAAATATCATCATAGTATTGTATTAAGGGTGGGTGGGAGTCTACACATGCCTCAGTTAATAACAGAAGAATATACACTTTGATTGACTCAATCAATCAGTCAAAAGCAAACTAGAAATGAGTAAGTCCTTAATCAATTAGAAAGAATTACAGGGGCCTTGGGGATGCCACACCAGGAATAAGCTTGTAAACGGTTAAAGATGGAGCCAGGTCTCTTGGGCTACACATAAAAGCAGCATGCTAGTTTGGAGCCAGTCAATTGAATAGAAGAGGACTTGATATGGAAGCTGACAATTTCAGGCCCTTGAGAGTGACTATTTTTTCTGTCTTCCTACTTCTCAAAGTTCTTATTCACAGTTCACCCATAATACTTACATATCCCTGGAGGAGGTGAGAGTGACAATTTTTAGAATGAAGGATTCTGTTTTCTTCTTGGATTCTTAAAATACTTTAACTATGATTCTTCTATGCACTTAACAATTTTGTATTATGGTCATTTGAGTACATGTCATCTTCCCTATTAAATTGTAAATTCCTTAAAGCCAAGAAACCATTCTATTTCTTTCCTTCATAACCTAACTCAGTGAGTTACCAGGTACTTAGTAAAGGCTGCTTGAATTGAATTGATACAACATTTTTTTGTAGTTCACTTTTCCATTCCTTCACACCATATGATGCTAGTCATTTCCCCAGTTAGCCCACTTGCATGAATATAATTTGATTTTCACAATAGCTGTTTGAGCTAAGTCCTTACAGATACTTGACAGGTCTGTGATTTAGTCCATGTGAGCAACAGCCCCTTGCACTCCCCCCTCCTGCCATCTCTGGAGATTGCAGTTCCTCTACAATAGATGGTTTTCAAGAGTTGTTGTGACTAAAATTTCCATTACCCTGAAGCCAACCTGGTGATAAGTTTTTCTAAATGAGCTGGGCTGATTCTCAGGCAAAACAAAACAAACAAACAAAAATAATATTTTACCAGCCCTCTTCCATAAGACCCTGCTATAAATTCAATTGAGATGAGCCCAAGGGACATACGTGCAGCCGTTCAAACTCCCAAAGTACAGCATTTAATGTGAACATCATAGCAGTGAGGAAATTGGTTTTGTTTTGGAGAGTGTAGCCTGAGAAAAGACACAGGCCCTAGAAGAAGACAGTGTTAACTCTCCTCAGGTCAAGGCTAGAAACTGTTGATATTTTCTATGCTGAAAATATTAGTTAGAGGACACAAAATGCTTTAATAAATAGTATGATATAATACATTTCCCATAAAAGCTACAGACAGATTTGGCTTTAGGACTTAGGGAACAGGTATATAGTAGCATTATGCTAACGGGATGGGTCATTCTACCTGCCACATGCTTTTCATTTAGAGACAGAGAGGTTTAATATATAGTATAGGGGAAATAATTAAAATTTTGGATTTTTTTTGGGGGGGAGGCTCTATCAATGATTTCTTTATTGTAAAGAGCTACCTCTGGTAATACAGATTCAAAAAGTAGTCTTTAAATTATATCTTAGAAGATCTAGAAAGAACAGAGTTTAAATGGAGACTGAAGCAAACTACATGCTCTCTTTCTTTCCCATGTTTGATTTTGTTTCCTCTTTCCCATTGTTCATTCCATCGGTTACAACCCTTCTATACAACCAGACTAACGTACAGTGTGAAAGTATTTGCTGATCCTATATTTGATTGCATGCTGCCATGGTGGGGGTAGGGTAGGGGTAGCAAGGAGGGGAGAAAATTTGAAACTCAAGAGATTGTGGAACTGAATCTTGTAAAGTAAAAGTAAATAAACAAATCAATTAAAATAAAAAAAATTATATTCTTAGGCAGTTTCTCGGGATATTGAGAGGTTATATGGTTTCCCATGGTCACAAAGCTGTTATTTGCCAGAGGACGATCTTGAAACCAGGTCTTTTTGACTTCAAGGCCAACTTGCTATTCAGTACAGCAGTTGTGTGTAATAGTAATTCAGTTGAATTTGTAATTCCAATGGTAATGGGAATTTGAGGATCTTTCCTGCTACTTAATAAGCCTAAGGGGATTTGAAGACCTTCTCTGCTTTGAAGATCTTCCCTGCTCCCTAATAGGCTGAATGTAATCATATGGAACCTGTGGTGGGAGGAGTTTGCTGAAGGGTGGGGCAGAGCCCAAAGGAAACTAGGAATCAGAGCAGTTAGAGATGGATGGAGGAGAGGATGCACCTGAGAGAGACGGTTAGGCTTGTGAGTAAATGTTGGTTTGTGGGAAGGCTAAAAGATGGTGTGGCTCTCTGTGTTGTTATGGCTTATTGACTTCTATGTTGCTATGATGGATTAAGTTTCTTGATGTTGGGATTCAGTTTTCTGTTGCCTGAATAAATATTTTACTTCTGTCTTCTATATGGAGATTCTGTTATATTTTGTGATTGAGCACTATGCTGGCATATTTACAGTTGCTGTCAGTGCTGTGAGTCTTGCTACATTGTGTCAAACTCAAATAGAAATGGATCCCTGTGGACAGGCTGCGTATTTACTGAGAAAACTACAAGTTAACATCATTTATGTTGTATTTTATTTTTATTTATTTTGTTAAACAACATCCTGTTACATATTAATCTGGTACTGCGGCACACAGGAGTTTTGCAGGCTCTTGTCAGGACTTTGGCACCTCTATTCTTTTCCATACTATCTCATATTCTATATAGTCAACTTCAAAAAAAACTTCAAACCCAACCCTTTTACATGATTTCATGAATGAGAAGAATTTTTGGTGTGAAGAAAGGAACAGAAGTGATTCCTATGAAAAGATAACTGTGTAAATTTTGTAGTGAGGAAGCACACACACTTATATGACCTGAAAGCATGTTATAATAAAAGGGAGACAGGCATAGTTGCATCAGTTTCAAGAGTCCAACATAAAAAAGAGCATGAAAAAGGAACCAGTGTTATTTGCTCATATGGATAAAGGGAAGGCATTTGGAGTGGTTAAAGAACAGCAAAGTGGGGGCCAAAGAAGAGATGGAAGAAAACAAAGGAGATGGATTTCAAATGATGGTGAGGGGGGGTAAAAGGCAAAGAAAAATGAACAAAAGCGGTTAAGGATGAAAAAAACGGTACAGCAAAGAAATAACAAGTTGAAGATTAGCTTAGGCTAAGGAAAGGAAATACGGTAGTTATACTTAGAAGAGACAGCTTTGGGGTCAACAGGAAAGGTGGGAAACGGAGCAAACAGAGGAAGATGTAGAGAAAGTGACGTGGTACAGACAAAGAGCAAAGGGAGAGAGGATGATAGACCCATCATCAAGAGAATGCAAACCAGGTAAGGAGGAACAGAAGAGAAGGAAGAAACAGAGCCACAGTCAAGTGGAGTAGATCTCCAAGAGAGAGCTCAAAGAAGGCCTTGAAGTGCTAATTAAAATCTGACAGATGGAGATCAGGACTTGTGAAGGTCTGTAAGAAGCACCAAACCTTTTCTCTGAATGCGTGATAGCAAAAGGCTTGCAGCCAGGCAGCTGTGGTGATAGAAGGGAGGGAGATAGTGGGAAAATCTCTGCTATGAGGAAGGAATTGGGGGCAGCTAATTTAAAGGGAAAAAAAGGATCTAAGATAATAGCAATGTGAAGAGCAAATGAGATTGTGTTGCTCTTGGAAAAGAAAATAAATGCCATAAAAATACAAGATGCTAACAGGATAATAATTACAGGTAAACCAGCATTGGTTTTCCTCCTTTCACAGCCACATTAATAGCGCTATATTAGAAATTCCTCATTCCGCATGAAGTTTTTCCTGGTCCCTCTTAATAGTACAACCTTTCCTCTAAGGTTATTTCCACTCTATCCTGGATCTGTCTTGCTTGACCATGATTGTTTGCATGTTGTGTCCCCCTTCCCACCCTCCACCCCCTACCTGCATTATATTGTGAGCTCCTTAAGACCAAGGACTGTTTTTGCCTTTCCTTGTTTCTCCAGAGCTTAACATGGTACCTAGCATATAGTAGGGTCTTAATACTCATGAACTTGAAATCCAGTTTGGTCTAATCCAAATTCAACAAGCATGCCAAGCATACAAAGACAAAAAAAAAGAGCAAAAGACCCAGCATCCTCCCCACTCCCACAAAACTCTTCTTCACTTTAAAGAGCTTATATTCTATAGGAGGATTAGAGGCAGGAAAGGATAGCTAGGTGGTACAATGGATAGAGTGCTCAGCCTGAAGTAAGGAAGACATCTTTCTGAGTTTAAATCTGGTCTCAGGTGCTTAATAGCTGTGTGACCCTGGACAAGTTCTTTTTTTTTTTGCCTTTTTTTTTGGAGGGCAGTTGGGGTTAAGTGACTTGCCCAAGGTCACACGGCTAGTTTTTTTGTGTTAAGTGTCTGAGGCCGGATTTGAACTCAGGTACTCCTGACTCCAGGGCCGGTGCTCTATTCACTGTGCCACCTAGCCGCCCCCTGGACAAGTCCTTTAACCCCTTTGGCCTCAATTTCCTCATTTTTAAAATGAGTTAGAGAAGGAAGTTGCAAAACACTCCAGTATCTTTGCATAAGAAAAACTCAAATTGGGTCAGAAAGAATGGGAAATGATTGAATGAAATAGTCTATTAACTAAGAATGATAATTTGAGGAGAGAGTATTAATGACTAGGGGGCTCTTGAAGGGCTCTCCTTAGAAGATGGTATATGAGTTGAGCCTTGAAGAAAGTTAAGGATTCAGAAACAAGGGAGGAATACACTCCAGGCACTGTCGAATACACAGCCAGGGCAAAAAAGCATGTAGGCAAGAAGTAGATTGCCAAAAGAGGTAAAGAACAGGTATGTCAGTCTGGCTGAATGAATGAAAGAATGAATAAAAATGCATTTACTATGTGCTAATCACTGCTGAGTTCTAGGAGTACAAATAATGAAATTGAGATTGATTCCCTTCATCTTCCTCAAGACTCTGGTTTTCATGGGTATTCTAGGTAGAAAGAGATTATAGGGACAGTGGCATGGAGCTGAAGTGGGAAGAGCTGGTTGGCACATTTAATGAATAAATTTCATATTTGATGTACATCTGCTTCCCTCTGGAGTAGGTTTATATCAAACTAATATGTCATGTCTTTTCCCTAAAACCATAAAGCTTACATGTGATTATTAGTAGGTGGACTGGATTTTCCTCTCAAGTATAGTTAGGAGGACATGAATGGACAGGGCCAACACTATAGGGTGGAGTGGATTGTTACTTACATCTGATTCCATTCAGCAGAAATTTATCAAATGTTCATTTTTATAGTGCTAGGAATTGGGAAGAGATTGCAAGAATTCTTTTCCTCCTCCTTCCTCCTTAGCACTTGATTGTTGGGTTGCCTAGAAAGCAGGTCAAAGTACTTGGAGGGTCTGCATTCCTCAAAGTGAGTGAGGCTCCTGAGCCCCACCAGTTAGTCAATAAACATTTATTAAGCACCTATAAAATGCCAGATATGGTGCTAAGGCTCATATGCCACTTTCTATAATAAAGGAGGACATTCCCTACCCCATAAGTCAACCATGCACAAATTATATACAGGATAAATTTGAGATAATCAACAAAGTGCATTAGAATTAAGGGGGATCAGGGAAGGCTTCCTGGAGAATGTGGGACTTGAAGGAAGTCAGGAAAGCCAGGAGATGGAGAGGGAACTGATAATTATAGGTATGGAGGACAGCCAATGAAAATGGCTGGAGTTGTTGGGGGGAATTATATAATTGGGTGTAAGATATAAGAAGTCACTCTGTCTTACCACACACACACACACACACACACACACACACACACACACACTCCTTAGAGATGTGTTCTGCCTTAACCGACTCACTGGAGAATGAGTTGTAAAGGCTTCCAGAAGGCTTGGAATATCCTTGTGTAAGACATATAAATAGCACACAGGAGGGCTGCTAGCCAGGATTCACTCTTTATCCGGTCAGACAGGAAAGACACTACGAAGGGGTTGATAATCTTACTTTATTCTAGTTTAGTTTTCTCAGAAGAGAATTGCTGATAATGGGAGCACAGATTCCAACAGCATTCCCTAATCACCCTTCTTGCAGGGGCTGGAGAGAAGGGGGGACAACTACCCTTATGTTTCCATGGGGTCAGTTGAGACAGGTGCAACTTGTCCATCCCCTAAATCCTCTCAAGCCTCAATGGGGGCCAGTTGAGGCAAACACAGATTCCCCCCAAGCCTTGATGGGGGCCAATCAAGGCACACACAGCATCTGTGCACTCAACCCTATGGTTCCCCATTTACTGACCAACGACCACCTGTTTTATAGGGGCAACAGACAAAGAAGGCATATTGCCAGCAATAGCCTCACAAGTTCACATCACCCAATCCCTGCATCTCACAGGGCAGGCACAGTGAATGTTTATATTATTTGTCATTATATAATGCTGCACAAGTGTGATGGAGGTGTTTTGAACCATAACTGTGGGGACTCATATCTAAAACCTGGGAAACAGAGATTGTTATGGCTATGGATCCTGGGAAACTGAACTCTAAGAAATAACAAAAAATCCACTTTACACACACTAAAATCTACCTTCCTTACACCTTGTAAAAAAGCATGAACAAGTATGGGAAGTTATTTGCACCTGTTTAAGACTATAACATCTCTTGTCTCTGTTATCTGTGTGCCACCCCACCCCCGAATTAATTCTGTAATATCATTACTAGGCACAGGGTTGTCCAGATCAACTCATCCATTGCCTCTTCTTAAGATAATTAAGCTAAGTTAAACATCTACTAAATATAAAGGAGGAAATGTGGTTTAGAGGAAAGAATGATAGCTTTGAAATCAGATTAGAACTGCTCAAAACTCACCTCTGGCAGTTATATGACTCTGAAGTAATTGTTTAATCTATCACTCTCAGTTGTTTCATCTATAAAACAGAGACATTAATACCTACCTTACAAGGCTCTTGTGAGGAGCAAATGGGAAAATATATGTAAAGAATTTTGCAATTAAAGTCAGCTTTTATTATTGCTGTTACCATCACCCTAGTTATCTTGTTCCCCTCATTTTAGTCCAATGGAGTTTAGATAGAAAGGTCCTGGACAGGTTGATCCCCTGATACCATTCTTTTATGTGGAACATTTTAAAGGCCTTTGTTCAGGTATATAAAATCGCTATTTTCTGAATAGAACTGAATAGAAGCATTGAGATGATCTTTGGTAGACTCATTGAAAGCATTCAGGACAATTCTATTAATAGAGAGGACAATGGGATCATACCTACCTCATTCTCTTCCTACATTCTAGTTTTGTTATCTTCTGTAGTTTTCTGCATTTGGAAAGTTTTTCATTCTACATTTCTTGGAGATTATGAGTATTTTCATTTTAATATCTTTATAGATGTTGCTTTTAAGTTTTTATGGCTCAACATTATAGCCAGGTGATTGTGGGCAACAATTTTGTCTGTAATAATACTCTATTTCCAATGCCATTTATTTGTTGAATTCTTAAGGATATTTTCAGTTCTACATTTGTAGAATGAGAACTTATTGTCTGCAGGATTGTGAAAATGTCAAGTATTTGACTTATAATTGTTACCACCTGGTTGTATCTTGCTAAACCATACATAAGGATCCCTGTGAGTTGTATATTGACTTAGAAAATCTCATTAACATTATGTTTTATTATATTTTCATTTATTTTGTTAAGTATTTGTCAAGTATGTTTTGATCTGGTTCAGTTTTGTACTCAGAGCATAGTGGACATGTGGACCATAGGGTTGCATTTTTTACAAGTCTGGATGATTCCATAAATTGCATGGAGGAGAATAATCTTGGAAAGGTAAGATGACATCAATTTATGGAAGACCTTGAATACTAGAGGGAGAAATAATTTTGATTTCATTTAGCATTTAGATTTATATTAGTGTGTGACAGGAAACCATTGAAAGATTTCGAATAGAGACCTTATAGGTCTGACCACAGGCCTATGCTGTCATGTATGTGACCCACATGGTATGTTTTAAAAAGTACAAGTATCCTGGGAATATTCCTGTACTTAAAAAAAATCCTATCCTAGTCTGCTACAGATAGGTGAGAGATTGCATTTTAAGTCTCCTATTATTAATTAACCAGTCAATAAGATTTACTAATAGTATTTACTATGTGTTCAGTGCTAGAAATGCAGCACATGGGTTTTATTCTCCCAATTCCTTCTTCATTACACAAACATAGAGAAGCTCTGTCCTCCAAGTGTTCATAAACCACTTGGCTGACATAGTAGAGCTGACGTACAAGAAACAATTTATAAAATGATATAAAGCATATAAAAATTAAACAGTAAATTTTGTGGTACAAACTAAACATGAAATAATTCAGAGAATAGGGAGAAAAATGGAGCTTGGCTGTGAAGGTAGGTAGGATTTGAGTAGGGGGAACAAAATGGTGGAGAACTTTACAAACAATCACAATCATATCTTCAGGGTAACCAAGACAGCCTAGCTAAAGCACCACAACATCCTGAGGAAAAGACAGGAGATGGCTTGTGCCAGACAAGTCAGAGCACCACCACCTCAACCACCATCTACCCTTATAACCTGATGGACATAGTCTTAGACCCTGGACCCAAGGATCTTTGGAATAGTGGTACCCTCAGAACACCAGTCCAGCTTTCAGTGTAGGCCCTTATTGCTATCATTAGAGGGAGCAATTATAGTGGAGAAGAGAGCTTCCCTGTTCTTCATCCCTTGCTGACTAATTGTAACCTATGGGAAGGTAAGTTCAAGAGCTCCAAGAGTGGTGGCATTAAATCCAGCCCCTATAACCATCATTCCAAGAAGCAATTCATATGAAGATGTGACCTGGCAACTGAGCTCTAACCACAGCTATCAAAGATATGGAAAAAAAAGTTCTTGCCACTAGAGTCCTAGATTTAACACCAGAAACAGATATGATTATGTCCATGGAAATAGAATTAAAAAAAGACATATTACTATCTGCTTTGCATCTGTTCCATAGGACCTTTATATCTTTCTTTGAAGAAGAAACTTATATATATTCTTTTCCCAATTAGAATATGAGCTCCTAGAAAGTAGTTTTCATTCATTCATTCATTCATTCATTCATTCATTCATTCATTCATCCATTCATTCATTCATTTTGAGGGGAAGAAGGGTGAAATGTCCAAAACAGAACCAATCATATGTGTGTTTGTTTTTTACCTACTCCTCTAAGTGCTTCAAATCCTGTTAAGGGTGTCCTTATCTTTAGAATCTTCCTTAATTTTTCCCTTTTCCTTCTCTCCACTTAGCATTCACTCAATTAACATAGATTGTCAAGTCTGCCTCTGTGGCGCCTTTTGTTGATCTTTCTCTCTCCTCACATTGCTTCCACTCTAGTTCAGGAGCTCATTACTTCTCATCTGGGCTATTGTAGTGGCCTGAAAACTGTTTTTTCCTGCTTGCTGCCAGTACTTCTTTTTTTCCCCAAATCATCCCAGTCCATCTATTCAGCTGCCAGATAGATCTTTTTAGGTATAGGTCTGAATATAACACTCTCCTACTCAAAAACTTTTAGGTTTCCCCATTGCTTATATCAGTGGTCTCCAAACCCTTTTTGATTGTTCATGATAGCAATAAAAACATTCTTCAATACTCACCTCTGTTATGCATAAATTTTGTTGTTGAGTGGTTTTGGTCTTGTCAGACTCCCTGTGACCCCATTTGAGTTTTCTTGGCAAAGTTACTAGAGTGGTTTACCCTTTCCTTCTCCAGCTCATTTTACAGATGAAGAACTGAGTCAAACATGGTTAAGTGATTTGCCCACGGTCACACAGTTAGCAAGTATCTGAGGCTGGATTTTAACTCAGGTCCTCCTGATTTCAAGGCCAGCACTCTATCCATTGTACCATGTAGCTGCTTCATGTGTACATTTTACTTATTTGTAAAATTATATAATGTTCTATGTTAACAAATACGTACATCATAAAACTTAATCAACAGTAGATTTTAAAAGGGTGAGATGAATACAAAATAATCCTTGATCCTAGAGTCAATAAAGAGCCACTGAAATTTATTGAGTAGGGGACTGACATGGACAGACCTTTGCTTTAAGAAAATTACTTTGCAGATGTGTGAACTGATTGAAATGGAGAGACGTGAGGGAAGGAGACTAATTAGTATGCTATTATAATAGACCCTGTTCTAATAGGGATGATGAAGGCCTGAACTAGGGTGGTGGCAGTGTTAGAGACTAGGAGATAGATAATGAGATATATCAAAGCAGAACCACCAAGATTTGGCAGTCCATTGGATATGTGAGTGGAGGGTGAGGGAAGATGAGGAATCAAAGATAATCCTAAAGCGAAAACTTGGGGGGAAGGATCTATATGTACAGCAGGGATTTAAAATTTTCCCCTCCCAGCACACTTCCTCCCTCCTTTCTACCCCCACCCCCTTCCTCTTGACATTTCTGGAAATTGTCCTGGATAATTTGAATACTGCTGACCAATTTCCCAGGGGAAATTGTGGTGAATTGAAAGACAATTAAGGGAGTGGAATGCTATCTTGAGCCTCTAGAAATGGGAGGAAGAGACCAGTGTGGGCGGAAAGCGTGTTGTCTGGGCTCTGAGAGGGAGAAGATATGAAATTGTGATGTCATCATGGGTCTACATGGGATGGGTGGGGGTGAGACTTATTTGTAAGGCCCAATGAAATGTTGTTTTTCTAGATCCTTAGGAGACTTTATATGAGTCAAACCAGGAGCTAAGGGAACAGAGATACAAAAGAAAGAGTACAGAAATAGAATTGCATTTTAATTTATATCATAGGTAGAGAGGAGAGCTGATTGCCTGGGAAAGGGAATGACCACCATCTTCTGGAACTTGAGGAGAACTACAGGAAGTATGGGTAGACCAGCAGAAAAAGCAGAAAGGAATAGGTGAGGGGAAAAACAATAAACCATAGGAAGCATGGGCAGAGAAAGACAGAACAGTGAAATGGGGGATGATGGGTCCAATGAGTGGCAATGTCTATAAGAGTGGCAGGAAATAGAGGAGCTGTAGAGGAGAAGATTTATGCAGAAGAACGATTCTTGGGGAACCCTTGCTAAAGCCATAGCTGTGGCCACATTGAGGCTATACAATCAGCTGGAAGGGAACTTGCTCACTGGTGTAAAATGCTATTTTCTATGACTTTCATTTGTATTCTGTTTATGCTAATATGCAAATAAACCTGTCCATACTTTCAGCCATGTGAACCTGAATGCTGGTAAGGGAAGCTGGTATATATACCCTAGTATGGATATCTATGTTACATCCTGAAGTTCCCACATTGTTCTTGTTGTTCATCCTTTGTTCCTGAAGAGGACCAAAGACCTTCTGAGTAGAGACAATGAACCAGAGAAATGAGAAATCTTTACAAAGCATGCTTAGACTTTTCTTGTGAAGAAGCAGTCCTGACATAAGGGTTAATATAGAATTATTAATAATAATCACATAATTAATTAGCACTTAATTAGCGCTAATTAATAGTAATAAATAATATAGGATTGTTATTCTTTACAGTAATTAGGCATAATTGATAAGTGAACCAATTAAATCACTATAATTAGCATTATTTTTATAGGGTCATATTGGAATTTCTGAGGTCATCTGGAATGTGGATGGAGGTGAGAAATAAGACTTAAATTTATGAAACTCTTCTGAATTCTCCTAGAAATGCAATCTCCTAGAAAGCTGAGATTCCTAACTTCTATAGCAGGGTATGCATATCAGTCATTGTCACAAGTATACGAAAACTGGTGGAGCTGTGGGAAATGGAGTTGAGGATAGTGCCTTTTATGGAAGGAGCTAAAGGGAAGCCCTGTGGGAAAAGGAGAACTCATTGCTCTTAGATAAAGAATACCTGGTCTGTGGATATTCTTTGCTTAAAAGCAGGATTGATTATGTAGCCTATTTTAAATGAGACAGGGAGTGAATATCCAAGAGTCTTTAGGAGACCTTAGAACAGTTCATTCTTCTCTTTCCTCTCCATAGCTAAAAGAAAGAGAACTAGAATCCATAAATTCTCTTTTCCCTCACTTTCCCCCTTCCCTTCAAGATTGGCTTTAGAGTAGACAGCATAAGCTGAATATTTTGTGTTAAGGAACACTCCTCTCCCAATTCCACTAATTAGAATTATTTAAGTTTTTTGAAAGTTTCCCCTTTCTGCTCCTGGGAGGGTGAAATGTTAAAATAAAGCATTTACACCTTAGGGACAATTAATTTAAATAGTTTTCCTTGCTGAGACAGAAGGAAGGAGAGACAATTTTGATGGATTTACCTAGAGCAGAAGGAATGAGAAGTTAGGGAAGGTTAGACTTAATAAGATACTACTATGATGTGGGATATTGTAGAAGCAGAGGGCAGCATGAAGATGTTGTATTCCCGGCAGATTGGGGAGGGAAGTGCTAAGAAATTCTAAAAGGATAGGGATTCAGAGAGGTAGATGGAAGGTCAAAATGTTAGAGTTCTCCCACTCTGAAAATTTGTAAGTCCTGCTTAGGGTCTTTTAGAAAAAGAAAGACCCATATTGGTGAGCAACTTAGGCTATTTTTTTCTTATCAAGTTCTGGCACCTGACTTACTAGTTATAGGACCGTGGACAAGATGCTTAACTTCTGTTTGCCTCAGTTTCCTCATCTGTAAAATGGGGGATAATCATAGCACCTACCTGCCGGCCTTAGGCATCTGTCTAAGATTTAGCTACTTGGTTACAAATGGGCTGCACACTCTATTGGTATGGGAATGTTCCATCCACAAAGTTAAGAATTCTTGGTGCATTTATTCGATCATGATCAAGCCCAGCTTATTATCTATTATACCTGTACTGTACCACTAGAACCAGGTGACTTTGCTATGCCCTGGGCTTTATTCTGAATAAACTGTGTGGGAAGGAAGATGAAGTCATACTGTGACTTATCTACCATTCTTCAACACAAAGAAAACACTACCCACATAAGCACCATTCTGTTTGAACCCCACCTCTCCAAATTGACAATAGCATTCTGACCCGATAAAAGCCATTAGAACTCCAGTACCTTGGCTAGATTCCATATCAAGCAAATGCCTTCTGTTCAGTTCTATGTCCTTTATAAGTCCAAGGAAATAGTTTAATTGCACACTCCTCCCCCATCTCCATCTACCCTCCTTAGGTTCATTGTTCTAAACATTTAAAGGAGATTTCAATAGCCACTGTCCAGTACAAAGACAATTAAACAAAATCACCCTAGAATGATGGTAAATACTGTTTGGTACTCATAACAGCAATAGTGTGAAGAGAAAACAGTGTGAAAAGAAAGACCCACACTCGTGAGCAAGCCCTGGGAGTCATGATGGCTGTTGTGCAGGAAAAATACTGTTGGCATGGTTTGGCTGCTAAAGGCTTTTGGAGAAATCTCTGTCCAACCATTTTGCTCTTTCTGCCGAAGACAATTTGTTCCCTAGGGAAGTGTGTGTGTGTGTGTGTGTGTGTGTGCACGCGTGCACATACATATATATTTTTTTTCTTCCTTTTTTTAAAATAAAAGATTATACATTTCCATTCAGAACAAGAATATTTTCATCTGTAAAAAAAAGATTATCCATAGAGGAGAAACAGCTTCACTGAAGCAGCATGATTTTGTGCCACAAGATGCCACCCTCACCCTTAAAAGAAGAGAAAATAATGGTAGCCAAATAAAATTCACAGATTTTAGGAGATTCCTTCTTTTAAGTCATCATGGTCTGTTGGTAAAGAAACTGAACTTTCACAGCTCAAGGGCTGAATTGTGATCTTACATTATCTAAAGGAGAACCTTATATTTAATTTATCTCCATAGAAGCTGGCTCAGTGTATTGAATCTGTCTCCTGTTAGGAAATCCCACCCATCTCTTTTTCCCCCCCCAAATTCTGGCAAGGTAATTTCCCATCCCATTGTCAATTTTTAAGTTATCTTTGTGAGTACTTCTCTAAATTATTTGTGTCTTTGGGATTAGCATTATTATGGGCTATTAGAAAGTGTAATGAAATAATTATACTATTCCACTCAGTCCTTTCAAATGAGACCCTCACCTCCAGACGGGCACTATATGTAATATGTAATATTTGCATATATGTATATGTGTTCTCTATGTATATTTTCATTATCATTATACTCTAAGTTAGAGTCCCATCTCATGGATGTATGTATTTGTAGTGTTCTCTGGACTGGGGGAAATGTTTTATACAAAATGTTCTTATTAAACACATGTAATACATAAATGTATATCTCTATCTCATATGTAAAATCCACAGTCCCTTGGTTATTATGTATAAGGCAGTTAAAGCATATAATTTATCCAAATTGTGATAGTAAGACAAGGGAAATTTCTTTGTCTTATATCATCTAGCTCTGTCACTAGGTAGCTGTAAGACCTGGAAAAAGATGCTTAATGTTTCTTTGCTTCGGTTTTCTCAACTGTAAAATAAAGTGGTTGGATGAGGTGATGTCTAAAGCTCTTCCAGTTCTAATGTTTATGTTTTTAGAAGATTTTTAAGAGCTACCTGGCACTCAAATACCTGGTAACATACAACAGTAATCCTTCCACAAGACTTTTGAGAAAGGTTGTTGTTGATGGTCCTTTATTTAAAAGAGGACCAATGACATCATGGATTATGTCTTAGCTTGCAAGTGAATTGGATGTGAGTGAGGCAGGGTTGTGCAAAGTCACCAGCCTCATTCTCTTTCCCAGAGTCATTGACATCCAGTGGTAAGAGGAAAGTCAGAATGACTGG
Source organism: Pseudocheirus occidentalis (assembly GCA_028646575.1). Taxonomy (NCBI): domain Eukaryota; kingdom Metazoa; phylum Chordata; class Mammalia; order Diprotodontia; family Pseudocheiridae; genus Pseudocheirus; species Pseudocheirus occidentalis. Next base: position 257,134,406 of record CM053595.1, on the reverse strand, counting down.
AAGGCAATGGCTGGGGATGCAGTAGATGACCTTGGTGTCTTTGGTGTCTGACTAAGCTCTAAGCACTCCACAGCCCCTGCTTCAGCAACTTTCATGGACATAGGAATAAATTGTTCTCCTCCACCCATTTTGCTGAGAGAAGTCTTCACATGCTTGTCGTAGACAAGTGTTTGAGGTCTGTTGATTTCCCTTAATGTGGGTTAGCCCTTCTGCCAAAACAGTTTTACTGGGGTGTGGCCACAGTGTACACTATAGCTTCTTGGAGTCACAGGTCAAAGTTAGATGACAATATTGTAAATTTGAAGGAAAATTCTTGATATTAGTTTATAGAACTCACTGGAAAATTTTATAAAAATTACATGGCACTAACATTTTCTTTCAGTTCCCTGTACCACAGTTTGGCCCTAGACATCTGGCCAGTAGCACTGGCAATAATAGTAAGAATGTCTAGATTGTGCAACTATGAAAATGAAGCTTGTTTATAGACGCACGTTATTATTTTCAGATAGCATGCTTGGAATGTATTGTATTTCTTCACTTTCCATTTATAAGCAAAATGGCACAACCTTTTGGATTCTTAGCTTTATATTTGTTGATATATTTATTTATTCTCATATAATCTCACATTCTGATCTTTTTTTCTCATCCAATGTTAAAAGGTTATTAAGGATGTAAAAGGGATTGAGAGAACAGTGTGTGGGAAGTAATTCTAGGGCTCATCCATTTTGCAAACATAATTTATTTACCAAGAATAAATTGAGGTTCTGATTATATGTCATTTCTATTCCCACTACTAGTAATAAAATAGCAACAAATATGAAAATAACTTAAAAATAAACTTGAATATTAATTTTAGTGGTCCGGAATTTTGATGGGTCACCTCCTTCTTAGTAATATTAAGCTGTTTACCTCTAGCAGTATAATTCTTACCCCTGAACTGACATGTCTGAATCTAGAATATGTGCAGGAAATTACATTGCTAAGTAGGAAACTACATTGTCTTTTGAGTTAGAAAAGAGATTTGAGAAAGTACAAGGAAGTCAGACGAAAGTGGGGGTCAGTGATTAGCATCTCCTATTACATATAAATTAAATTTAACAGCTCTACGGTGAGAGGGAGGAGAATGTAAGAGCAACAAGCAAGTCTCTTTTCTAATGGGGCATATAAGATTAGGGACAAAGAGGGACATATAGCTTGGAGCACTCCTTCCCCATTAAGGGATAGCAATTAGGAGCTCAGTTTGAACCTAGAAATTATTTCCCCTGGACAAACAATATTTAAGGGAAAAGACAGATTTAAGTCCAGCATGTAATCCTGTCTCTCTGAGGAGGGAAGAATGACTAGCTTCTACCCCCGGTCTCTGGCTTCCTCCCCTAGCAGGAATCAGTCTCCCTTGGAAAAGGGTGGGGAGAGGAGACTCTGGAGATAACTGTTCTTGTTTCTCTGTGAGCCACAGATATACAGACCAACATGGACACACATAATCTACGTGAGGAAAACACCACATACCTACATATCCCTCACACACATAGAACTGTCATGGATAAACATATTTATAATATGTGCACACAAACACGCATGCACATGCTCCTATACACACATACACATATAGTTTTTTTTTTAACTTAGCTTTGTAATTTTGCCAGTGTTGGAAACTCCTAGTTAGAAAACCCTCTCCACTAGCTATAGATAGGAACTATTCTACAGTTTTTAGTATTAGAGTTTGGGGTGTGAGACAGGGACGGACACTGTGAGATTTAATGATTGGCCCCACAATCACATAAATGGTATGCGTCAGAGGTGAGGATTGAATCTGATCTGTCCTGACTCTATTGCTGTTCATCCGTGTCATAGCTGCCTGCCTTCCTCTCTTTGCCCCAGCCCTGTATCCTTCTCCTCTTCTGACTACCCTCCTGCCACACATCCGTCTCCTTGTCTAGTTGTCTCTCATGGGAGAGAAGGAGGATAGATTTTAAGAGGAGAAAGTGTCAAGAAAGAGGGAAGGTCAGCAATACCAAATGATATAGAAGGGTCAAAGTGGATGAGGAAGGAAGGATAGAAAGAAAAGAATATTTACCAAGTGCCAACTATGTGCCATACATGGTGCTGAACACCTAACAAATATTTCATTTGGTCCTCACCACAACTCTGGGAGGTGGGTGCTATCATTGTTCCCATTTTACAGAGGATAAAATTGAGGCAGATAGATAATTTGCCCAGGGTCACACATCTAGTAAAGACCTGAGGTTAGATTTGACCTCAGATCCTCTTGACTCCAGGTCCCACTTAGTCAAGAACTATGCCTAGGAATTAGACATCTTGAAGGCAGAGACTGTACTTTTTTTTTTTTCATTTCGTAGAGACTTGCTCATAGTAGGTACTAAATACACACATCTGCAGAATTTAATTATCTCCCTGGGTATACAGCAAACTTAGAATATAATAAAGATTTGTTGGTTTTTGCTACTTAGCTTCTCCTGAAAGGGTAGCTATTTATTTATACCCTGGCATTTGTACAGAATGACAAATATACTTTTGATTACAGAATAATATTTTCATGTCCCTTTAAACAGTGCATGGAGTCCAGCATCTAGATGGGAAGAACAATCTTGGCCCTGCTCGCTTATGTTGAGTTAGATATATCCCTGTGTCAGCTCAGAGTTATTTGGGAGCTAGCATTTTTCATGTCTGTCTCCTTGTACTTCATGGATGCGAGCTGATTGATGAGTTCAGTGCTACAGAGACAGCTTTATCTCTGCTGTGAAATTCATCACAGAGTCAAGAAAATAACAGCTCCAAAGGGAGGGAAGCTTAGACACATTGATCCCAACCTTAATTAAGTGCAATACCAGGCCAGCACTCACCCATTCCTAAGACTATCCATCCTGAACATTGAAGGAGATCTTCCTTACCTCATTCGTTAACTAAAGAGCTTCAGTAGTAACTTGTGGTTCCTCCTCCCAAACTGAAAGGGATAATTTTTTTTCCAAATATGTTTTCCCTATGATGGTTCTTCATTTCATTCCACTATAGTGATTTTCATCAGTAGTATTCTGACTGTAGAATGTAATTGCTCATAGAGTACATTTTTTAAAGTATGTAAACATTTTATAGGCTATATAATAAACAAGACACCGTCAGTAAGCATAACACAGCTGTCCAATTTGGAATCAAAGATATATGTTTATTTGGAACCCGCAGCAAATTCCATTACCTGTATCTAGCACAATAGGAATTTAAATATATCTTAGTCTGAATGAGAAGCAGCATTAGCACAGAAGTGGATAAGGATCTGGGCTTGGAGCCAGGAAAACCTGTATTCAAATCTTACCTCTGACATATATTGGCTGTGACCTTGGGCAAGTCATGTAATTTTTTAAGGTTAATTATTAGGCCATATGTTATTTGTTCTTCATTTTTGACAAGGTCCAGTGACATCATGGATGATGTCTTGATTCATGCATGAATTGGATTTAAATGAGGCAGAATTGCACAAAGTTGTCAGTCTCACTCTTCAAGAATCATCAAAATCTAATGGCAAGACAAAAGTCAGGATTACTGGTGATGGTCTGGGATACAGTGGATGACCTTGGTGTCTTCAGTGTCTGACCAAGCCTTCATGGCCATTGGAACAAATTGTTCTCATTCGCTCATTCTGCCAGGGGAAGTCTTCACATGCTTGGGGTGGATAACCCCATTCATCAATGGGTTTAGGCAGGCTGGGCTACTCTCTACATGTTTTAGCCCATCTTCTGAGTTGGTTTATCCAGGTGTAGCGGCTGTATATATACACTGTAGCTTCTTGGAGCCATGAAAGGTAAACACTAAAAGTAGATAAGCAGCCCTGACAAGGACTGGCAAGCCCTCACACTACATGTGTCAGTCCTCCTTGAACACCCCCCCCTTCCTAAACAGGCAAATCTCCCCAGGGTTTTACTTTTTTAAACAGAAAGTGAACTGAATGATAGAATAGTGAGGAAATTCTTTTAAGTTTCATCCATCATGTTTCTCTATTCTATAGCAACAACAGTGGCTATACTAGTTAGGGGAAGCTGAAAATACTTGGAGCATCCATTCTTCTCACAGAAACACCTTTTATCATGACCTCTATATCCTCTTTAATCTTTAGAGCAAGCCTATTGGGTAGATCCTGCAAGCATTATGATCCTTATTTTATCGATAAGGAAACCAAGGTTGCACTCAGTAGGGGGCGTGACCTGCTCCACTTCACAAAGTAAGTGGAAGAATTGGGACAAGTCTAGACTTGGGCTGACTTAACTCTTCTATATTTCCACCCTGCCATTTTGAATGACTGAAGGTTTGATAGTTCCTTTCTATTATATAGATTGGGGAGAGGAGAATGGTGGTTGTCAGAGATGGGGTACTTGGTTAAGTAATCACACTGGTGAACTTGGGAAATGAATTCAGAGAATCATCCCATATCAGGGTTAGAAGGGACATCAGAGATTATAATAGAGTCCAACCCACTCCTTGCCTGAAAATTCCCTCTATAATATCTCCAGCAAGTAGCTGTGCAATTTTTCACTTGAAGACTTTTGATAAGGAAGTCTTCAGGAAAGATGAGGAATTAAAAAGTAGTCCTTTTAGGGGCAGATAGGTCTTGCAGTGGATAGAGAACCCACTCTGGAGTTAGGAGGACTTGAGTTCAAATCCAACCTCAGGTACTTATTAGCTATGTGACCTTGGGCAAGTCATTTAACTTCAATTTTCGTTAAAGCTTGTGACCTTCTCAGCCCAGAACATCCTTTTATCCCTTTGGCTCCCTTCTCCTATTGGTGAAGTCCTTCTGGGACCTTCATTTGGGGATGGGATCCAAAATGACTATACTGTATTCCTTTCTAGACTCTGCTTGTGAATCTCTGGACTTTGCAACCATATCCCCACGTAGGTACTTTCTTCACTCCCATCCCACACATATCAGCTCCCTTTTGTGTATTGTCTCCCCATATTAGAATGTAAGCTCCCTGAAGCCAGAGACTATTTTTCTTTTTGTTTATATTTGTATTGCTAGTGCTTAGCCTATGGTAAATGCTTAATAAATACTTGTTGAGTTACTGAGGGGATATGACATATAAATAGATAAGTATATATATGATAGTTTGAGAAGGAAGGAGACTATGAACAATTAAGGGACCATGGAAGGTTTCCTGTAGGAGAAGATACATACATTAACTTTGAAGAAAGCTAGAATTTCTAAGGGATGGTGGCAAAGATAGAGTACATCCTAGACATGGCAGATAACCTTTGAAAAGACATGGGGTTGGGATATGCACTGATGAACTTGGAGTATAGCAATGTAATGGTAATGAAATTTGAAGATCCCTTTGTATTGGAAAGCTGGGAGGTACTTAGCACCTAGTTTCAAATTAAGCCTCTGTTAAAGAAACAGAAGGCATGAACCCCTGTTGCTGACATAACAGGAAGGGGCTGAACAGGGAAGAGCAATACTGTATATATAGAAAAACTCCAGCTGGGAAAGTCAGAATTTTCTGGGAACTTGTGGTGGCAGAGCTTCTTCTGAGGGCCAGACTAGCTGCTAAAGACTTCCCAGGGCCAGCCAGAGCTGCCAGAAGAAGCATGACTGTGGTGTGTGTCAGTACTTTGTCTTTTTGTGGCTTTGTTAAGTCTTGACTTCCCTGGAAGAGAGACTGTGAAGGATTTAAAATGGACTGGACACTGTGAGCTTCAGTGTGGAACAGGAACTGCATGGAGAGCTGGACAAGGAACTGGGAAGTGTCTGCCTTTGAACTCAGGAGACAGTTTGGTGAATCCAGGTAGGAGCTGGATTTTCTGTGATAAATTGTAACATTCTGAATGCTGTACCTTGATTTTCTGTGAATGTTTTGCTCTAATTTGTTATTGTTCACTATGCTATGTAATCAGAACCTTGAAAGCTGTTCATAGCAGCAGTGCTCTGGAAAGCTGCTTGTCCTTGGCTTTACAAGCAAGTAGGCTAGTTTGGCCAGAAAGTGTAGTGCATGAAGGGGAATCATGTGAAATAAGCCTGAAAAAGGCTTGTGAGAGATATTACATGGCAGGTTGAGCAGTTTATATTCTGTCCTGGGGGCCATAGGGAGCCCTTGAAGGTTCTTGAACAGGGGAGTGACATGGTCAGATATGTTTTAGGAAGATTATTTTGGCAAATGTGAGGAAGATAGATTGAAGAGAGGAAAAACAGGAGCCTGGAAGTCCATTTAGTAAGTGTTGCCATGGTGAGGTGGGGTGTGATGCGGACATGGACTACATCATGTGAAATGAGAAAAGAAGATTGATTTAAGATGTTGTAGATGTAGACCAAATAAGCCTTTTCAACTCATTGGATATGGATAAAGAAGGTAACAAGGAAAAGTCAAAAAATGACACTGAACCTGGGTGCCTGAAAGGTAATAGTACCTTAAATAGAAATAGGGACTTTTTGAGGAAAGGGTAAATATAGGGGATGGGAGATAGAATCTCTTCTGTTTAGATAATGTTGGGTTTGAGATGTCTGTGGGATAGCCAGGTGGACATGTCCAGCAGGCAGTTGGCATTTTGGGGATGGAACTCAAGAGCGAAACCATGCTAGAAATAAACCTGGGATTTATCTGCGTAGATACGAGATCACCAAGAGAGAATGTATAGATAGAGAAGAGAGTCTATGGCTCATATCCTTGGGGTGTGATATGGATGATGGTCTATCATATGAGAAGTGTTCAGAAAGATAGGAAGAGAATCAGGAAAAAAACTGTCACAAACCCAAGGGAAGGAGAATACTCAGGAGGAAAGGGTGATTGACAATGTCAAATGCTACAGAGATCAAGAGAGACAAGACCAAGAATGGGCTAGTAGATTTAGTAATTAAAGAAGCATTGGTTACCTTGGAGAAAGCATTTTCACCTGAATGGAAGTCAGATTCCAAGAGGTTCAGAAGTGAGTGGGAGGAAAGAAAATGTAGGTAGGTAGAGCAGATGTAGGTTTTCTAGGAGCTTGGTTATGAAAGGAAAGAGCACCAAGGGGTGATGATTATAGGGTCAAGTGAAAGTTTGGTTGTTGCTGCTGTTTTGTATTTTAAGGAGGGGAAAACCTGAACATGTTTATGGGTACCTGAGAAGGAGCCAGTACATAGGGAGAATGATGATTAGAAAAGGGGAGGGTGATGGAGAAGAAAGCCACAGAAGGAGACAGGAAGGGATGGGATCAAGGATAAAAGGAGAAGCTTTTGTCTTTGTGAAGAGGATCAACTCTTCCTCAGATACTGGAGCAAACGAAGAGACAATGAGGCATGATTTTGACAGGTTTGGAGGTATAGAATTAGGGAAGAAGAGAAGGTTTATGATGGACTGACTCAATTATCTCTAGTAAGATGTGAGGCATGATCTTGTACTGAGAGGATATGGGAGGGAGCTGCAGTAGGTTTGAGGAGAAAAGTGAAGGCTTACAGCAGCTGGATAAAACAGAGGAGTTCAATAGAGAGTCAATTAGGGATGACAAAGTGAGTAAACCAGTTGGTTGGAGTGGAGGGTTCATATGGAGAAAGAATAAAAGATTTAAAGAGTAAAGTTGGCTATGACCACATGTGGTAGAGATTTTGATGACATACCCATCATCTAGAAATTTAGGAAGCTAAAATCAGAACACGCAGGGGTCCGCCTCGTCCATCTAACCTAAGCTCAGTCCCACCCATTGAGGATCTTGGTTGCACATCTGATTTCTCTGTAGAAATTCTACATTTTCCTTTGATTTAATTCCCTTTGGTCTCCAATTCCCACCCTGAGTGCTTAAGCATCAAAGGGATATACTATCTCAGATAGCCCAGGCCTTATTCTTGCGTAGTCTGTAGACACTGTAGATCTTCACCTATAAATAGACTGGTAGAAATTGGCCATTTTAGAATGAAAATTAATGAGATTTAATACACAACTGACCCAGCAGGAAGCACAGAACTTCTCTTCTCCATGACTATCATAGTTCTAATAGCACTTATGTTGAAGCTGGTCCCTAATGTCATTTCTTTTTAAACAGTTATCAAAGATCCAGGAAAGGCAGAGTGAGTTGTTCAGGGCTAGATTTTCTGTATTTCAATGCTGGGTCTCCAAGCATTCAGGAACCTTCATTGGAATTCCAAAGATTCTGACCTCATGTAGACTCCAGAACCATACAAAAGATAGATTATTCTTTGTGCTTCTCATCAGCCATTCTGGACCGTATGTTGAATAAAGGCAGGTACAAGGTTTGACCTAAACTTTGCCATTTCCTCCAGTGCTTAGCCACAGTGCTCCACACACTACCACTAGCCATAAATAGATGTTTTATTGAATTGAATTCATATGCATTATCTCATGATCTTCATGATTATTATTTTCATTTTACAGATGAAGAAACTCAGATTCCATGATTTGCCCAAGAGCAAACAACGAGTAAATTCAGAGATAGGATTTAGGTCGATAGGGTTTGATACGATGGGAAAAAAAGGTGTTCTTGAATTCAGAGAACCTGTGTTCAAATTCCATATGTGATACTTACTACTTGTGTAACATTGGGCTAGTCACTTAACTTCTCTGGGCCTAAGTTTCCTCAGACTAATGGCCTCTGAGGACCCTTTTATTTCTAGATCTATATTCCTATAGTACAGACAAGAAGGAACTTTAGCGATTATTTAGTGCAAATTTCCTTATTAGACAGACAAGTAAATTGAGACCTGGAGAGATTAAGGAACTTGTCCAATGTTACAATGTAGTTAGTAACAGAGTCAGGTCTTCTGATTATAAATACGACCCTTTTATTGTACTATGCTGCCCTCAACACAGTTGTCTTGCTCTCCTTTTCCTAGAGGCAGCTAGGTGGCTCAGTGGATAAGGTACCTGGAGTCAGGAAGACGAGTTCAAATTAGGACTCAGACGCTTTATTAGCTACGTGACTCTAGGCAAGTTACTTAACCTTTGTCTGCCTCAGTTTTCTCAACTGCAAAATGGGGATAATAATAGGACCTACCTGTACATGTTTTCTCCTTGATAGAATGTAAACCCCTTGAGGGTATGGATTGTTTCACTTCTGTCTTTGTATCCCAGCACCTGGAAGAGTGATAGGCATATACCGTGGTAGGTTCTTAATCAATGCTTGTTGATTGATTGGGATTTAGTTTACCAGATCCTTATTGCTTTCCCCCTTGACAGTTGAGATCCAGACATGGAAAGAATGGGAGCTTTGATGAAGTGGATGGGATCATTTTCATTCAGGTTGGCATTATCTAGGGAGGCAGTCCTGGGTGTTCAGAAGAAACCAATGGTCATTTGATGGGAGCAGGGGTAGGGGACACAAAGAGCAACTTCTCCACTTTGTTTTAGATCAGCACTGTTCCATGACACAGGATAGAACCTCAACAAACTTTCTTGTTTGGCTTTTGAAGGCATCAATATGAAAACAAATCATATAGTACTTAATTCTGTTATTATAGTTTGTTAGCCAGTTGGTATTTACAAAATACCTATTATATCCCAGGCACTGTGCTAAATGCCTGAGATGAAAGGAAGACACAAGACAGTCCTTAGACAAGACTGTCTAAAAGTTCACAGTCCAATGGGGGAAACAACATGCCAATAACTATGTACAAACAAGCTATAGACAGGATCAATTGGAGATGATCAATAGAGAGAAAGCATTAGCATTGAGAGGGATCAGGAAAGACTTCTTGTAAAACATGGGATTTTAACTAGAACTTGAAGAAAGGGCAACCAGGACACAGAAATGAGGAGGAAAAGCATAGCAGACATGGGGACAGCCTAAAGTCAGGAGATGGGGTGTCTTCTTTGAACAACATCAAGGAGACTGATGTCTTTGTATTACAGACTGCATGGTGGGGTGTAAAATATAAGAAAACTGGAGAGAAGGAGGGGGCCAGGTTATGGAGGGTTTTAAAAGCTAAACAGAAGGTTTAATATGCCTCCTCAGAGGCAAGGGAGCCACTGGATTTGATTAAAAGGGATGGGGGTGTGTGTGGCACAGTCAGACTTATGCTTTAGGAAGATCAATTTGACAGCTGAGTGGAAAAGAGCTGTTTGTGAAGAAGGGGGAATGAATAAAAGGAAGAATACTAAAGTGGAATTATGTTTCTACCAGAGAAGGAATAATTTCCCTTTTTCATTCTGAGGGCAGAGACATTGTCAGAGTTCTTGCTTCCCTTAAAGATGCATCTAGTTTGAGCAGGGCACATTGACTTAAAATACTTTGTGCCTGGTTTGGTTTAATGGGTTTTACATTTATTGTTTATCATAAATTGAATCCAACACAGCTGGTTTGGCATTCCAAGGAATGCTACATTTATTGGAAAGCCAACACCAGCCAGAAAGCAGCTTGGGCTGAGCTTTTTTTCAGAAAGGTTGGCAAGTGTGTTTATTGGTGGCACATCCAATCAACAGCAGGTCTGTAGAATGTGAGCATTTTGGGACCAGGGTGAAATTTGTCTCCGAGTCCATTTCTCATATATCATAGTTACAGATTTCAGAACATCACCAAATTTTAAAGCTGCAAGCAACCTAGTCCAACCATCCTCCTTTTACAGTTGAGAAGATAGAGGATCACAGACGTGAAGGTCATCTAAAACTGCCCAAGGTCATCTAAAAAATTAAGGGCAGAATTTGTCTTAGAATTCTTATCTCCTGAGTTGTGATTAGGTGTTTTTCACTCCTCTGCCCCAGTGTCCCCAGCAAGCAGCCAACTTGGGGTAGAGCAAAGAGTGCTGCTCCAGGAGTCAAAACATCTGGGGCAGAGTCCTTCCTACCTCTGATACTTCTTAGTTCTCCAGCCATGGGCAAGTCAAGTAACTTCCCTGAACTTCAGTGTCTTCATCTGTAAAATGGAGATAAAATGCTTATACTAGCAGGGATGTTAGAGTAGAGTTTTGTAAGACCTAAATAATTCAATGATATCTAATATTTATGTGGTGCCTACTATGTGCCAGATATGGTACTAAGCACTTTATAAATATTATTTCATTCGGTCTTCATGATCTCCCTGGTAGATAGGTGTTATTAATGCTCATTCTATAGTTGAGGTAGCTAAGGCAAACCCAGGTTAAATGACTTGCCCAAGGTCACAGAGCTAGTAAGTATCTGAAGTCAAATTTGAACTCAGGACTTCCTGTCTTGAGGCCCGGTCTTCTATTGACTGTGCCATCTAGAAACCTAGTTTCTACTTGTTTTCTTTGCCTCAACTTGACCTGATCTGTATTGTTCTCCAGGTATCTCATAGAAACAATGTGCATAGTTTCAACAGAATCATACAATCTCAGAGGGAGAGGGCACTTTAGATACAGGTTAGGGAGATTTTTCTTACATTGAGTCAAAGTTTATTGAATGTTTGAAACAAGCCTTCAATGGCAAGACATTTGAAGGAGGTGAAGATGGAAAAGGCATACAGAGAATCTTGGACATTATCATTACTTTAAAAAAGATTCTGAGAGAACATCTGTAACTCCCTTCTCACATGACTAATTCTCATGTATATACAATTACATGTCTACAATTATCTGTACAAATAAGTTAAACATGCCCCAAGAAAATCCATGATGATAATGATGATGAGGAGGAGCATGGCTAGAATTTATATAGTACTTTAAGGTTTGCAAACTGCTTTACAAATATCTCATTTTAACCTTAAAACCATCATGGGAAGTAAGAAAGAAGGAGGGAAACAAGGATTTGTTAAACACGTACTATGTGTCAAGCACTATGCTAAGTGCTTTACAAATATTACTTCATTTGATCCTTACAATCACCTTGGGAGGTGAGTGCTATTATTATCTTCAATGACCAAATAGGAAACTGAGGCAGATGGCAGTTAAATGACTTGCTCGGGGTCACATAGTTTTTAAATGCCTGAAGATCTCCCTGGCTCCAGTTCTCTCTCTCTTCCTCTCTCCCTCCCTCCCTTCCTGACTCCCTCTCTCTCTCTCTCTCTCTCTCTCTCTCTCTCTCTCTCTCTCTCTCTCTCTCTCTCTCTCTCTCTCTCTCTCTCTCTCTCTCTCTCTCTCTCTCTCTCTGTCTGTCTTCTGTGCTATCTAAGTACCTCTGATACCTAATGAAGGTATCAGAGGAGAACAGACAGACTTTCATAAGTGTAGACCCATTAGATGCACAACTCTACCATCACATAATTGAGTAAAGATGTAGAGATTATGACATCCTATTATGCTTGTTGACTGATTTCATATATATATATATATATATATCAGTCAACAAGCACTATATATACCACACCATATATATATATATATATATGTATATATATATATATATATATATACAATCAATCTTAAAGCACTATATATACCTATACACACACACAAAATTTGATTTGTAGAGCAAAATATTACTTTAAGGGTTTTTTGTAACAAGTTATCTACCATGCATATATTAAAATTATAAAAGATTTCTTGAAAGGCATAATAGCAAAAACAACTTTGATAATCACCTGATCATCAATGTCAAATGAGGCATAAAACATGGAGATATATACTCACTGAAAATATTCTCTACTGTCATGGAGGGTATCCAGTGCAGAATCCAAGTCAAGGAAGGATTCCTCATAGTGAGATCCTCTAGATTCTCAAGTCATAGAATAGATTGTGGCATGTGGTCTAAAATGTTGGTTTGAACTTATCAAGTTGCTTTGCAATTTTTCCAGAATTTTTTTGTTAAATGGTTTTTACCCTAATAGTTGAAGTCCTTGGGTTTATCAAACACTATGCTACTATGTTTGATTGCTTCTGAATCTTGTGGACCTAATCTGTTCCACTGATCTGTTCCACTTTATATTTTTTAATCAGAACCAAATAGTTTGGATAATTATTGCTTTGCAGTGTAGTTTGAGATCTGGTACTGGTAGGCCTTCTTCCCTACTCCTCCCTTCCCCTTTTCATTATTTCTTTTGAGAATCTTGACCTTTTGTTCCTACAGGTGAATTCTGTTATTAATTCTTCCAGTTCTGTAAAATAATCCTTCAGAGGCTGATTGCTACTGTGCTGAATAAGTAGATTAATTTAGATAGTATTGTAATTTTTATAATACTGGCATAACCCAGCCATCAGCAATTAATTTCTTCAGCTATTAAAATCTATATTTCTGTTAAGAGAGTTTTGTAATTGTATTTGTATAATCCCTTGGTATCTGAACTCCCAGATATTTTATAAATTCAGTAGTTGTTTTGAATAGAATTTATTTTTTATTCTCTTTCTGCTGGTTTTTGTTAGTAATATACACAACAGCTGATGGTTTTGTGGAATTGTTTTATATTTGCTATTTTAAAATGATGTTTTAAATTTTTAGTTGAACCTCTAAGTATGTTAAGTAAATCTCCATGCCATCTACAAAATAAAATAATTTTGTTTCCTCTTTGTGTATCTTTATTTCCTCGATTTCTTTCTCTTGTTCTTTTGCTGTAGTTGGCATGTCTAGAACCTTTGTTCTGTTGTTGTTAAGAAAAAGAAAAAGTATGGAAACCTCTCTACCAGTGAATTTTGGCACCTCTTCTGCAATTTATAGTCTAAGTTGCCTGGGGCATTGAGTGGTTAATTGTGACCCAAGGTCACTCAGCTACCACTTGACTCTGAGTCTGACTCTGGGACCTTCTCTCTATTCATTATATCATCATGCCTCTCATTTCTTAAACTACGTCACACAATAATGGTAACAATGGATATCCTATCATTGTGCATTCTGTGACTTCAGCTAAGTTACTGACAGATATTTTTAACAAAGATCCTTTGGGCATCTTACTAGAGACCTTCCTCCAAAATGATATTAACTCATTAATGATTATAAAAAAGCAACCTTATTTGAATGAACTAACCAAGTCTGAATCTGTACAACTATACTACCATCCAGCCATTTTTCCATTTTGCTAACAAGCATATTTTGAAAATTTTTTATCAAATTCTGTTTTGAAATCCATTAATCTGATTTATAATTCTAGGAACATTATTATGAGAGGAAAAGAAATTTAGTGTGGCATATATATGATTGATATATCAATGTTCATTCATAGTGATCACCAACTTTCTTAGGAATTAAAATCATACTCATTGATCTATGGTTTGAAGAATTCAGCTTTTTCATTTTAAAAATTGAAATAATATTTTTTTCATCTCAAGTTCCATAGTTTTTTCAACCTCCACATTTTTGTCTTTTTTTCTTTCTTTCCAAAAACAATAGTCATTGACTTTGCAATTCCATTTTCAAATTATTTCAGTAGCCTAAGATATAATTTGTCAGGGTTTTGTGCCTTGACTTCACTGAGACACTGAATATTTAATGAAGGAGGAGGTTTCTTTGCCATAACATAGCAAGAATTTTTGACAAGGATACAGTAACCCTTAACTTCTCTGGATTCTTCCCAGGCATCTCCATCTGGAAACAGATCTAGTCAGTATGTTATTAAGGTTTGGTCACTTACATCGTCTAAGGCACCTACCATATCTGAGAAGATATGTATTTTTTTTAACCATATCCTACAGGATAGATGCTGAATGCTCTGAGTTGTCTCATTACTTTTATATACTCAGATTTGCACCAGAGAGACCAGAAGATCTAACTCTGCTGTGAAACTTTCCCTTTAAGGCATCATTGCTCTTCTCCCTCCTTTGGCTAGTACAAGTTAAAAGATTCAGAACATTGTACCATTTGGGATGTTACCTCTTAGAGTCAAAGCAGAATTTAGAGCATGGAAGACCCCATCTTGAGGAGGTGAAGTATTGACTCATGTTCCATATTTGTTCATACGAACAACCCAGAACAACTTCAGATCCTGCAGCACAGTGGTTCTCAACCTGTGGATTGCGACCCCTTTGGGGGTCGAACGACCCTTTCACAGGGGTCACAGGGATCGCCTAAGACCATTGGAAAGCACATATTCCCAGTGGTCTTAGGAACTGAGACACTGCTCTATCCCTCTCCAAGCAGGTCTGTCCACATGCAGATACACCCATATACGAGTATTAGAGAGTTGCGGCATTAGGAAGGTTGAGAACCACTGCTTTAGCAGATCAACCAACGCCTAATCAGTGGATACTGTCGGTAAGGAGGCTGTACTACTTCATCACTTGCAGTTTCCTGGCAGATGTGCTGATATAGAAACTTAAACTGGATCACCCAATGGATCAATCACCATAATAGGTCATTCTATAGATCATGAACTTTTCAGCTTCTAAGTCCTAACTGGAACTGGCTGAATTATTTTTCTGGCAGTAGGCATGGGATATATACCTAAGGTCAACTGTCAGTCTTTTATCTGGGCATGACCTTGGAGGAACTAGAGGCCACAAAGATAGATTGAGGTATAGAATACCAAACAAGCAGCTAAAATAGCATTACAGGCAGAGGGCTCCACACCATCCCATTACCAGGTAGTCCTTGAATACAGGAGCAGACTATTCTCTTGACCTATGAGCCAGTTGTACTTTCTATAAGCTGGAGTAAAGGGTACTAAGTAGGCTCCTTCTCTAAGACTTGAATGATTAGTCTGGGAGTCCTATTGGCTAGGTCTATTCTTAGTCTGTATCAATTCATCAACCAGTCTTTGCTATGCTGGTCTTTAACTCTGAACTCCACTACCCAAGTCTTTGCTGACCACTGTTGGAAGGGGAGGAAGAATATGTTTTTCCATAATGTCCTTGGTTTGTGTTGGCAATGGGGCTGCATACCTAGTGAACTGGCAGAAATATGCAGCTTAGAGAAATACATAGGAGTAAGTACACTATGTGAGTGTCCCACCAAACTATGATCTCAAAAACTGGGGAGACTTTTTGGAAAGGAATGTTGTATGGGCCCATGGCTTAGCAAAGGCAAATGAGTCAGGAGGAGGAGAGATAGAAGTGCCCAAATAATTGTGGGTCACAAACTGAGCCACTTCCTCCATCTTGGTGAACTGAGCACAACTCCCTCCATCTTGTGTTGTGTACGAGCTCACCAATTAAAGGACCTCCTTGCCATATTTCCCACCCCAATTACCCCTCCACAAGATTATTCCTATGTATTAACACCTGTTCTGGGAGACTTCAAAGGTTCCTGGATCTCTTGAATCAGGTTGGTCATTCATGTCAAGGTATCTTATCTAATCAACTGACTGTTACAATATCCCTCCCAAACTCCTTTTGCCCAAAGCAGCCCCACTCCTTTGTGGTTTAAACATATGTAAGCTTTGTCCTTCTGTTCCTCCAGGGAGTCTCTGCCTGTACTTGTTGGAAAACTCAGTAAATCCCAAGGAAAGTTTGAAACTCTGTACGCTCATTACTTGTGTGCCTCCCACATAATCAATATCCAGTCCATTTTGCTCACTGCCACGGACCCAGAAAAATGGGAAGATTTCAGGACAATCTTCCATGTTGATGGACAGTCTGCTTTCTTCTCTCTCTTTTACCTCTGCATCTTATGTCCCATAATACCTCATGTTCCCTTTCACATTCGCATCTCCACAAGTCCAGTTTTGTTCCTGAGGGCTGGCAGTAGCAGCAGAATTCAGAGGAGGGCAGTTTTATCAATATACTTGTCTTAGCCTATTTTTGCGAAGTAGATGGGGACAAATCCCCCTCCTGCACCCCTCCCCCACCTCCATTTTACAGCTGAGAAAACCGTAGTAGAGAGAGGTTATGTAACAAGTTAAGAGCAGAGGAGGAAGGGGACTCTTTCTCTGTCACCATTCTTTTTCCTAGACTGTGCAATTTCTATTACTACTTAAAGGTGGTGGTGGTAGGGGACACCCAAAGACAAAAGGGTAATAAATACATTAAGGAGGAGAAACTTACCTTTTTTTTCCAGTCTATGAAAAGTGGTTAATGTACTCACGCAGAGCCAAAGAGCTGGCCTGTTCACAGACATGTAGTGATCTGAAAGAGAGTCACGCTCAATTCTGTTACAGGCTTCATTTCCTATCCCCAGCTGGTGTGTTGTTGCTACTGTTCCAGGCGTGAGCCAAGTCATTGCAGAGCTCTAAATGAGGGGTCTTGTCGAGCAATACTAATATGTTGATTTCTCCCCATCCTGCCTAATGCAGACAATGGTGCTCTTAATAGTAACAATGTGCCAGGGATATGAAATGCTTGTCACACTATCTGTTATGAACTTGACTCTTAGGGGAACAGCAGTCTATCTTGACCACATTTAAGCGCAAGGCAACACCATCAGCTGCAAAATTAATCTTCCTTCTACATGACACAAATTGATTAAAGAACCATTTGGTCAGAAGGAGGAGGAGGGGAGGGAAAGGGGAGTCGAAGGATCTTAGATGCTAGAAAAGCCTTTTGTTTCCAAGTACCTTATTTTTGACAACCAAAAAGTGCCAGGAAAGTGTGTGTGTGTGTGTGTGTGTGTGTGTGTGTGTGTGAAAGAGAAAGAGAGAGAGAGAGAGAGAGAGAGAGAGAGAGAGAGAGAGAGAAAGAAAGAAAGAGAGAGAGAGAGAGAGGGAGAGAGGGAGTGAGAGAAAGAGAGAGAGAGAATATTCGCCTTTGGGGTTTAGCTGGCAGGATTTAGCTTGGCTTATTCTTTTTGCTGGCTTCAAGGTTGCTGTTAACAATGCAAGAGTGTGTTGATAATTACAATTAATGAAGAATGGCTCAGCCCTTTCTGGCTTGCAGTAAAACTCCCGCCTAGTGGCAGGGTCATATAGGGAACAGAGACTTGGCTCTTTTAACTTCATCAACCATACATCGATATTTCCCGAGAGTCTAGATTTTAAGGAAAGAATGACTATTTTTAAATAAAAAGACTTCAATACAGTGACCATTCGTGATTCTAGAGGACTGATACTACCTCATTTATTAAGCCTTTACTGTATGCCAAGCACTGTGCTATACATTGGGAATACAAGAACAGGTAAATAGAAAGACATTTCTTGCCCTCATGGAGCTTGTTTTCTGACTGGGGAAGATAGTGCATAGAAAGAAACCAAAAAGCTTGGAAGGGAACAAAGAGGCATCAGGAATAAGAGCTGGAGCACGGCATCTGAGGTCTGGAGCATAGCCTCAAGAGGGATATTATTTTTATTATTCTTTATTGCAGGACGCAAATCCTTTCCATTTTGTTGTTGTTTGGTCATTTTTTTTTCCAGTCACGTCCAACTCTCCATGACCCATTTGGGGTTTTCTTGGTAGAGATACTGGAGAGGTTTGCACCTTCCTTCTCCAGTTCATTTTACAGATGAGGAAACCGAGGCAGACAGGGTTAAGTTACTTGCCCAGAGTCACACAGCTAGGAAGTGTCTGAAGATGAATCTTCCTGATTCCAAGTCCCGTAATTTATTTGCTCTACCATCTAACTGCCTATACCTTTACATTTATATACCACAACAGGTTCAGCTATTCCCCAGTTCATGGGCATATCTTTATTTCGTGTTCTTTGTTACAACAAAAAGAGCTACTGTAAGTATTTTTATTTATCTATCAATCAGTTAATATTTATTAAGTATCTATTGTATGCAGGACACTATCAACATCTGGTCTACAAATTATAGTCTTAAAATTTTTCTTAGAACATACAAACATATAGTCAGTCAATGAGCATTCATTAAGTGCTTATATGCTTGCTGATTGATTGACTAATTGTATGTGATCCTGGGCAAGTTATTTAATCTCTCAGTGTTCTAAGAAAAACTCAGACTGTAAGTTGTAGGGCAAATGCTAAGATGAACAGAATGCCTTGCATATAGTAGACATTTAATAAATATTGAGTATGTCAGAGGTAAGACATAACCAAGGTCTTTTTTGGCTTCAAAGCTATTTTTCTTTCCACCACACCAGGTTACATCTCTCTCTACTATTGAAACAAAAGAAATAAAAATATGGATTGTTAAACATTTCTTTTATCTGAAGAGGAGTTGGTGTTACCATGAGGATTTTGTATTTATGCATCAATGCCTAATTTTTAATAGCAACAGCCACTAAATAAAATCACTTTTAACACTAGAGTAGAAACAATTAGCATGTCTCTCCAATTAAGATAGGATTTTACATTAAAGAAAAGTCTCTTAGATTTTTTTTTTCTTGGCATGCTGATCTTTCCATTAAATTTGCATCTAAACAGGCTGGGCAAATTCCTGGCAAGCTCTCTCCCAAGCAGAGGCCAGGCATTTGTCTGAGAACTTCAGTGAGGAGGAGTCAGCACTCATAAGATTTGTTTAGATATTGCTTAGTCATAGTCAGTGAAAAGCAATGAGCCTGGAATTTGTGATATTGGAAAATCAGGAAGACTAGCTATTTCCTGCTCTCCTGGAGAGGAATAGCCAGATCAATATTGCTATGGCTGGTTCCTAGTAACCCAATCAACCATTTCCTAGTGATTCAAGGTTCCTGTGTGCCCTGGATAGAGAAATAATTCATGTTGGACACTTCCCTTTTTAAGATTTCCAGAATAGCGAGTGAAATAGGGTGTCTTTGATCTTAGGGTATCTGAGTACTTGACAAAGCCAAACTGCCAAGCTTTTATTTGGAAATGGAAAGATCTCCAATGATGCCACCTGAGTCAAGGACAAATGCATAGCAACCCATATTGCCATAACTACTTCGATATCTGGATCTCTGTTGCTACCCATTAGGCAACACCTTTGCCTGATGCCTCCCAATCAATCAGAGTACAAAGACTGTTGCTTACAACTAAGGATGACTGCAAATTTTCATTTTTAAATTTTTATTGATGATTTGCAAAGTGAGAAAGAGCATATTATAGTAGACAAGGAACCAGCTTTGAAGTCATGAAGACCTGGGGTCAATCTCTGCATTGAATGTGTGATTCTGGGAGAAAAACAGTCTCTCAGTAGCTCAGAAAACACCAAGAAGATACGTGGAAGAAGAAGAGAAGGTGCCAACCTGCTCATGTAGAAGGAACTTTTTAGGAGCTCCCTATACTGAAGAAATTACTATTCCTGCCAAAATAAAAAAAAAATTACTTGAAAATTAGAATAAATTATAGTGCTCCATTTAAAGGCTGGTCAGTGACTGAGGTCTTTTGGAGGCAGAGCATGGACTCAAAGAATAATTTTTCTGTCTGATGTTTTTTTTTTTTTTTTTTACCTGTGAGTTATCAAATACGCTCTCTGAATTTAAGTCCACTTCCCTTTGGATGCTGTATGTACTGGTGTGACACTGTGTCATAGACTTTTGGGAGACGTTTTCTACCAACTGTTGTGACTATTCCATTTTAGTAACACTTTCTTTTTGCTTTTTGGAGGGGGCAGTTGGGGCTAAGTGATTTGCCCAAGGTCACATGGCTGGTAAGTGTTAAGTGTCTGAGGTCCTCCTGACTCAGGGCTGGTGCTCTATTCACCGCACCACCTAGCTGTCCCTTAGTAAATGCTTTCTTAAAAATTGTCTGGCTTACTAGTTAAAATCAACTGATAATTATGGGTATGCACTGGTGGGGACTTTTGGGACAAAGCATTAGAAAACCACTGTAACCTTGAGGGGAGGAGTAGCTAGCTGCTTGGTGGAGATCTGACTTGTCACTGCTATTGGGGGCTGAGAGAGTAGCTCCAGAAAATGTGCTACACTTAAAGCAGTAAGCATTTATCAAGCATTTGCTATGAATCAAGTACTGTGATAAATACTAGGGATATGAAGGTAAAAACGAAACAGTTCTAGCTCTCCAATTGTTAACAGTTAATTTAGAAGAACTTAAAACTAGTTTCGTACCTTTGTGGAATCAACTGTATAACTAGAGTTAAAAAAAAACTTTTTTAGGGTTAAAAATATTCAAAATACATTTTAAAGTATCTCAAAGTTGGAGGGGACCTCAGAGCTCATCTACAACACCTGAACAAGGATCCCTTCTCCAATAACTTTTACAGGTGGTTATCTAACCTTTGCTGATCACTTTCAGCAAAGGGGAGTGCCTTTCCTCTGAAGGAAAGAAGGGAAGAGGGAGAAGGGAAGGAAAGAAGCAAGGGATATAGAACTTAGGATGTGCTAGGCTAGGCAGTTAGGCAGCATAGTGTCTAGAGTGCCAGCCTTGGAGTCAGGAAAATTCCTCTTCATGAGTTTAAATCTACCCTCAGATACTTACTAGCTGTTAGACCCTGGACAAGTCACTTAACCCTGTTTGCCTCAGTTCCTCGTCAGTAAAATGAACTGAAGAAGGAAATGCCAAACCACTCTAGCATCTCTGAAGAAAATTCCAGATGGGGTCATGAAAACGTGAAAATAACTGACCAACAAAACCTGGGTTTTAGTCTTAAAGATGCCATAACTAGCTGTGTTTGCTTCGGCAAATTACTTCAGACTCTTTAGGTCTCTCTTTCCAAGGTATTTTCCAGCTTTAACATCCTGATTCTATGTAATACAGAGCTTAGTTTGAGAAAATGTCCCATAAAAATGAAACTTCCATGAGGAAGATAGAGGTTCAAGAGGAGACAAGTGTTATTATTACTGGGTACTTGAAGTAAACTTTAATCTTGATTGGGGAAAGTCACTGTGGGGTGTGTGAGTGTGTGCGTGTGTGTGTGTATGTGTGTATGCGTGTGTGTGTGTGTCTTTGGGGATGGGCAGAAAGTAAGGGACAATTGGGAAAGGAAGTTTCCCAACACTTCCCCTAGAAATCTGATTGCCATGCTGTTTCTTTAGGTCATTTTCAACCAAGAATAGATATAGAAGTAAAAGAAATAACATATCATCTATCTATCTGTCTATCTATCTATCTATCTATCTATCTATCTATCATCTATCAATCTATCTATCTTTCTATCTACAGATTTACATATACCTAGAAATATATAGATACCTATACACAGATAGATATAGATATCTAGAGAAAGAAAAAGAAAGGAAGGAAGGAAGACAGAAAAAAAAGAAGAAAAGAGAAACAGGTACACACAGAGAGAATGACACTGTTCTCTTCTGTCCTCAAGAGAGAGCTGTTAAGAACAGTTAGGGGAAGTTGTACTATAGGGGAGGAAAAGATTATGCCTTGCTTTAGTGAGGACAAGCAATTAATTCAGAAGCCCAGTTGCATATACTTAGTTATACTGGATGCCCTGTTAAAGGCCGTACAGAGAGAGCCACATACATAAGCATAGATCCAGCCCTTTGTGAAGTGTCCATTTTCTAAAGACTTTTGGATTCCCAGAAGAAAAATGCAATCAAAAGGAGACCATTTGTTTTGTATGATCAATGAACCATTCACCATAGCCCAGCTGGTCTACTCACTACTGGCCAAACATATCTTACTTATT
The DNA here is from genome assembly GCA_028646575.1 of Pseudocheirus occidentalis. NCBI lineage: Eukaryota > Metazoa > Chordata > Mammalia > Diprotodontia > Pseudocheiridae > Pseudocheirus > Pseudocheirus occidentalis. The sequence continues at coordinate 257,112,200 of CM053595.1, read as the reverse complement.
CCCGCCTCTCCTCCATTCTTCATGCATGGCACATAGTGAGTATTTAATAAATGCTGCTCCATTCATTACATTCCAGGCAATAATCTGCAGTTTATTTGGCTTGTGTCTACACTTATCTCATTGAAACCCTAATATGTCCAAACTGTGTGACTTGAAAGGATGATGTACTCACACTTAGTTTAGAGTATATTTGCTTGGGGCGGCTAGGTGGTGCAGTGCATAGAGCACCGGCCCTGGAGTCAGGAGTACCTGAGTTCAAATCCCGCCTCAGACACTTAACACAAAAAACTAGCCGTGTGACCTTGGCCAAGTCACTTAACCCCAACTGCCCTCCAAAAAACAAACAAACAAACAAATAGAGTACATTTGCTTAATGAAATTGCAAATGAAACATTACACAATCAAACTCCAAAGTGTTTGAGCTCAGGAGATTGACATAGCTAAGATTCTGGAGGCCTTTCTCCTCCATTCCTGGTAACATATGTCCTGGCTCCTAACAAGACTTTGAAGTACTCTCTCCTAGCCTAGATTTGCTTAGCAGGCCCCATTTTGAGCTTTCTATGGCGGAACACGAGCCAATTTTCCCCTCTCTAGCTCCTTTTTCTTTCCTAGGACATCCATATGAACATTTCATGTTTCTTCCTATATTTGACACTTAGTTAAGTATTTAATTATTTTTTTTGGAGGGCAATTGGGGTTAAGTGACTTGCCCAAGGTCACACGGCTAGTTTTTGGGTAGAGTATCTGAGGCTGGATTTGAACTCAGGTCCTTCTGACTCCAAGGTCAGTGCTCTATTGACTGTGCCACCTAGCCGCCCCTTTAATTATCATTTTTATAGACTAACCACCATTTTTCTTATGTCCTAGAATGTAACATATTTCTACCTATAAAAATAATGAAGATTTTTGAAGTAAAGTATAGCATAGGAAGGCATCTTCATTTATAGCAGTTCCATTGGTTCCCATTACACTCTGGACCCTATGCACTTAGTTTTAGACTATTATCTCATGGTTAACTCAATTGTTTCCTCTATTCCATGCTTGAATTATTGAGAAGTAAATTCTCTGCAGGCCAAGCTAGGGGTAATATGGAAAAAAAGTTTCTCACCTGATGATTTCAAACTCTTAACTTGATTTTTCTCATGAAAATGCAAAATTAATGAAACTCAGTTATTCTCTCGGTTATCAAGGGAACTAATGGTATGATTTTGAACAGCTCATTTAGTTCTTTCATGGCATTATAGAGTAACATGCTTGATCTATATATATTTTTAGGATCTCATGGTCTCATTACTGGATAAGTGATTTCAAAGAGCAGACAGCATTAGCAGTTAATTTAGACTGTCTAATAAAATCCCTGATGTGACTTTAAAAACATTCGGTTCTTTAGTACTGCCAGAGGATTAACATTTCTATTCCTTAAATGTTTTCAAGACAAAGGTGAAAGTGGTCAATATATGTTGCCAAATATAGGTGCAGCCTATAGATGACCATTTATGCATCCATTCATTCAAGAATTACTTCATACTTTTTATACCCAAGATGCCATGCTTGGTGCATGGGGAACACCAAAAAGGAGCACATTAAGGCATGGTCCCCATGCATAAGTGGACTGCAATTCATGTTTAACAATGCACAGAGTGGGTCAGTAGGTAGGGAAAATAAGACAGGTCTGGGGAGAGGATCAACTGGTCTAGAATCAACTAGGGAAGGGCTCATTTACTACAGAACCTGGCATTCTTCAATCAATAAGAATTTATTTTTGGGGTATCTACTGTATGTTAAGCACTGTGCTAGGTGCTGGGGACATAAAAGAGAAATGAAACAGTACTTGCCCTTAAAGAGCTTGCATTTATTAGGGGTGACAACATGTATGTATATGTATGTATATATGCATATGTGTATGTGTATGCATGTATATATGTGTATGTATAAAGGCAGCTACGTGGTGCAGTGGATAGAGTGTTGGGTCAAAAATCAGGAAGACTCATCTTCCCAAGTTCAAATCCAGCTTCAGATACTTTAAAGCTGTGTGACCCTGGATAAGTCACTTTACTCTGGCTCAGTTTCCTCATCTGGAAAACAAGCTGGAGAAGGAAATGGCAAAGTACTCCAGTGTTTTTGCCAAGAAAACCCTAAATGGGGCCATGAGTAGTTGACACAATTCAAACTACTCAACAACAGCAACAAAACATATATAAATACATATACACATACACATAAATCTGTGCATTTAACATTTATATGTGAATACAAATATATACATATAACAGGATGAATTTATATATATAGGCAAGTTGAGTAAAGAACTTTTTCAGGAAGTTTGGTGTGTTTGTATATACATACACATGCATACACATACATACAGAGAGTATTCCTAATAAAGTGTTAATGTCTTAAAAAGGCACTAAGACTTTAGGAAAACCCTATGTGCATGCATGCATGTGTTTATATGTTTATATGTATATACACATATATGTATGTATCTGTGTAATTATATATACTTATATAAAAATAAATCCTAGGTATTTTTTTTAGCAGCCAGGGAATCAGGAAAGGCCGTATGTAGGAGATGTCATTTGAACTGAGCTTTGAAGGAAACTAGGGATTCTGAGAGGTAGAAGTGAGGAAGGAGTATGTTCCAGGTCTGTGTGACAGGAGACAGATGGTTGTGTATGAGGAATGTAACAAGGCCAGTTTGATTGGACCATAGAATTCATGAAGACACCTTACGAGTAGTAAGTCATTGTGCAAAAGGTATATTGGAGTCAGGGGGTGAAGGGCTTTAAATGCCATTGTGTGAGTGAATGAGTGAAAATGAGTGGTGGGGCCCTCCCCCCTCTCTTCTCTTGCTGTTTCAGTTGGGAAGAATTTGATGAGGTATGCCTCTCCACCAATGAGAGAGGAAGCAGTCGGGAAAGGGGGCTTGACTAAGTTAAGTTATAAATTCTGGTTCTGCACTTTGTAACGTGCCTCTTTCCCAGGATGTCTCATGGGGAAGACTGCCCTCTTCTCCCGGGGAAGAGAACAAACTCTTGTTCTTATCCTAAGACATCTCTGTGTTTATTTTATTTTATTTCATTTTTTTTTACTAAATTAAGGATGAAGGGTTTTTTCAACACAAACACCATCAAAGGAGCTTCCAAGTAATAGGGCATCATTGAAGTTTATTGAGTAGGGCAATCTCCATGGTATTTATTTAGAGGACAGATTGGAAAGGGGAGAGATTATTAGATTTTGGAAGAACAATTAAGAGGCTATTTCAATGGTCTAGCCAAGAGGTGATGCTAAGTGAGTAGAGAAGAGGAAACAAGTGAAGGAGACATTGTGAAGCTAAATTAACTAAAAATTGGCAATTGATCAATTAATCAGTCAATCAACAAGCCTTTATTAGGCTCCTATACCAGGCATTGCGATAGGTGTTGGATTTTTATGTAGGGCAATGAAGAGTTAGGAGTTCAGGATGATTCTGGGGCGACAATCTGGATGACTAGAAAGATGCTGCTGCCCTCTATGAAAACAGTGAAAGTGGAAGAAGGGTGGGTTTGTGAGAAAATATAATGAATTTTGTTTCAGATATATTAAAAATATCAAGCCCAAATGTCCAATAGGAAGACTAGAGATCAGATCAGGAAAGAGATTAGAAATGAACAAATAGATCTGAGGGTCATCTCCATAGAGAAGATAATCTATATACTGCCAGGAATCAATGTGATCAAGAGAATGTAGGGAGAAGAGAAGGTGGCCAATGATGAAACTTTGGGTGACACTCATGATAACAGGGGGTATGATATGAAAGGTTGAATCAGCAAAGGAGGCTGAGAAGGAGCAATTAGACAGGTAGGAGACTCAAGAGGGAGCAATGCCATACAATCCCAGAGGGGAAAGAGGATCTAAGAAGGGGCGTTCTTGGGTATTGTGAGTCTTCAATATGATCATTGATACAATGGAGCCCAGTATAAACCTTGAAGCGCTAATACATGCCGGCTATTATTATTTTTATTGTTGCTATTATTAACCGTTAATTAGCCTAGAGAGATGACTTCAGTTCCTGTGTCCTCTACTACACTTGGGCAGCTTCTAAGCAATGTTTTTAGAGCAATTTAGAGGTGTGCTAGTAAATGTTTTAACTGCCAGCCTTGGGAGATCTATATATGCAGGCTTTGAAGTTTAATCTGCATTATTATCACTTTCTTAAGTCCACATAATCACCAAAACAATGCATCTAGCATCTAGCATTTGTAGAGACAGATTTCTGAGGTGTAGAAGTTCACAGAGAAAATTTAAAATAAGCTCCAAAAGCTGGTTAGAACCATCCACCCACCTCTGCTGTGACTGATCAACAGTGTCAAATGCTGTAGAAGGGTCAAGCAGGATGAAGATTGAGAGAAGTCCATTAGATTTGGCAATTAAATGATCAGTAGTAACTTTGGAGAAAGCAGTTTCCATCAAGTGATGAGGTCAGAAGCTAGACTGCATAGGGTTGACTAATGATCTTGAGGAAAGGAAGTATAGGCTAGGAGAAGAAAGAAGTTTTTGTTTTGTTTTCTTTTTCTTTTTGCTCTTTATCTGGACACCTTGGGGGGAGGGAGGGCCCTTCCTTAGGTTTTTAAAGGGAAGAGTGATTCAAAAAGATAGCTTGAGGGGATGGCAGAGTCCTGAGAGAGCTTTGAAAGGAAGGGTGAGACCCAGATGAGTTTATAGGCAACAGGGAAATAACAATAAGGAGTAGATAGAGATGAGATAGACAAACAGAGAGACAGAGAGACAGAAAAAGAGAACTAGGGACATTATAGAAGGGGGAGAGACAAAGAGACAGACAGTAAGACAGAGACATAGAGAGATAGAGAGAGACAGAGAGAAATAGAGCTAGAGAGATGTAGAGAAGGAGAGGGAGAGACAGAGGAGAGACAAGAGACAGAGAGATAGAGAGACACAAAGACAGAAATAGAGACAGAGACAGACAGAAACAGAGATGCAAGGAGACAGAGAAATGATTATGGGAAGAGAATAGACTGGAGGAGAAAGGATTAAGAGTGCATGCAGAAATGATGGGGTTTAGGCTCTGGGAACCCCCTTGAATCTTCCTGCTTGATAAAGCATTTGCTCAAGTCCATAAACCTTTAATTATTACTAGGTCCAAATCTCTGTTACTCTTAACCTAGCCTAGACCTAAATAGTCCACCTACTTCTCACCCTTGTTCCAAATCAAAATATCTATACCCAAGTCCGTTACCCTTAAACTAACTTAGCCATCCATTGTCTGTCATCTCCAGGTAGCCTTCAGCTATTTCCCACCCTTATTCCCATCCCAGCGTCTGACCTCAGTCCCATAAAGAACCTCCTTAGACTCTTCCTCAATACCTTCCCCAAACCCCTCCTCTAGACCACCCTAGATCCCTCTCACAGTCTTTCTATATATAAAAGCCATCTTGCTTCCATGAAGGCATAGAGATTCAATCTAGCTCAAATTCGTTCTGTGCCAGATTGCTCTATACAAACTCAAATACTTAGACTCCTTTAAGAGTCTACCCATTATGGAGAATCTTTAATAAACTTTGCTTTTTCAATTTAATGTAATCATAATTATCCATTTTGCATTTTATAATACTCTCTAATTCTTGTTTGGTCATAAAGTCTTCCCTTCTCCATAAATCTAACAGGTGAACTATTCCTTGCTGTCTCAGATTGCTTACAGTATCAGCCTTTATACCTAGATCATGCACCCATTTCAACTTGATTTTGGTATATGGTGTTAGATACTGGTCTATGCCCAGTTTCTGTTATACTGTTTTTCAGTTTTCCCAGCAGTTTTTGTCAAATAGTGAGTTTTTATCCCAGAAACTGGGGTCTTTGGGTTTATCAAACAGTCATTGACTGATGAGTCTTATGTACCCAATCTATTCCATTGATCCACTACTCTATTCCTCAACCAGTACCAAGTAGTTTTGATGACTGCTGGTTTATAATACAGATTAAAATCTGGTATGGCTAGGCTACCTTCCCTAGCATTTCTTTTCATTAATTTCCTTGATATTCTGGACCTTTTCTTCTTTCAAATGAATTTTGTTACTTTTTTTCTAGCTCTATAAAGTAATTTTTTGGTAAATTGATAGGTATGTCAACTTTCTGTTCAAACAAAGCCAATGTAACCAAGATTAAGAGGGAAGCAGAAAAATGGGAAAGAATGTTTACAACCAGTATCTCTGATAAAGGCCTCATTTCTAAAATATACAGAGAACTGAGTCAAATCTATAAGAATACAAGTCAATCCTCAGTTGATAAATGGTCAAAAGGCTATAAACTGGCAGTTTTCAGAGGAAGAAATTAAAAATATCTATAAGCATATGAAAAAATGCTCTAAATCACTATTGATTAGAGAAATGCACATTAAAACAACTCTGAGGTATCATATCTCACAGGTCAGATTGGCTAAGATGACAAAACAGGAAAATGACAAACGTTGGAGAGGATGTGGAAAAATTGGAACACTAATGCATTGTTGGTGGAGTTGTGAACTGATTCAACCATTCTGGAGAGCAATCTGGAACTATGCACAAAGGGCTATAAATAATTGCATATCCTTTGACCCAGTAATACCACTTCTGGGGTTGTATCCCAAAGAGATCATAGAAGTGAGAGGAAGACTCTTATGTACAAAAATATTTATAGCAGCTCTTTTTGTGGTAGCAAAGAATTGGAAATTAAGAGGATGCCCATCAATGGCTAAACATGTTGTGGTATATGAATGTAATGGAATACTATCATGGTATAAGAAATAAGAAGCAGATGGACTTTATAATAACCTGGAGAAATTTATATAAAGTGACAAAGAGTGAGAAGAGCAGAACCAGGAGAAATTTGCACACAATTATAGATACAATGTATGTGTGATGACCAACTTTGAGAAACTGGACTCTTCTCAGAAATGCAGGGTTATAAGACAACTCCAAAAGACTCATAATGAGAGAGATGTCTACATTCGTAGAAAGAACTAGAAAGATTAGAGTTAGAATGCAGATTGAAGCAAACTACCTGTTCTCTTTCTTTTTCTTGTTTGCTTTTGTTTCCTCTTTCCCATTGTTCATTCTATCAGTTACAATCCTTTTTTATAACCTGATTAATGTCTGATGTGAAAGTATTTGCAGATCCTATACTTGATTGCATGCTGCCATGGGGGGAGAGGGGTGGAATTTAAAACTGAAGGGATTATGAAACTGAATCTTATAAACTAAAAGTAAACAAACAAATGAATAAACACACACAAAAAACTTTGCTTTTCTTTGGTTGAGAGAAAACTTGAGTCAAATTCATTCATCAGGACCCGGTGTGTTGATATTTTGGGATATCAAGTACCCCTTAACCCCAAACCTCAGCATAAAGATTGATTTTGACTAGGAAAAAGTTTCCCTCTTATCAGAGATTTGAACAAATAGCTCTGTTTCTCTCTCTCTCTCTCTCTCTCTCTCTCTCTCTCTCTCTCTCTCTCTCTTTCTCTCTCTTTCTCTCTCTTTCTCTCTCTTTCTCTCTCTGTCTGTCTATCTTATCTCTCTCTATTGGGACTAATCTCAAGGTATATTGAGATGTAGAGAAGAGGAGAGGAGGTATTTCACAGCAAAAGACCTCTGTTTCCTCAGTAAAGTATGAGATGAGGTTCTGAGAAGATTTGAGGGTGGGGAGAGGTGTTTTGGAAAGCTTGAGGAGAAGAATACCCCAAATCACAGAATAACCATTACATCTATATAAGACTTTAAGGTTTGCCATGTACTTTCTCTATATTATTTCAACTGCTTAGTGACTAAGGCAGGACAAGGACCGAGCCAGGACAAAATTAGACCTGGAATGCTGCATCCTGACTATTGAGTTAAATGTTCTTTCCATAGCTCAAAGTTGAGTTGAAGGTTTTTGAACTTACCCCTTCCGTTCTGTACTCCCTCCCCAACTTTTTAGCATCTTCCGATCACTAGGTGAATGAATTCTTTGAAAAGGAGACTATTTTCTGATATGGTATCTCCATTTCATTACTCTGATGAGGAAGCCAGCCTCAGAAGAGCAAATACGCGTTAATAGCTTCTTCACATCAGATTTCTCTAAGGTATCTAATTGGTGTAATTGCCCACCAAATGATTATTAATTATGTTAGAATCTATGCATGTGATTCTGGAGTCATCCAAGATTTGCACTACTCATCTGGAATCCATGGGCCTGTTGAGGTAATGAAAGTCACAGTTTAGTCCCTGTTTGCATTTTTTTGGGAAGGTATTCTACAGAAAGATATATTTGTCAGATGTGTTTCAGTTGCATTATTTACACAATTGTTTTTTTTTCCCTCCCTGCTTTCCAAGTTATTTGATTATACTATGTCTGAATTCTGTTTTAACCAAAGGCTGTCTTATATTGATTGTAGTAGTTGAATGGTTTCTGGCTTTTTTCACTTAGCTGATTTCAATCATGAGAGCTATAAAAAAAAGATAAGTTATTGACCAATTTCTTCTCTAGCACCTCTACCTGGGTCTTCCTCTCTTTATTAAAAGGGAAAGGGGCCAAAAGTTAGTAAAATTAATTATTTCACAGAAGCTGTACTTATTCCTAATTGGGCAGAAATAGCAAATCACAATATTAGTGTTTTCCCTCTGAGACCACTCTTAATTTATCCTGTCTATAATCTTGTTCATATATAGATATCTGCATGTTGTCTCCCCCATTAGACTGTGTGCTCCTTGACAGGAGAGACTATTTTTGGATTTTTACCTTTCTTTGTATCTTCAATACTGTATTCAGTTCATTTCTTCTCTTTATGATTAGTTAATTCCTAAATTATTTATTGTCTGTTGTGATTATTCCTTTTTCAACATAATATAAACTTTTACTCTTCTCATATACTTGTAGTTAATTTGTATTGTGTGTATGTGTTTGTGTGTGCATATCTTGCCATCCCTATGTCCTATTTTCCTGCAACCAATTCATAATGTATGCCTAATGTATCAACAAGGTATGCCTTTAGTTAGCTGAAGTAAATTGTGGTTGGAGTCAGGCAGGCAAAGTGTGTTAAAGTTCAAGTCATATCATGATCAGAAGACTTCAATACAACTGGAAAGGCTAGATGGGAACCATTTGGTCAGAGAGGACTTAGGCCAAGACAATTTGAAACAGCTCTACAGGGGTAGCAATTATTTTAATGAAGTAAGGTTATTGATTGACTGTAGGCTTTTAAATACGTAGGCCCAGGACTGACTGGTTGACCCCATTTTCAGTCAATCAACATTTATCAAACCAGACACTGTGCCAAGCATGTTCTAGCTGTTAAAAGGAACATTGTTTAATTGTGATTATTTTTTTATGGGCATAGGAAGTCATTTTCTTATACTCATAAACCTATGGTATTGGTATGAGATAGTAAGGTCATCTATTCTGATATTTGTTAATTATCATAGGGATTTCTATGTTGAAACTTAAGAAGATTGTTATGGGTAGGATATGAAGATAACAGTTGGATCCTCATTGAAATGTTCATTTAGGAAGGGTCCTTATTGACAGTAAATGTCCTTAAAGTTCTAGGTACTTTAATTATTCTTTCTGTAAAGTTGGTATGATATTTCTTTCAATATAGATCTCCATTGTAAGCAGTTCACTAGCTCTCTTGGTAATTCTATTCTAAAAATAAAATTATACCCAAATTTTATAACTTTGTATTACCTTTGACCTTAAGACCTCACAAAGCTTTGGGGTAGTGAGGACTAGGTGTGATCCCAGGGACTGACTCAATGGGGTCATTGTCTCTTTTTGGTCTGTTATTCCCCCATCTAAACTCCAACAACAGCTTTGATAGTGCTTATGCCTGGTTTTCCCCAGTTGTGAGTAAAAATAATCTTTACTTCCCATACATGCACTAGAGATAATGAATTAAATTGGAAACAGAGCAGCTTTTATTTCACTTTACAAAAAATTAAGACGATGCAAAGGACTCATATGAACTCATAAGCAGATGCAGAAAATGTACCTAAGGCCTTCAGAGGGCTTGTAGGAGCTCATGATGACATATAAAAAATAGATACAACTCTCAGAGAGCTCCAAGACATGGCCTCATACATAAGACGTTGAGGTTCAGTAGCATTGTCCATGGGTTTCCCTCTCGTCTCATGTGAATGAGCACGTACCTGCTTCTGCCATATGTTTCAGAAGCAATTCTAGTACAATGAGGGGCTGGCCAATAGAGCTCCATCTCCAGAGCACGGGCCGTGTCCTCAACCTGTTGCTAGCAACATTGACGAGGGTAGAAAGACTAATTTTGGAAAGGCATAGTGACAGGTAATGAGAGGACCTTGATCCCCAATTTAGAGCATTCACAGAGATGCTGTAACTTATTCTACTTTGCCAACCATCCCAGGAAGAAATAGACTGCTGAGCCAGAACTAGGCTATGTTCAAAAGGCACCAATCAGTCAAAATGACTCTCTCTCTCTTTTCCTCATTCCCTTCTGATTATGGTGGAGAGAGAGTGAGGCACACACACACACACACACACACACACACACACACGCATAGACAGAGAAAGAGTGAGAGACAGAGACTGTCTTTTTTAAAATTTTATTCTCATCTTAAGAAATAAGAAATTAAAGAATTTCCATAACATAGTAGAATAGAAAAAGATGATTGTACATGATTCTGTAAATCTATTTATAAAAATTTTAAATTATTTGATTATTATTTTAAATTATTAAAGATATCTATTTTTTTCTTCTCTCCCCACCCTAGAGATGGCTACAAATATGTGTATATATGTCTATATTTATATATACACAAATATGTGCATATATATGTATGTGTACGTATGCAAATATATACATATACATATACATATACAAACATATATACATTAGCCTAACCACTGCTATGTTTGATGGAGAAACTCCAATCTGAGGAGATTTCTTCTTGGGCCACATGGATAAATTCATGTAATTTTGATGTGACCCAAGGCAGTCATTGGATATATGAACTTTAACTGCCCCCTCTAGGCCCTTCCTCCATGCTGAGACACAGACCCATCATGCTGCATTTTGTTTTGTTTTTGGAGGGGGGAAGGCAGGGAAATTGGGGTTAAGTGACTTGCCCAAGGTCGCACGGCTAGTAAGTGTTGTGTCTGAGCTCAGATTTGAACTCAGATCCTACTGACTCCAGAGCCTGCTCTATTCACTGCACCACCTAGCTGCCCCTGTGCTGTGTTTTAATCAGTGATTTTGATAGAAGCAGATGGTGGCACAGTGGATAGAGCACTGAGTCAGGAGCAAAGAAGAGTTCAAATTCGGCTTCAGATGCTTAACTGTGTGACCTAACTATAACTATAGCGAGTCACCTAACTATATCTGCCTTAATTTCCTCGACTGTAAATGGGAATAATGATGGCACTTGCTTTCTAGTATTGTTGGGAGGATCAAATTGGATAATGTTTATTAAAAGAAAAGTGTCTGGTACAAAGGTACTGTATAAATATTGTTCTCTTCCCTCTTGATATATTCTTTGAATAAGGAAAAGACAAAAAGACTTAGAGAAACCTATCTTTCTTATTGACACAGTAGGCTGTGCCAAGGAGGTGACTCTTACCTGAGAATTTGTCCTTCTGCAATAGAGCTAAACAATCCCTTTGGGAAGTTGTCTCAGTCCCTGGAAACCAGTCAGGAGTTGTCATTTGCACAAATCCATACTCTATAGGGAGGGATGTTTTTCTGGCCCCACACAAAGATGTTTATCATAAAAGCATCATGAAATTGATTGGGACAAGTCATCAAATTGATCAGGGGACTTCCCTGATCGATTAGTATATTCAAGATAGGAAAAAGAATTCAATAAGACAGAACAAATAAAAATGAGAGAGCACATATTTTTGACTGTCCCCAAACGCAAAATGGAGTCAGAGTCTTGGTCAAAAGGAGAACTCAGTCTTTGGCATAGGACTATAGAGGTGGTCATTTTTATGTGATTATACCTCTGTGCTTACAAGGAAAGTAAGTTCTCAAAAGACAGCAAGGCTACTGCTGAAGTAGAATAAGCTCCTTGAACATAGGGACCATTTATCACTTAACTTAGTGTCTCTCTTAGTGCCTAACATAGGGCAGTGAACAAAACAGTCCCTTAATTGCTTGCTAAATAAATACATGTTTGATAAGACAGGTCCTAAGAAGTTTCAGAAGGGTAAATCTTACATTGATCATTGCAAAATATGCCTTTCCCTTCAAGATTAATAGAAACAAGTGTGGTATAGTCCAATCAAAAGTTAATTTAGAAAAAAATCTCTTCTAAAAGGCTTTTTCTGAAATTTTGAATCATTTTCTAGGATACAAAGAAAAGAACAAAGGAATTCTACTCCTTTTTTCTTGATAGTAGAAATTATTTTCTACAATCAGCTTAGCAAAGAAATTAATGCTCCTTACAAAGATTACCAGAAAACAAATAGTTCTCTTGGGTTCAATTGTTTCTGTACAGCAAATCATAGGGATTCCATTAGAGTGAAATTGATTTTTTTTTGTTCCCAATTGTAGTCTCTGTGGGACTAAAGTCCTGCTGATCACTGATGGAGTATTATGAAAGCTATAGGAAAAAAAGCCAAGAGTTCAAGAGTTTTTATTCTGAATGTACACAGTAGAATTTTTAAATAGTATAGATGAATACTTGTTTTTTTAAAGGAGCTTTTAATTACTAAGGATTGAATTAGTAACTAAGCATTAAATAAGGAAGAAACTGTCCTGCCTAAAGAAGACAGAATGTTGGGAGGTCAGGTAAAGAGAAATTTGGTAGACTTCTCCTCCTTTAGTCCTTGAATGCCTTTGTCTACCTATAAATGGAGCCAGGGGGAATATCCACAGGACAAACCTCCATGAAATTATTAATGTAAAAATAAATATATCATCCAAGTGGTTATAAGTTTTGGGAAGAGTGTATAGTAATTCTTTGATTCATTAACACATTGTAAAACTTTGAGTGTTTTGAGGTAAATGGGTGATATAAATGATATATTTTGGGCCTCCCAATGTTACAAGAGAACACAAATAACCAAATATTATTTATTCTCTATGATAGAATTAAAAAAAACAAGTGAGGAAAGACTGAATTATTTACAATTACAAAAGTCTTGTGAGGATCACCTAGATGTGGTTAAAGGCAAAAATGGATTTAGATTATCAACATATTTAGTCCTGTAACATTGTAGAGGCTTCCAGAAGAGAGTTGCAGCTACCCAAAAGATTTTGGCCTGATCATCTGCTCAGGAAAGACCAAGAAGAACAAGAAGATGAAGAATGACTATGATTCATTATGACATGCATTAAGATGGACAACCTATGAAGTTTGCCCATCTCTATAGCTATCTGGGCAGCTAAGTAGCTCAATGGATAGAGCATCTAAACCTGGAGTCAGAAGGATCTGAGTTCATATCTAGACTCAGACACTCACTATGTGATCCACTGAACCATGTTTGCCTCAGGTTCCTCATCTGTAAAATGAGCTGGAGAAGGAAAGGGCAAATCACTATCGTATCTTTGCCAAGAAAAATGAGGTCAGAGAGTCGGACATGACTGAAAATAACAACATAAACATGTAGCATAGGTAATGTAGATGGAGAATAAATTAGATCCAGAATTTAACAGGAGTAATTTAGGAAATTACAGATTGCTTATAATGACCCATTCTTCCTCCAGAAGCAAAGGTCCCTCATTTAAATATCAATATTATATTGGTGCTGCTGTTGTGGGTGCAAAACATGGAATACACAAGTCTGAAGAACTCGTATTAAACACCCTGGAGAGGGCCATGGAAAGACTCCTGGTAGATGGGAATAGGATGTTACTTCTAAAAACAGAGGAATTTTAAATAACAGGAATAAAAGATGATATCAGGGAAATGGATGATAGGAAGAGGTGAACTGGTCACATGAATCCAATGAGAGATCACAAATATATATAGCCAGATTGTTCCATCAGCGTCCTTGTGATGTCAGGAGAAATCAAAGATCTTCCTCACATTGAACCCACCTTTGGTGAATGTAGGGAAGGGCACAGACACAAGTCACATGGGATGGGCAGACATAATTGCATTACAATCTACATTACTGGAGGGAACAACTAAATTGACAAGATCATAGATCCAGTTGAATTTTTGAAATATATTTTACTTTGCTGGTGTAGAAATAACAAATCTTTCTCTCTCTCTAGGAAGCATTTTTTTTTACTTTTTATTTAGCATTGGTTACATTGCATGTGTATATAAATATAAGTCCTAGAAGAAACTGTGCTAAAACAAATCAATGTGTGGAAAGTAAGAATGGCAGAGAACATGGGAACTACTACTCCTACGAGGCAGAGGAGTAGAGAGCATGGTTTCAAACTCAAATGGATTCAGAGGCCAGGAATTCAAAGGTAAGGATCCCTTTGAGAGCATATTAACTTGGTTTTAAATTTTAATGTTATTTAAATCTTATTGCAGTTTTATTTATTTTGTTAACTATTTCCTAATTACATTTTAATATGTTTTGGCTACACCCAGGAGTAGTTTGGGCTGCTTATGGCCTGGGGACCTTGAATTTGACACCTGTGGTGTAGGGGATGGAATACTGCACTTGACATCAAAAAGGTGACCCGGGTACTTATTTGCTCTGTGGGCAAATCCCACCCTCTCTGAGACTCAGTTTCTTCATCTGTAAAATGGGAATAATAAGAGCACCTATCTCACAGGATCATGGGGAAGATCAGATAAGACAACAATTTTCAAAGTGCTTTGCAAACCTTAAAACTTTACACAAATGTTTGCTATTATTACTGGAACTTCTTCACACTCTATCTATCTATATATTTATCTATCCATCTATCTATCTATAAAGCTGTCTGTATATCTATCTGTCTACTGCTGGACCAGCTCTCTAGGTTCTCCATAAAGCTGCATTACATCAGTCATATTTCATCTACTCATAAAACTGTTAAATGATAATCTTTGAAAACTATACTACTACTCCAATACTAAGTAGTAGTATTATCTGGACATTTGATCTTTATAATATAAGATAACTGGTTTATCTGAAAGGTCAAGAAGGAATCATTGAAACAATGGAAGATCGAGAGCCCCTAAACTGTGATTTGAATCCTAATTCTTCTGCTTTCTATGGGTGTGGCCTTTGACAAATGACCCTCTTCCTCAACTGTAAAATGAGGACGAAGCGACCTCTGGGTTCCCTTATAGCTCTAAATCTTTGATCTTATGATCATATTAATATTCTAGAGCTAAGGTGAGCAAACTATGGCCTGAGGGCCAAATCTAGCCTGCCACCTTTTCCCCCCCTATGGCCCTATGAGCTATGAATCATTTTTACATTTTTAAACACAATAAAACTTTATTTAAGAAAATGCAAAAAAAATTCTTTGCTTGTGTCCTATACAAAAATAGGTATTTTAATTGTACTTGGCCCATGGACCATAGTTTACTAATCCTTGCTCTAAAGCACTGGTTCTCAACCTTCCTAATGCTGCAACCCTTTAATACATGTATGTGGGGGTATCTGCATGTCAGCGGACCAGCCTGAAGATGGATGGAGGAGCAGTGTCTCGGTTCCTAAGACCATGGGAAATATGCATTTTCCTATGGTCTTAGGCGACCCCTGTGACCCTTGTGAAAGTGTCATTCAACCCCCAAAGGGGTCATAACCCACAGGTTGAGAACCACTGCTCTAAAGGGATGGGATAATTGATGGGCAAGATTCCATATAATGCAGATTTTTCAAAAGGAAGATCATTTCATCCTTCTGAGATTGGAGAGAACAATGGGAGAAGACACAGAGAGCTTTTTAAGGGTAGAAGAAGAAAATTTAAAAGTAATTTATATCAGATATCTCATTATCTAAGCTAAGTTGGAGAAAAGGCCCTTAGCTGTGAGATGGGCCATAAATGTAAAGTAAGGAGCTATAGGGGTCTTCCACAATCAAGCCCTAATAACTTTCCACTCGTGTCTCCACCTACTCAGCTTCCCTAACACCCTGTGTCTGCCAAATGTGTCTCTTCCCCATTCCCTACACAACATTCCCTGCTCCTACAGTTTCTCATCTCTTCTGTTTTTGCTTATGATATTTCCCTCTCTTGGAATCCCCTTTCTCCTTCGATTGTTTTTGTTCAGTAAGTTTCAATTGTGTCTGACTCTTTGAGACCACGTTTGGGGTTTTCTCAGCAAATGGTTTGCCACTCCTTTCTCCAGCTCATTTAAAATGAGGAAATGGAAGCAAACAGTACTAAATGACTTGCCCAGGGTTTTATACAGTTAAGAAGTGTCTAAGGTTGGGTTTGAACTCAGAAGGATGAATTTTTCTCACTCCAGGTTTGGCACTCTATCTTCCTCCTTCACTTCTGTCTATTTAAAACATATTGTTTTTTTTCTTTAAGACCAAACTCTACCTTTCCCCATGCAAAACCTTCTTTTGCTTCTCCAATTCACAATGATCTCTTGCTTTCTATGCTTTTGTGGCACTTAATGTCTACATTCTTGATTTGTCTGTTAATCATTCAGTATTTTATAACTTCTCATATAGTCAATTAACTTTTTATGGATTTCTATCTTGTTTTTTCAATTAGACTGTCAACTGCTTTATGGCTTGGGCATGGTTTGATGGGAAAAGCACTGAATTTGTAGTCATAGTACCTGAGAATGAATTCTACCTGTGATACTTATTCACTGGGTGAACTTGGGCATCCTCCATAGGAACCCTGACCCTATGACTACATTGTACCCAACAGTGCCCTCCCATGTTGTCATCCTTGTAGAAGATGTTCAAATTTCTATTGACTGATAGATTGACCTCCTCTTTTATAGCCTCTGGATACATGAATCTGAGGATCATAAAATAAAGAAATATGTCCCAATAAAAGTCAGAATCTGGTGAGTGATAATATTGTTTGATGTTATAAAATATCATCTGGAAGGGCCTTCCCTATTCCCAAGTGTTTTAACAAGCAGCTCTTCAAAAAAGTACTTACAGCAATCAATCGGGCTTTTTTCTTTGCTTGCTTTTTTCTCCTATATGATAGGTCCATTAAAAAGCCCATTAAATAAAAGAAAATGCTCTCTTGTTACTTAATTAATTTTGGTAATTCGTATTATGAAAACTTACCAACTTTTTCCGTGCTCACCACCATCAAGAGAGCCTTTGAAAAATCATACTTTATCAAATTAAGTTGTTCTCTGAGATTTTTAATTGCACATAGTTTTGAATCCCCATATAGCTTTTTAATGACCTTCCAACATTTCACTCTCTTTCACTTGTCAGGCAGCTGAGATTTTCTTAGCCAGTGCTTTCAAAAAATGGAGACTGTTGGCAAAGGGTAACCGTAAATGATCAGGTAGAACTGAAGTACTAAGAGAAATCTCAGTTTTTATGTTCAGTTTCTTGGTTTTTGGGCTGTGTCATTGCACACTTGAAACTAAAATGACTCGCCATAAATTAAACATATAGTTTAAATTTTCAAGTGAACCTAAGCATAGTTTTCTCTCTAGCTAAACTTATGGCTTGTGAAAGGCATTGAACTGAGAGCTCTATAAAATGAATTCATTTCTTTATCCAAGAACCCTTTGGGACGGAAAGCCTTCACCTTAACATTGTGTCTTTATTATAGATAGCTCTCTTACAGAAAAGATGGCTTGACATTGATATCAATTTCTTCCCAAAGCTTCTGCCAGGAATTAGGTGAACCCAGACTCAATGCTATTGTCAGTGCATGGATTCAGGATGGACACATCTATATGTTAATAGACAAGGGAGCTGGACAGATGAGCTCTGGTAAACTGATTCCATCTAACAGTTTTTGTCTTTGTCTTTCAGGAGCCATATCTAGGACTAAGAAGAGTTTGGGCTTTATTTGTCTACTCTGCTTAGATATATTCTTTGGGGTAGACAACCTTTTTTTAGGTGAATGCTTGTACTTGCTGTGTAATAAAAGGCAGCTCCCAAATTAACTTAATATTCCCAGAGGTTTAATCTAAGTCATCCTCCATCCATTTCTTATCACCAAGAGAATGAATCATTTCTAGAGTTTCTCTAGGAATTAAATTCTACTTTGTGGTGTTGAGATAATTCTAGAAAGAGCAAACCTCATCTCCTCAGACCTGGACTTTGCCATAACTTACTGGTTGGTCTTTCTGTCTCAGTCTCCCTCCCTACTCCAATCCATCCTTCACTCAACTGTTGAAGCTTCTGCCTAAAGTTCAGGTATGACCATATCATACCCCCTCCTTAATCTTTAGTTCAATAAACTCCAGTGGTTCCCCATTGCTTCCACGATTAAATAAAAACAAAACAAAACAAAACATTGGTTGGCATTCAAAACTCTTCATAGAGTTTTTCTCTCTAGAGTTCTTTTTTCAGAGAGAAAGGAGAAACTGCAGCCTCCTCTGAGTGATGCCTACCTCAATGGCATACCTGCCCAGAGATGTAAGATCTAAAACCAACTTCAGGCTGACCCCAACTATAGCCCCCAATGCTTCCCCAATGCCCACAGGGTCTTTGCTGATGATTCTTAGGTTCTTGCTTGATGGCCCTCCCTCACCATCTTCTCCCAGGTACCTCTCTCTTCCCTCCCCATTCACAATATTTAAGAAATAGTCGGATTTTCCTGGAAAAAAGAAAAAGCCCCCTCTTGGCTCCTTCTTACCTGTTTTTTTTACACTTTATTCACCTCTACATACTCTGCAGTTTAGTGACACTGGCCTCTTTGATATTCATAGTGCACATATCTCATCTCCTGACCATGCACTTTTGCTGGTTTTCTCTCAGGCCTGGAATTCTCTCCACCCTTATCTCTATCTCCTGACTTCCTTGACAAGTCTCAGCTTAAATCCTACTTTCTACAAGGGGTCTTTCTTGTTCCCCCTCAATTCTAGTGGCTTCCCGTTGGAGATGATCTCTAACTTCACCTGTATATATCTTATTTGCATGGTCTCTCCCTCATTAGACTGTGAACTCTGAGAACAGGACTCACTTTTTGCTTTTTTTTTGTATCTCTAGTGCTTAGCACAGTGCCTGGCAGAGAGTGGGCTATAAATGCTTGTTGACCAACTGAAACCTATCTTCTTTTCTAGAATAATACTTGCTTCTTCATTTTTGATCTGGCCTCAGAGTTTGAACACCTTGGTCCAGTATATACCTACTGTCAAATAAATTTTTTTATATGGTTGTCTTTTAGATAGTCCCAGAATAGAATCATATGACAATGGGTGAAACAGGCAGTACTTCTCTTTCAAAAGGTCTGTTTTTTATCCAAACTCTCTATAGATCTAGGGACTCTACTCTTAACACCATCTTCCTGAACATTCTTTGGCCAGGCCATTACCATCCTTTGGTTTTGCTAATGCAAATGTTCATAGACTTACAGGGAATGAGAGTTGGAAAAAAAAATTTTTTTTAAAGATCAGCTAGTACAAATCCCTCATTCTACATATGAGAAGTGATGATTCATAATCTGTACTAATGAGACATAGTAAGGGAATAAGGGAGGTATCAGAAGCAGGTATGGAAGGGAAACAAATGACTGGGACTTTGGAGGCAGGGACTTGCAGTACCTACATAACTGCAGGATGCCACCTCACTCTTCTATATTGAAGAGGGCAGTAATCAGCCCCGAAATATTTACAAATTGATCTTGCCACTGACATTAAGATGTGTTGTTTAAGAGCTTTTATGGTACATACTTTGAAACTGGTTCCATTTTGCTATGGCTGTGCTAAATGCTTTAGGAATACCAGGAGAGCAAGAAAGTGAGAGAGAGAGAGAGAGAGAGAGAGAGAGAGAGAGAGAGAGAGAGAGAGAGAGAGAGAGAGAGAGAGAGAGAGAGA
>CM053595.1:257071186-257092244 GCA_028646575.1 Pseudocheirus occidentalis | reverse complement strand
AGAAAGACAAGAACAAATCAATCCCTTCTCTCAAGGAGATTATATTTTATGAGAAAATAAAGCATATACACATATAAAATGCAGTACATAACCTATATCTATGTATGGGGCAGCTAGGTGGTACAGTGGATAGAGAGCTTGTGCTTGGAGTCTGGAAGACTGATCTTCCTGAGCTCAAATCTGACCTCACACAGTGGCTGTGTGACCCTGGGCAAGTCATTTGATTCTGTTTGCCTCAGTTTCCCCATCTCTAAAATGAACTGAAGAAAATGCAAACCAACTCCTATATCTTTGCCAAGAAAACACAAAATGAGGTCATGAAGCGTAGGACATGACTCAAAAACAATATGTATGTGTGTATCTAAATTACAAGGTACACTAGCAGCTGTGTAGTCGATGGAGATCTGGAAAGGCTTTACATATTTGGTGTCAATTGAGCAAAGTTTTGAGGGAAACAAGGAATTCTAAAAGGAGCAGGAAAGGATTTCTGCAGAAGGTAGTTTTATATCCTGCAGGAGCTGAGTCTTTAGGGATATGAGGCTTTCCAGGAGGCAGAGGTGAGGAGGGAGTACATTGCAGACCTGGGCAACAGGACAAAATGTCTAAGGAGCAGCAGGTGGTCCACTTTGTCTGGATGAAAACCTAGGAAGCAAAATGATGCATAAGAAGCCTACAAAAGTGGGGTGGGGCTGTTTAGGAAGAGTTTTAAATGTCAAAGGAGTTTATATTTGATCTTAGATGACAGAGCTTAGATAATTGGAAGTTAGTGAAGTTTATTGAATGGGGTGAGAGGGATGATACATTGGCTGACCTGTCCTTTAGAAAAATCATTTTTGGTGTCTGTGTGGAAGATGGATTGGCCTGGGGAGAGTCTTGAGTCAGGCAGACCAATTAGGAGGGCATTCCAATGTTCTAGGAGAGAAGTGATGGAAGCCTGAATGAAGGTAATGGCAGTGCGAATGGAGAGAATGGAAAATATTCAAGGAATGTTTTGGAAATATAACTGACCATATTTGGTAACCGACTAAATGTGTGAGATGAGTGAGCATGAGGAGTCAAGGATGTCACTGAGGTTGGGAACCTGGGTGGGTAGAAGAATGGTGGTCCCTAGGGCAGCTTGTGAGTAGGGTGGGTTTTGGGGGGAAAATAATGAATTCTCTTTGGGACAGAATGTTGAATTTGAAATGTCTATGGACAGCTACTCTGAAATCGGTATGGGCAATTCATGATGGAAGACTGGAGCTCAGGAGAGAGACTGACTAAATGCCAGTTGTCATCAAGAGTCCTGGGTCCCACCCTGGTGTGTAATTTCTCTAAGGGTCTCTACAGAGTCTTCTAAATAAATGCAAGCCTTGCATTGTGTCTGTGACTTTGAGAATGCCAACACTTATTATTTTTTTGTTTACCACAAACAAGCAGTGAAGAATTAGGTAAAGTGGAGCCCAGACAAACTAACTAGTGTTGAGAGAAGTGTTGGGAGACTGAGCTGCCTGCTCCTTTTTTTTTTTTTGACATTCCCCATTAAGACGCCTCTTCTCTCTGGTTATGGGTTGGCTTCTGACAAAATGCAAAATGCCTTTTTGGAATTGGAAAGAGCTGATTCTCTAGTCCCATTAGCTATTGTCACCACAAGAAAGGTGCCTTTCAATTCTTACTAATTGAGCACTGATGGGGAGGGATACAATATTTTGATGTGTATTTTTTTAAACATAGAGAAGATACTAAGCCTGGCCTCATGGAATTTATAGTCCAGTAAATCAACAGTTCAATGAAAAGCATGGCTTAAGTACATGCTGTCATCCTGGCAGTGGTTCAGAATTTAGTGTGATGGATCACTTAGAGACAAATCACTCCAATAATCACATATTCACATCCTCCCAGGTAAGAACATCTCCCCAAATGATTAAAAGACAGTTCAAAGGAAGGTAAAGTCTCTGAAAGGTGGCTAGAAAGTAATGAGCAAAGGAGCACTCTGGGGTTTCAAGAGCTCAATTTAGAATCTTAGAGCTGACTTCAGATCCTCCTAAGGGTCCACAGCTGGGTCCCATATTAACTTATCTCTCAGGGTAATGTTAACTCAAAATGTTGCAGCTCCATTCCATAACTTCTTTGCTCACACCAGTCTTAAGCTGGCACTGTGAGAGTATAGGGGGTTAATTCAAGACTTGCCAGTTTTACTAGTGTCCTAACCCACAGCACTCCACCTCCTGCTAACATCCACCAGGATCACAAATATTGGCATCATGGCACAACAGCTTATCTGTCATCTTCACAGCAAAGCCAAGGGGGTCATATGGTCCCTATGTCTATTTCCAGCTCAATGGGCCCACACATGCCCCAATTCTGGCCACTCCCACTCCTCCAAGTCTGTTTTTGGAGTCTGCCCAAAGACAGCTAGGGTCCCCTTTGCCTCCCAGTTGGCTAAGACCTACAAACTAGGATGTGGTGCCTTTTCCATTGTCCTGAGGCAGGTGCTACTGGAGTTGATACTTGCAGGCCAGGTGTTATTTCCAAGGTCTTTGTCTCACTTATTCTTCTAATAAGGACATTCAAATTCTCCCAGGTAAAAACAGTTTCCAAGCTGGTTAAAACAGCTCACAGGAAGACAACAGCAAATTAAGAAGTCAGGCAGCTAAATGGTGCAGTAGATAGAATACCAGACCTGAAGTTAGGAAGACCTAAGTTCAAAACTTGCCTGAGACATTTACTAGCTGTGTGATCCTGGAAAAGCTATTTAATCTTGGTCTGCCTCGCTATAAAACAGGGATAATAATCGTACCTATTTGATCTCAAAGGAGATAATATTTGTAAAATGAATAGCACAGAGCCTGGCAGATTGTAGGCACTTAATAAATTCTTATTCCCTGTAACTTCCCACCCGTTGCAGCCCCTTTTTCCTGGAAAGAAGTTAGAACATAATGAATTATCTGGACCTTTAAGAGTTGACAACCAGAGTTTTAGAACTGCTGACATTATATACTTCTTGCCCCCAAACCTCATCAGTAGGTCTCAGATGGAGTCATCTGGTAGGAAAGCTGACTTAAACTAGCCTAGGTTTCCCCCATAACTTATCTGCTCATAACTGACCCAGCTGATGCCGTGGAAAGATAGGGATTTAACACAGGCCTCCAGGTGAAAACTGAAAGCTTGGTCCAGTAAAGATAGATACCACTTTTCAAGGTCCTCTGTGAGATGCAAAAAATAAAACAAAACAAAACAAAACAAACAAACCAACATGAGCTATAGAGGCCTTCTTAGAAAAATTTACTGCCTTTGTTGGGCATAGGACAGTAGGATTTTCTAATGGTGTATGTAGGGGATCCCCTTCATGTTTACAATTATGGTTACTGTGTACTTCCCTCCATCCTATGTTTTCTTTGTTTCTTCTTCTCTCTCTTTTCAACCCTGTCCCTCCTCAAAAGTATGTTTGGCTTCTGACCTCCCTCAATTCACCCTCCCAGCTATCAGCCCCTCCCTTTCACTAATGCCCCTCTCCTCCTATTTCCCTGTTGGGTAGATATGTTTTCATACACAACAGAGTATGCACATTGTTCCCTTTTTGAGCAAATTCCTATGAGAGTAAGTTTATATAGAAAGTGATTTAATGAGTTTGCTCTAAAGAAAATGCCAAGAAAACATTTTCTGATTCCCCTAGTGGCTAGTAAATTTCCCCACCAAAAAAAAAAATCTTGTATTTATGTATTTATTTGGTGTATACAAGTCTATGTTCATATTGTTCTTCTTGATAGGATGCAAGCTCTGTGAGAGCAAAGGACTTTCTTTTTTTTTCTTTGTATACCTAGAATCTAGCATAGTACCTCACACACAGGAGACATTTAGAAATACTTGTTGCTTGATGGACTGAGCAGAGAGAAGAGGAAAAGGAAGCAAGGGTTTCATGGAAAGCATGCTGCCCTTTATAACCTGTCACTCCAGCCTCATTGGACAGTGTTCCCCTTCAACACTCTGCAGTTCAGCTTGACTGACTTCTCTGTTCCTCACACATGACTTTCTGTTGCCCCTCTTCCTTTCTGCTGACTATCCCCCATACCTGCAACGTCCTTCCTCCTTTCCTCTGGCTCATAGACCCTCTCTCTCTCTCTTTGTTTAAGGTGTAGCTCAAGGATAATCTGCTGCATGAAGACTTTCTTGGTCCCTTCAACTGCTAGTACTTCCCTCCCAAACTACTTTGGATTTAGCTCCTTTGTACATATTTCTATTTATTTGCTTTATATTTACATATATTCTTGTCCCTTGCATTAGAATGTAAGTTTCTTGCTAGTAGGAATCATTTTATTCTTTGTCCTTGGATCCCTAGCACCTAGCATAATGCCTGATACATAGTAGGCACCTAAATAAGTGTATATTGATTGATTGATGGCATAAGACAACAAATTAGCACATTGGATAGAGTGCTGAGCCTGGAGTCAGGAAGACTCATCTTCCTGAGTTTAAATCTCCTCTCAGACAATTACTAGCTGTGTGGTCCTAGGCAAGTCACTTAATCCTGTTTGACTCAGTTTCCTCATCTGTAAAATGATTTGGAGAAGAAAATGGAAAACAATTCCAGCATCTTTCCCAAGAAAACTCCTAATGGGGTCATAAAGAATTGGACACAAATGAAAATGACCAAAGAACAGCAAATGTTATGTAGTGAGTGGGTTGTTGGATGATAGGATAAATTTATAGCAGGAAGGGCCCATAGAGGTCATCTAGTCTAAGCCCTCTAATTTTACAGATGAGAAATGACTTGCCCAAAGTAATATAAATAGATGTTCTAGAGGAGTGGTTCTCAACCTTCCTAATGCTGTGACCCTTTAATACTTGTATGTGGGTGTATCTACATGTGGGCCAACCTGCCTGGAGACGAATTAAGGAGCGGTTGTCTCGGTTCCTAAGACCACTGGAAATATGTATTTTCTGATGGTCCTAGGCTACCCCTATGACCCCTGAGAAAGGGGTGTTTGACCCTCAAAGGGGTTGTGACCCACAGGTTGAGAACCACTATTCTAGAGTCAGGTTTATATATAGTGCTTGATTTGGTTTCAGAAAGACAAGTTAAATTCTACCTCTTAATTTACTATCTTTGTGATCATGGACAATTTCCACAATTCTTTTGAGTTCTAGCTTTCTAGTCTTTAAAACGGAATGATAATAATAATTATATTATCAATCACATCAGAGTTGTTATGAACTATGCCAAGCATTTTGCCAGCATTAAAGTGCTGTAATAATGACAACTATCTATTACAGTTGGGAGTTCTATACTTTTGAGAGGAGAGCTCCTTTTGTGGAGGTGGTTTGTGTAGTGCAAAGACCCCTGATCAGAGATTTGGGAGACCCAAGGCCAAACAATAGCTTTGTCATCATTCAGTGATATGACCTTGAAGAGGAGAATTAACCTCTCTGTACCTCAATTTACCTAATAACCAAAAAAGGAGTTGGGCTCAAAGATTTCTAAGTCCCCTAGTAACACTAATATTCTAGGGATATTAAGAAATAAAATAGTAGACAAAAACTTAATGGAATTTGTAAATCTAGTTCAATTATCAGATAAAATGATAAAAAAGGACCTAACATTATTCTTTAAAATAATAAAAAATTATTGTTGAGATGCAAACATTGTTTCATAACATTACATCTCTATTACCAAGTATAAGAGGCCATGCAAAATAATGAGATTTTCAGCTTGCTAATGTTGATTTCTTTGTTGTTTTATTACTGTCTCCCTGTGCTTAGTATTTGGCAAAACACATTGCTGAGTCTTTGGGTACAAGAAAGAGTAGGCAGCTCTGAACTTTAATAAAGTCTTTGATTTTTTTTTAATGTGGTATCAAGACCTTTTCTGGGAACTATGCCTGAAGGGAGGTGAACCAAGTTTGCCAAGTATATTATCAAGCACTTTTTGCCTTGCAAGCTCAAGTGACATTTTGTAGAGAAAAAGGAATAGTCTGAAGGGAATAGATTGGCTGTAGGGTAGAGTTTTCATCAAAACATTAATTTTTTAGACTGGAGAAGTGAGGGGAGAATTATAAAACTGTAGTCAAATCTAAGAGCCTTGGCCTTGAAACAAATGGGAGGAACCATTTTGCTTAGTCAGCTGGTTAGTTCTCTACTTATACAAAACAAATATTTAGATATTTTACTCTTAGCATATCATGTAAAGTTCTTTTTTTTTTTTTTTTTTTTTTTTTTTGCTTTTTGGCCGGCAATTGGGGTTAAGTGACTTGCCCAAAGTCACATGGCTAGTAAGTGTTAAGTGTCTGAGGGTGGATTTGAACTCAAGTCGTCCTGACTCCAGGGCTGGTGCTCTATTCACTGCACCACCTAGCCACCCCTCATGTAAAGTTTGTAAGCTTTTGTACCTTGGAGAGACTAACTCAATTATATCAATCCCCCATGCACTTTTTCCTAATACTGTCTATTGGTCCACCCTGTGCAATGGTGGTTCAGGTTAGGCTTGAGTGTGTAGGGGATCTGATTTCATCAGACCACCAAATCAAAGATATATAGGAAAAGACCTTAAACAGATAAGGAAACTGAGGCACTGAGAAGTCAAATCACTTGTGCAAGGTCACATAGATACTTTGGGGTACTTAGAACTTGAACCCACTTTGTTTGGTTCCAAACACAGCCCTCTTTCTGCTTTTACCTTCTTGCCCCCTCAGTCTACAGGTGGTGCCATAACAAGAAAGGCCACACCATATATATATATATATATATAAAGTAATAAAAATCATTATTTTAAAATTGTTTATTTAATCAATGATCTGTGAGGTAGGATGGTGGCTTATCCAAGCAGAGTTACAAGGAGTACTGAACGAGTTGCTTCCCAAGCTGCCTTCTTGGTAGAGAACTGAGCGAAAGAAACAAGAATAAGGTGAGACATCATATGGCAGATCAGCGAAGCTCCAAGGCTTCTGGTCACCTGGCTGTCTTCTCCTGTTTGGTGCATCCTTAGAATGAGTCTTGTGCATGATACAGTACTGGAAGCTATTGGAGGTCATTAGCACAGAAGACACCAAAGGATTGGCAGTGGATTCAACCTCACATGTGCCTTCTGAGGACTAGGTGGTACACCTAGGTAACACTAGGCCTAGAATGAGGAAGATCTGAGTTCAAATTTGGCCTCAAACATTTACTAGCCGGGTGATCTTGGGCAAGTCACTTAACTCTGTTTACCTCAGTTTCCTCATCAGTAAAATGAGCTGGAAAAGGGAATGGCAAACTACTTTGTCAAGAAAACCCCAAGTTGGGTCATAAAGAATAAACCATGACTGAAACAACTGAACAATAATAACCATGGACCTCTTGAGACTTGCATTTTCCAAGGAATGTTTATGGAAGAATCATTTGTTTTACTTGTCTGCTGCTAGCTAGAGGCAAGGTTAAACATGAACCAGTGAGGATGGCTAGTGTAAAGAAAAGCCTCTCATCTTGCCTAGTCTCCTAGGTTAGGGGTGTACTGATAAATGTTTGACAGTTGGCTTTGCAAAAAAAAAATAATGTAATGCACGATGCACTTTTAATTGTAATCTGAATGAACATTTCCTTCATCACTTTCATAAATCTCAACAATCAATAAGCCAATGAATCAAGACCTAATTTATAGCATTTGCTAATTCCCAAGGTATAATTGCTCACATTGAAAATTTAACAGTTGGCTCCATGAACCAATTTGAGCTGCCTCAGTCACACCCCAGTTTACGTGTAAATTTGAGAAAGGTTATAAGATACTGGTAGTCAGATGTCATGGGACCTTTACCAAATAAGAGAATATTCTTGATCCTATCCACCATTTGACCTTGAATTTATTTTTCTTCTTATGTGATTTGGCACTCCAAGATCCTTTATGAGATGTAGACCCTAAGGCTCTCAAGTGTAGTCTTGGCCTAATCTACATTTAACTATTTCTGGAGAACTCTTACAGTTTGGCTAATTTCCTTGAGTTGGGTGTCATTTGAGAGCTTTTATAATAGGCAGTTTGAAAGCGGTAGGACAAAAGCGAAATACCACTCCATAAAAAAATCAATGCAAAATAAATTAACGTAACTCCTAAAAGACTTCTGAGTACAGGTCATTAAGCTACAGAGTTAGTGTTGTATATAGTATGTTAGTTCCTGAAAATATTCACTGATGAAAGTGAGTGATTGGTCTCTGCTGAATCTTGGGTGTCAGCCAATGCCTGACAATTATGGATCACCTTTCTTTTAAGGGTTTCAATGTCTCACTCACATAATCCTGTACTATAATAAACCTTGAGCCAAATGTTCTTATGTGAGGGTTATACATCAAATATTCTCATCCCCATTTTATGGGGACAGTATAATGAAGGTCAAAAGAAACTCCCAATGCTGTGGAGAAAGTTAGTGTCGTGGAGAAAGTTAGTGTCATGGAGGCTAGGGACCACTCTGTATTTCTCATAATAGCTCCTTGGTACCACCCACTCAATAGCAATTCAATAAGTGACAGATGTGGCAACCCCAGAATTAAAGCTCAGGTGTCCTAGTTCTTAAATGCAAAGTAGCTTCCACATTAGGTCCTACATTCTTCTGCAAGGCTTGGTTAAGCTCCTGGAATGGGATGCTTTCTGTGCCATGGGTCTCCTCAGTCTGAGCATAAATCAGCATAAAGATAAGAATTTGTAAAGTTAACTTGAGGATGCAAAGTAATTACGTTATTTTTTTTTTCCCTATCATTTAATCTGACTTATTTCATCCTTAAGAAGCATTCCATGCTGTTTTTATTCCCAAGAAGGAATAAAACTTAAAACATTGCTTTATTCCTTCCCAAGATATCTGTTGGCTATGAGGCAGACATAGTCTTAGTGGTTATCCAGTCTCTCCTGGAGGATCTTCAATGATGGATTGGGCTGCCTTTGAAGTTAATGAGTTCCCTATCACTGCAGGTACATATGATCTCTCCCTCTTCCGATTTCCTATGATTATGTCACCTTTATTTTGACATTAGGGACATATCTGAGAGAGCTCCTAAAGTCCCTATGAGATCTGTAGAAATCAAAGACATAGAATAACAGTTTTCCCAGACTTTAGACTGTGTAGTAATGCTGTGAGGCACATTCACCTCTCTTAAAGAAATAACCTTGTATCTTAGCTCAAAATAGTAGTTTGAGCTATAGAAAACACCTGGACATGTTCAGACTTTGCTGTCTGGAGGACAAAATTCCATACAGTGAACATTCTTTATGGATCGTCAATCCTGGGGATTCCTCATAGATCAGGGAAAAGTAGTATAGCAAACTTTTGAGAGTTTTGTTTTCCTGAACAAGAATGCTCATAAGAGATTGTTCCTGTTGTAACTTCACTTTTTCTCTGAAGAATTAGGTTTTACTTGGCAGGATAACTTATTCTTGGATATATAACATTTATCTTTTACCTTTTGGTGAAACGTATTCCATTATTTTCTTTCATTTCTTGGATTAGATATAAAGTACTATGTGATTCTGATTGGGGTTCATTTGTGGTTGATTAAACATGCATATATACATAAGTATGTAACACACACATATGTATATATATGTATAGTGTATTTCTGTCCTTGCCAAAGTGTACAATCACATATACCTAGGAACTCTAGGGCTTGACAATCCCATTTCTTGGTGTGTTAATATCTGTAGTTTCTTTCTGAAGTGATTTGTTTCCCTGTTTCTACTTCTAGGCAATTTTCTTCTTATGATTTACTGAAATATGGCATCCATATCTTCTGTCTCAACCTTTCTTTGCCTTTTTTATATGGTCTTTGTTTCTTTTTAAAAAAATATTTATTTATTTTTAGTTTTCAATATTCATTTCTATAAGATTTTGAGTTCTAAATTTTCTCCTCCTCCCTTCCCTTTCTTCACCCCAAGACAGCCTGCAATCCCATATAAGTTCAATATATAAATTTCTTTAAACATATTTTTCACATTAGTCATGTTGTAAAGAAGAATTAGAACCAGTGGAAGGAACCACAAGAGAGAGAGACAGACAGAGAGAGAGAAAGAGAGAGAGAGAGAGACAGAGACAGAGAGACAGAGAGAGAGAGACAGAGAGAGACAGAGAGAGACAGAGACACAGACAGAGAGAGACACACACACACAGAGAGAGAGAGAAAGAGAGAGAGAGAGAGAGAGAGAGAGAGAGAGAGAGAGAGAGAGAGAGAGAGAGAGAGAGAGAATGCTTTTATCTACATTCAGACTTCATAGTTCTTTTTCTGGATGTAGATAGCATTGTTCATATTGAGTCTTTTGGAGTTGTCGTGGATCTTTGCATTGCTAAGAAGTAAGTCTATCCAAGTTAGTCATTGTACAGTGCTGCTGGTTATCATGTACAATGTTCTGGTTCTGGTTCTGCTCACTTCACTCAACATCAATAAGTCTTTCCAGGTTTTTCTGAAGTTTGCCTGCTCATCATTTCTTATGGAACAATAGTATTCCATTACATTAATATACCACAACTTGTTCAGTCATTCCACAACTGATGGGCATCTTCTCAATCTCTAATTCTTGGCCACCACAAAAAGAATTGCTATAATATTTTTGTATGTATGGGTTCTTTTCCCATTCTTTATGATCCCTTTGGGAAACAGACCTAGAAGTGGTCTTACTGGATTTTAGGTTATGAACAGTTTTCTAGCCCTTTGGCAATAGTTCCGAATTGCTCTCCAGAATGGCTGGATCAATTCACAACTACACTAACAATGCATTAGTCTTCCAATTTTTCCACTTCTTCTCCAAGATTAATCATTTTCCTCTTTTGTCATGTCAATCTGATAGGTGTGATGTGGTATCTCAGAGTTGTTTTGATTTGCATTTCTTAATGCATTTTGATTGCATTTCTCCATTTGCAAAATGCATTTGCATTTCATTTGATTTGCATTTGCACTACTCTAAATCAGTAATGATTTAGAGCATTTTTTCATATGACTATGGATAACTTTAATTTCTTTATCTGAAAACTGCTGCTTCATATCCTTTGACCATTTATCAATTGAGGAATGAATTGTATTCTTATAAATTTGACTCAGTTCTCCATACATTTTAGAAATAAGGCCTTTATCAGAAATAGTGGTTGGAAAACTTCTTTTCCAACTTTTTGCTTTAGATTCTTTGTTTTTTATAAGAGCTATCTCATATGTTTTTCTAATTCTACTATCATGTGACTTTCCGTTTATATTTCTTATTATATCATTGAATTTTAGGATTTCATTTCCTGCATTTTTTTCTGGGTGTTCATATCTTGTTACTTTTAGTGGCTATTTACCCCATTCTGTCCATGAAAAAGCATTTCTTCTACTCAACATGCAACATAACTAACATGAATTATCCAGACAGAAGTGAGGGGGAACCTACTAAATCCCAAAGCAGCCCATTTCACTTTGGAATATCTCTAATTATCAGGAAATTTCTTCTCGAATCAAGTCAAGATCTGCTTTTTTATAACTTGTATCTTTTGCTCCTAGTTCTGCCCTCCAGAATCAAGCAGACCAAGTTCTACTACTACTTCCATGTGACAACCCTTCTAACAATTGAAGACAATTGTGTCACTCCTAAGGCTTTTGTTCTATATGCTAAATATTCTGAGTTCCTTCAACCATTCCTCATAAGGCTCTTTATCTGGTAATTGCTCTGTCAAATTTACTAGATTTTATTTATCATTAGGTTCAACTTCACCATTAGCTATTTTCCTGAGTATCATATTTTGTAAATAGATGTGCTGCCATGAAAATCTGAATTTAGACATAGTTTTCAATCAGTTACTCCAAGAATCCCTTCTACAGACAACACATTTTGTAAACTGAAACTCAACTACTACTATTAGAATCAATGTCAAGGGAAGGCTTGGGATAACCATGCTTGGCCCCATTTAACTTTACTTCATATAGGCATAACACTTTTGTCTAAGAGAATTTCAGAATAGCTCTTGCACCTCCACTCACATCTGTGCATGAGGTTCAATGGAGAGTGTTCCAAGTCTTCCAAAACAGTCAGAATGGCTAAATTTAGTTGGATGAAATGCAATAAGAAGAAGTCTTTGGCTCAGATTTAAAAAAAATCTGCCTCAAAAGTATAAGACAGGCAAAGTATGGCTAGGGAACAGCTCTAAAAAATCTAGAGATTTAGTGGACTGCAACCTCACTATGAGCCAGCAATGTGAAGCCCAAATATGAAGTTACAGTGTTAAGGATGAAAGAGCTGACTTGGTCAGAATAAACCTGGAATATTGTGTTCATCTGTGGGCATCACTTTAAGAAAGCTATTGATAAGATGGATAATATTCTAGAGAGGATAAATAGGATGATGAAGGACCTCAAGTTCTTTCTGTAAGATTATCAGTTAGAGAGACTGAAATGACCTGGTAAGGATTTGCTAGCAGGCTTTAAGTATTTAAAAAGTAACCACACAGGATAGTGATTAAACTGACTTGTTTGTTTATTTATTTATTTATCCATCCATCCATCCATCCATCCATCCATCCATCCATCCATCCATCCACCCACCCATCCATCCATCCATCCATCATCTATCTATCTATCTATCTATCTATCTATCTATCTATCTATCTATCTATCTATCTATCTATGGTTCCAGGTGACAGAAGTACAAGCAATGGGAAAAAGTTGCAGAGAGACAGATTTAAGATTGATATAGAAAATATGATTATGAAAAAGAGAGCTATAAAAAAGGAGAATGTGCTTCCATAGGAAGGGGTGAGTTTCTCCTTATTGGAGATCTTTAAACAAAATTTGGATGACATTTGGTGGTATGTATTTTACCACATATGTTGTAAAGGGACTGAGCTATATGAACTCTGTAGCCCCCTTCCAACTCAGAGATTTTGTGGTTTTTAGGACTCTGTTCATTATCCCTAATGACTTTTGGCAGCCAAGATTGTACTATTTATCCTTGGCCTTAATTCTAAATAACTAGATCTCCCCTGCTCTGCCAAATTAAGCTTGGTAGAGATCTCTGCCCTCTGAATTTTATCCAGAATATCAAAGATCAATGATCAGTGGGAGTGAGTAGTAGTTAGAAGTTATTAGTTTCACCGTACTTTAAACCTGGCTTAAACAGTAAGAGCTATCATTTGCCTTACCCCTTTCTTGGAAGAGAAATGTTCTTGTTTGTGAGCAGGGAGCCTAGACAAACCTTTCTTGAATATTTTTCTATATACTTGCTGCAAGGGAAATTCTCATATGAACGAGCTTATCCATTGATCAAGCAGGAAAACCACCCAAAACTGCATTATTTACACATGGTATGCAGACAATTGCTCTCCCTTCTCTCTGCTAAAGCTCTTACTCAAGTCTTGTGGTTACTAAATTATCCAAATACTAGTTGAAGTCCTCTCTCTGCTAGAAACAGAGCAACTAATAATTTCTTGGTTTATTTCAATGATAATTTTATCCTTTAAAGGTCTGAATTTTATCCTTCAAAGATCCAACCACAGTAAATTCTTTTCTGAATCTGATTCTCTTCAACCAGAAAAAAAAAGATTTCTAGGTATGAAATGATGGCAACCTTGGGTGAAGGGGACTACTTTGTCCTAGAATTTATTAGAGATTTTTTTAGTGAAGAAAAAGAGCCATTATTGAAAGATTATAGACGTTTTAAATGTTCTAGCTGCACATGAGCAATACAAATGTAGTAGGAATACTGGATGATACTTGATAATGGAATTATGATTGAAAAGGTCCTTGAAGGTTAGAGCATTTGGGTGAATCTAATAAGATGAAATTCAATAATGAGAAATTAAAAGTCTTTTATTTGGGTACAAATAAATATACATATAAGATGGAAGGGGGCTAGATAGCAATTGTTTAGAAAAGATTCTGGAGATTTTAGTGGACTGCAATCTCAAAACAAGTCAGCGGTGTGGTATGAAAGACAAAAAACCAAACCAAAACAATTTAATTTAGTCTTGGGCTATTTAGGAGAGTAGAGTTTTAGCGATCACAAGATGGTAAATCCTTTTATACTCTTATGTTGTCAGATCTTGGCTGGACTATTGTGTTCAGTTTCAGGAACTAACATTTAAGAATATTGATAAACTGGAAAATGTCCAAAGAAGGGCAACTAGGATGGTGAAAGACCTTGAGTTCATGACATATTAGGATCAATTGAAGGAACTGGGTATATTTACCTAGAGAAAAGGAGAATTAGAGGGAATAAGATGTCTGTGTTTAAGTATTTAAAGGGCTATCATGTTGAGAAGAGATTAGACCTAATTCTTTAGTGAGTCTGGGTGGGGAAGGCAGAGGATTTACTAAGAGCAATGAGTGGAAGCTGGAGAAAAGTAAAATTAAACTTGAAAAGCTTCCTATAGGACAAGTAGTAGAAGTAAAGTGGCTTGGTGGTAGGAAGAAAGCTGGTGTGCTCCCATCCACAAACTCTTCCAAGCAGATCTAGAAAACACACAGAACAAATCCTGATGGGAAAATACAGAAGTACCACATTGAGTCCTTTGTACAACCTAGTACAACATAGGGCAGTCTGCAAATGACAGGGATGAGTGAGCCCACAAGTATGCTTAGTACTACTCCAGTGACCAGGAAGAAGCTGTATACCAGGGCACTAGAAGGTCCTAAATTTATACGGGGCACCACCCAAATTATCAAACATATTTATAGGGCATAGATCAAATTATCTCACATAATCAGGATGCATAAGTAGATATATATACAAAGAGGAGGAATTGGGAAGGGCACTTGAACTTCACTCTTAATTGAACTCATCAAAAGAAAGAATATAATTCAGCTACAGAGTTGGGTACAGAAATATAGTTCACACAACAGGGAAATTGAAGGAAATGTGAGGAGAAGAAATTAGAGGGAAGGTAATTTAGGGAGGGATTAGCCTTAAGCAAAACAAACTCTGAGGATGTGCAAAAATATTTATACCTCTTTTGGGGATGCAAAGAATGGAAATCTGTGGAGGTTCCTATACACAGGGAATGGATGAACAAATTATGGCATATAAATGTGATGGAATACTATTGTGTTGAACTATTATCATAATTACCAACCACGATTCCAAAAGACTAGTGAGGAAATATGCTACCCATCTCTTGATGGAGAGGTAAGGGACTGAGAATGCAGGACACTGTAATTTTTTTTTACATGATCAGTGTGGAAATTTGTTTTGATGATTATATGTTTGCGATGGGTTTTGCTTTTAGTTAGTGATTTGGGATTGTGATTAGAGGGTGAAGTGCCCAATCTTGACTGATTAAAACCAATGAATTTTTTTAAAAGTTTCCTATTAAAGCTGTTCAAAAGTGAAATAGTTTGTTTCAAGACATGATAGATTTCCTCTCCTTGAAGGTCTTTAAGCAAGAGCTCAACAACCACATGTTGGGAATGTTATGAAGGAGATTCTTTCATGTACAGGTTGGATTAAATGACCACAGAGGTGGCTTCCAACTGATGATTCCAACAGAATCAAGTCTGATTCTGTTAGTGGCAAGGAATTAAAGTTAGCATGTATAAATCAATTGTTCTAAGATACCTAGGAGTCATTCTAGAAATCTAGAGAGGAGGATTCTCTTTTATAAAGATAGGAGAGAAATAGGCCAATATCTTAATTGGATGGCAAGGTCAAGTTATGGCAGTATGGCAGAATAAGTACATCACTGGACTTGAATTCCTGAACACTTGTGTTCAGATCCCACTTCAAATACTAATTTTGTGAGCAAAGTCAAGTCATTTAACCTCCCCATGCTTCAGTTTCTTCATGTGCAAAATGAAAGGAATGTTAGGCTTCATTGCATCTCTTGTTCCTTCTAGCTCTAAATCTATGCTACTTTGATGGGGAATTCCTTAGCATATAAATAGGCAGCAGGAAAGGAGCCAATAGATAATGATTGAAGAAGAGAGAGAGAGAATTGACAATATATCAAGCATCCTGAAAAGACAGGAGGGAATGAGCCCTAGGACTCTAGTATAGAGGGTTAGTCTTGACAAGGAGAAAGACCATCTAATTCTATGAACCTAGAGTGAGGGAACAGAGGATATCTATGCAGAGAGATTGTATTGTGTTGAGAAGATGAGGGAACTAATGAGTCTCAATTTTTTCAGTGAACACAAAATCATGTGCTGTAGTGGAAGGTGTTGGGGTTAACATTGGAGGGTTAAGAAGGACTGAAAAATGTCTGCCTGATTGGAATGTTGTGTTGTTTGTCCTTTGTTTTCAAAGAAGATCAATGACATCATGGGGTGATGTCTTGACTTGCCTGTGAACTGGATTTAAGTGAGGCAGAGTTGCACAAAGTTGTCAGTCCCTTCTTCCTTCCTTCCTTCCTTCCTTCCTTCCTTCCTTCCTTCCTTCCTTCCTTCCTTCCTTCCTTCCTCTCTCTCTCTCTGTGTCTCTCTCTCTCTGTGTCTCTCTCTCTCTGTGTCTCTCTCTCTCTGTCTCTCTCTCTCTCTCTCTCTCTCTCTCTCTGTCTCTCTCTCTCTCTCTGTCTCTCTCTCTCTCTCTCTCTCTCTCTTTCTGTCTCTCTCTGTCTCTCTCTCTCTTTCCCCTCACCAAATTCCAGTGGCAAAACAAAAGTCAAGATGACAGGCAACAGCCTGGGAATGCAGTAAATGACCTTGGCATCTTCCATGTCTGGCCAAGCTGTAAGCACTCCACAGCACCTACTTTGGCTGCCTTCATGGCCATTAGAACAAATTGTTCTCATTTGCCCATTCTGCAAGGGATGTCTTTATATGCTTGGGGCAGACATTCCCCTAACTCATTGACAGATTTGGGGACTGTTGATTACCCTCAACCTGCTTTAGCCCATCTGCCAAGATGTTTTTATTTGGGGTGTAGCCACTACATATTGAGAGAAATAATTTTTAATAACCAGTTATGAGGGAGATTCAGATTTTTTTCCCTATCCTCTTTCCTTGTTCATAACCCTGTCTTTGAAGGACATTATTGACCTCTACCAATAATTTACCCTACCTAGACCATCTTATCTGGGTGAATTCTTGCCCATTGTGTTCTATTCAAGTTTGGGTGGGCATAAATTCTTTTATTACATTGCCCAAAGCTGGGGGTGATTTGGAAGTAAATGACACGACATTCTCCAGCCCCTCATTAGACTAGGTCCACCTCTCATTCATTCTCTCTCATTACTTGTTGACTGAAGCTGATTACTACTCTTAGGAACACTTGTTCTTCCAAGGACATATAAACATTGAGTGGGCTCCCTGATACATCTTTGGCATTGGAGAGTGTCACTGACTCCTTTTATTAACAACATGCTAGCATTATTAAGAAAATGATTAATTACCCAGAAAGTATGTCTCTCAAACTTTTTACACATCACAACATGCTACAGCTTCTTGGAGTCACAGGTGAGAGCTGGAATATAGGTAGACACCAAAGGTAGATGAGCAGCCCTGAAAAGGCACACATTAGAGGTGCTAGTCCTCTCTTAACAGCCTAAAGAGTTAATCAAGGAAGAGGAAAAGGATTTCCATGGCTAGCAAGAGCTCATTTGAAATCATATGATGTGAATTTGTAGTGGACACAGCACAGTTATGTGACTTCCTCTAACTATGTTCAGCAGCTCAGGGGCAGGAAGAGATCAATTTGGGAGCTCATCACTTCATAGGATTGGCATGACATTAATAGTGGGTGGACAATGGAATAAGGATTCAAAATTGAAGGTCATTGCAGTATTGAATTGATTAACTATTGGATGGAAGATGAAAGGAGGAAAATGAAAGGGAAAACATGATGAGGGATTTATAGAACAGGGAAGGATAGAGGTCTTGGTGAGGATGAAGAATAGTTGGAATCAGGCAGAGAAAAAAGATGGAAAGATAGGAGATTGTGATCAGAGAGGAGAGTTCAGAATTCAAGATTGTGAAGGGGAGAATTTGGAAGTAAGAACTGAAATGAAGAGTTGACTATGACTGTGAGTCATTGTGTTTTAATGGAAATGCTGATCATGAGATCATTGAACTAGGAGGCCAGGGTTCAAAGGGGCATCAGGGTGAAAACTGAAGTCGTCAAGGAAAGGGAAAGTATTAAAGTATTTCTCTGAACTCTGGAAATTAAAAATGCATAAGTCATATAGGGGATTTATTAATAATGGAGCAAGAGTTTAAGAGAACACAGAGTGAGAAGAGAATGGAGAAAGGGCTATCTGAGCTGGGAAGGTATGAAAACTCAGGAAGGGCATCAAAGGAAAAGAACTTCTTCCATAGTAGATGTCAACTATGAATCACAGGAATTGAGGGATTAAGAATCAAAATTTGCTAGTTGTAGGACAGGGGGAGTGAAAGTAATCAAAGTACTCATTTAGTCAGAGCAATGATGGGAAACGTGGGTCATGTGATACATTGGGCCACTTCACCTAGACGTTCTATGACAGGGGCCAGTACTTTACTCTTTTGTTCAATTTTTAATGTTTGATTTCCTATTGGACACTGGACCTAGTGTTTGTTTTTGTGGATACTTTGAGAAAATAGAGTAGACACTGAGTCGTACTCTGTATAACATAGACACAATTTTAAACTCCCTTTATAGAGTAATCAGTACAACCTCAAGTGGTTAACTCCAGCACTTGAAAATCAGTCTCTCTGTTATAACTGATTGTAATGTATCAATCCTAATAGTATTCCTTCTGGGAGGCTTCAAACAGCTCAGACCTGCCTTATTCTGCCAGCTTTCTAGTTTTTGTAAATAGGACGGCTTCAAGACCAAGCCAGAAAACCAACATCCCATTAGTAGGGCATATCTTGAGGCTCTTTTCTTCCACAACCATGAGGAGAAACCTAGCTGTACTTTCTCTTTCTCCTTCTTGTTGCTTATTTTTACCCTTTACCCTTCACCCTTTGTACATGGATGCTTGAAGGCTTAAGAAAGCACATACCATTTCACAAAGAACAAAATAACAAAGAAAATGTAGAAAATTTAAAAAATAAAAAAATCTTCAAACGCATCATATCGAAAAGACTCCAGTAATTCCCAGCTGTTTTCTTCTGTTTTCATTCCTCTGTCTTCGTCTCCCAGAGGAAAATGGGCCTTTGAAACAAAATGATTTTCAAGTGATCTGTTGCATTTGGGACAGAAATGAGATAATATTAGCCAGATCAGTCACAATACTACATCTGGTCCATAAGATCCTGGTTCACACCAGCTACATACATTCCCCAAGGAGTGTAACCTACTAAATTAAGAAACTGTGTAAAAGCAAGGCTGTGATCTTGTTGTTGAATTATTTTCAGTTGTGTCCAACTCTTTGTGACCCCATTTGGGGTTTTCTTGGCAGAGATACTGAAGTGGTTTATCATTTCCTTCTCTAGCTCATTTAACAGATGAGAAAATGGAGGTAAAAAGGGTTAAATGACTTGCTCAGGGTCACAAATTTAGTAAGTGTCTAGCGCCAGATGCGAACTCAGGAAGATGACTTTTCCAGACTCCAAGTCTGGCGTTCTACGCACTGTGCCACTTGGCTATGTTGTTGCTGCCTTCAGTTTCCTGATAGAGGAACTGAGGCACACTATAAACTGACTTGCCCAAGAATGAGGGTATGGCAGAGCCAAATCTCAACACCTGTTTCTCTTTAATATGCTGAGGTGTAGACACATTGGGGAGGAAGGAGGAAGGAGAATTTCAGTAACCTTTCCTCCCCAAAAGTACTTTCTAAACCTTTAAGTGCGCTGTAGGTATGAACTGCTTTAAAGAATGAGTCCAAATCTTACCTCTGACACTTGCTAGTTGTATAGCCATAGGCAAGACTCTCTGAGCCTATTTTCTTGTTTATGAAATAAGGATGATAATATTTCCCAATTACTTTTTAATCAGGTCCTGCCACACTTGGGATTGTTGTAGCCTTAAATACCTGATCTAGTCCAGCTGGTACTTGAATAGGACTTCTACTAAACCATTTCTGAAGTGGCCATCCAGCTACTGAGTTCATCTCTGCCCCTCTGAAATTTCTACTTACTGCTCCTAATTCTACCCTCTGGAATTAAACAGAATAAAGCTAGTTGCTTTTCTGTGTGAAATTCCTTCTGATACTTGAAGACGGAAATCACATACACCCTAAGTTTTTCCTTAGCTGAACACCTCCACGTCCTTCATCTCATCCCATCCATCATAGTATTTGGTGCACTCACAACCCTTCTCTCCCTTTGAAGAGATTCCATCTGGTCGCTGTTCTTCCTAAATTGTGTCACCTGAAATTGAATACTTCGAACATAGGTTAACCCAGGGGAAATATAGCAAACGTCATTTGATTTATTTTGTACATTTTTTTTGCACTAAAAGTGTGATTTCATTGGAGGGAACTCCTCCACTGATAAAGATCAGCAACTCTTCTGAAATATGACCTTAGAGAGCTGCCTGGGTCATTGAGAAATGAAATAACTTGGCCAGGGTCACACAGCTAGAATGTGTCAGAGATATGAACCCAGGTCTTCCTGACTCTGAGGCCAACTCTTTACTCACCACACCATACTACTTCAAATTCTGGAATTTACGAATCATTAATACAGATTGGGTTTAGCTTTTTCAGATTTCATATCATACTTTTGGCTCATTTTGAATGTGTAGTACACTAAAACTTTAATTTACCCAAATTTTATCTAGCTACACATTTCTTACTTTTTAAAAAATGTTATTTTAAAAAATGTTATTTATTAATGATGGTCAGAACACAAATATAGAATAGAGAAAAGAAACAAAAACATATCATAAATTTAAATACCAAGAAAGAAAGAAAAAAGCATGTTATTGTAATGGGAATCTGAAGATCTTTCCTGCCCCTAGGTCCTTTGATAGGTTTAAGTGGCTCTGAGAATGTTACCTGATTTGAAAGTATACTCTGCCCCTAATAGGCTGAATGTGGTCACGTGGAGCCTGTGGCAGAAAACTTGTTTTTGGGAATGGCCCCACGCCTTGTTACTTTGTAATTGGACAGTGAGTTAAGAGGGCCGTGACATTCTCTGACCCAGGAGAAGCCTATATATACACCCTGATGTGAGGTTTGCTTTGGGGCTCACTTTGAGAAGAGTTGTGTGATTTGACCAGATGAGACTCTGGGAAGCCATTGAGCCCCCC
>CM053595.1:257046117-257070686 GCA_028646575.1 Pseudocheirus occidentalis | reverse complement strand
ACCTCATCTATATGAAATAATTACTCTTCTAAACTTTTAAATTCATACCATACTCTGGTTTACCCCAATCTTTTGTATGAGCTACCCAATTATTAATAAGAATC
Source organism: Pseudocheirus occidentalis (assembly GCA_028646575.1). Taxonomy (NCBI): domain Eukaryota; kingdom Metazoa; phylum Chordata; class Mammalia; order Diprotodontia; family Pseudocheiridae; genus Pseudocheirus; species Pseudocheirus occidentalis. The sequence continues at coordinate 257,070,582 of CM053595.1, read as the reverse complement.
TTAGACATATATTTTACATTTTATATATATAAAAAGTAAACAAGTCTGTCCTTATGAATCCCTTATAATTAATTTTTGGTATGTGCCTTATATTTCTCTTGGTTCTTGTATGTAAAGTTTTCTATTAAGTTCAGGTTTTTTTTTCACAAAATCTTTAAAGTCTGACAGTTTATCAACTGTCCAATTTTTTTTTCATTTGGGATAATACTTAACTTTGTCTGAGTCCCACCTCTTTTTCTCTTCGAATATGTTGTGTTCCAAGACCTACAGTCCTTTAACGTCTCTGCTGCTAGGTTTTATGTAATTCTAATTGTGGTACCATCATATTTAAATTGTTTTAATTTTGATGCTTTTGATATTATCTTTGAGCTGGGGGTTTCAGAATTTGATTATGATATCCCTATGTGTTTTCCTCATTGGATCTCTTTTAAGTGATGATGTTTTTTTTCTATTTCTACTCCCCCCCCCCTTGTTTTAATGCTTAAGGACAATTTTCTTTAATTATTTCTTATATTATAGTATCAAGATTCTTTTTTATAGTAACTTTCAATTAGTCTAATTATTTTTATCTTTTCTGTTCTTGATCTACTCTCTAAATCTGTTGTTTTTCTTTTAAGGCATTTTACTTTCTCTTCTATTTTTTTATTATTCATATTTTGTTTAATTCTGTTTTGATCTCTTATAGTTCTCCTGGCTTCACTTTGCCCAATTCTAATTTTAAAGGTGTCGTTTTCTTCCTAAAGATTCTGGCTCTCCTTTTCTAATTGGTTGACTTTCCTTTCATACCTTTCTTGTTTTTCTTGGATTATTTTAATTTTCTTCTTAAATTTTTCCTCCATCTCTGTTATTTGATTTTTAAAGTATTTTTAAAGATCTTCTATGAATTCTTTTTGGTCAGGTGACCATTTAATATTACTCTTTGGGGGTTTCTTCAATTCATTATCCTCCTCTGAAGAAGAACCCTAATGATCTATATTCCCATAATATGGTTGGATTTTTTCTCCTTTGCCTGTGCATTTTTTGTGGTAAGACCTTAATTTTTGTGATCATTGCTAGCCCTGGGGTATGGAAAATAGTGCCTCTTGCCCTAGATCTTCAGTACACCCCTCTAACCTGGAACCAAAGCCAAACCTCCAACTTCCTGTAAGTGCCCACAATCAAGGACTTTCTGCTCCACCTCTTCTGTACTCACTGGGCATGTGCTGGTTCCTTCTTGCCCCTGCCATTCTTCACAGCACATCTGGGTCTGGCATTTCTTGTCAGCAGAGGTTTCCTCAATCTTTTGGGTCTCAGGCACCTGGGTTCCCTCACTATCTCAGGGAAAAGAGTTCCAGCGGCTGGGGCTGAGGCAGTCTCTTAAATTAAACAATCCCAGGACTTGCCCTTGTTGTTTAAGCCTTGCCACTTCTTAAGATGGAACCTAGCCTGAAGGTATTTAACCTTCATTGGGATCAAACCTCTTCCTGGGATTTTTCTTCTGCTCATTTCAAATTGTCCCAGGAAGTTTCCAGTTGTGCCCTTATTCTTATTTATCTCTACCCATACTTTGTCCTCCCTAAGGTGCTATTTTAACTCTTTTATGGGGGAAAATCTTAAGAGCTTGGAATTTTTTGACGTACTCCACCATCTTCCCAGAATCCTCCCCCCTCTTACTTTTTCAATTGATTTTTTGAACCCATATTAAGGCTTTGTATCTATTTTTATTAAATATTATTTTGGTCCATTGTTCTATCTTGTTGTAACCTTTTTTGGCTACTAATGCTGGCATTTGATATATTAGCCATCTCTTCCAACTTTAAATAATCATAATAGCAACAATAATAGTAATCTTGTATTTATTGTGTGCCAGGCATTGTTCTAAGCACTTTACAAATATTATCTCATTGGATCCTCACAACAACCCTGGGAGGTAGATGGTATTATTATCTTCATCTTATAGTTGAGGAAACTGAGGCAAACAGAAGTTTAATGGCTTGCCTAACGCTGCACTGATAGTAAATATCTGAGGCAGGATTTGAACTTAGATTTTCCTAGCTCCAGGACCAGTGCTCTAACCATTGTATCACCTGTCTGCCAGCAACAGTTTTATGTGACTGGCAAATATGATTTGCATCTAAGTCATCAGTAAAATATCAAACACAGTAAGGCCAAGGATAGATCCCAGAAACATTTTACTAGATATATTCCTCTAGGTGGACACCAATCCATCAGACCCTACTTTTTTGACCCTATAATTCTGACCCTATAATTTTGACCCTATAATAACTGGTTCCATAACCAGTGAGTATAGGTAAGTGGATCCAGATCATAGGATTATTATAAACTCAAGAGCTGGAATGGACCTTAGAAGTCATTTAATGCCTTCATTTTCATAGATAAGAAAAGCAAGTGACAAGTTAAATAACTTGTCTGAGATTGCAAAGATCCTAATTGGTAGAAGTTGGATTCCAACTCAGATTTTCTGTCCCAAACCTAGTGTTCATTTTACTCTATTGAGAACTCAATTTTTCTTTCTGAAACTTCAATCTTTGCTACTTGATGACTCCCTAACTTGATTCTCTGAAAATAATTTATAGGTGAGATGATAACTTATTTCTGCCCTCAATTTCCAACTTACTATTTTTGGATGTCAAAGTTTATCCTTCTGAATGTTTTTCCCTCTTTATGATGCTAAACTTATAAGTTATCTTTTGATCTTTCTTCACAAGCACCCTCATTCCATAAAAATTTTGATTTTTCATTTATGTTTCCATCTTTTTCATAAGTGGTCTATGTCATAATCTTCTCTAGTTTGGCCTCTTGATGACTTTGAGTTGAGTAGTGGGAGAGTCTGATGGTGGTTTAAAGGATACTTGCAGCTTCTTGCAGAGAGGCAAAGTTATTTTTAATAAAATTCTATTCTGTTCCACCTCTTCTCACCCCTTCATTCAAAGATATATTTCACATTGACGCAAAGAACTCCCTGTTAGCAATGTTATCATTACCTTCCTCTTACTTTCCTGCTCAAGATTAGACCCATCCCTTAATTCAAATCAAGGACCTATTTCTTTCCTATTATCCTTTCAGACGCTGTAACTTAATTAAGGCTCTACTGGTGTATATTTATAGTTTATAGTTGAAAAGCTCATTGTGATTTTAATAGTAGCAAAGGCACAATTGTCTCTCTCCAGACTTTCCTTCTGTCTTGGGATGTTTAGAGGAGAATTCCCTCCCCCATCCTAATCCCCCATCTAAGAAAGCTTATTTTGCAGCTAATCTCTGATACATAAGGCAAACTGTGTGTGTAGATGCAAAATTAATATGGAGACTAAGGAGGAGAGGTTTTTTTGTTCATTTGTTTTGATGAATTAACAAGGAAAGATACACTTTTAACCTTTATCTCAAAGTACAGTGCTATAGAACTTTACAATATTTAATCAATTTCTTGTCTTTTCCTGCTGTAAGTAAATTTTTTTTCCCCTTAGAAAATGAAGTTTGAACTTTGCTGATTGGAATGATACCTCTTCTCCATGAAAATACAATTTAAATTCTTTCTCTGCCAGAAACGAACTACTCTCTCTCCATATGTACCAACCTCACCAGGACTATTTCCTTAACCCCCACTACTAGCGCTAGCTCAGGTTGGGTTCCCAGAGGAGAGCTGATAACTTCTCCCATTAGTGTCCTAGAAATTGCCTTGAAAGCCTGAGATTTATTACTATTGTACATGAGCTCCTTTCCATTGGTGCTCTCAATATTGAACAACCAGTTGAAATCAATTAACTTAAAAAATGAATTTATTAGAGGGCATGATAATAGGAATGGTAGTCACAAAATGGTCACCTCAAACTATGGGTTTCTTTCTTCCCTTGCACATATACAAGGTCTCTGGGGAGAGTGGGTTTATATTTAAAGTACCATGTTCCTGAGGCACATGAATAGAGAACACATGCGGCCAAGGAGTACCTAGTGAATCCTGGCTCTGGAAATTCTTTTCTCTCTTCAAGGAGTCCACACCGAGTTTGCTTCGGGTAGTGGTATTGTATATAGGCGAATCACTCCAGTGATCAATGGAAATGGCTCCTTCCAGGATATGGTTTCTTCATTTGTAGGTGAATCCAATGCTGGGTTGAGTCCAGTGGACTTCTCAGTTGCTTCACTGGGACTTCACCAAACTCAGTCATTGCTGCCACTTGTTCTGGGACTTGTGTTGTTTGTGGTACCTCAGGTGGCTTTGATGAATTCCCCAGACTCATTGGTCAACTGGGCACATGTATCTCAGAATACTCATTCACCTAAGATTGTGAAAGAAGAAACAGAAACAGGGACACCATGTGGCCAGAGACACATGACAGGTGGTTGGTGGGGAACAGAAATTGATGTTGCCCATCCCTCCACTAGCAGCTCACAAAAATTTTCATTTTTCAAAGCTTCCAGGAAAGAGAGTACAATCATCCACTTGAGATTTTTGTATACACTCTTAGTCCCTACTCCTCACACAATTAGAAAACTCTTTATCATAGTAGCAGCACACTAGCTACTCACTGTCATTTAATTAATGTATTTAATACATTATTTAATAAATGTAATTTAAACTGTATTTTCATGAAGAAGAGGGATCACTCCAATCAGATAAATTCCAATCAAATAAATACAATTAATTAATTAATACAGTCAAAATTAAATACATTAAGCCTCCAGGTATTGGATCAGAAATAGACAGGGACAAACTCTTATCTGGAAGAACAAATTGGCACATACCTTAAGGACTGGACCCTTGCTGGTCATTCTTCCTATCTCATTTTCCTTTAAGACCACTCTCAAATCACAAGACCATGTAACTTAATTTAAAAAACATATTTCAGTGACACAAATAGGTAAGATTATCTTAAACAACTCGCAGACTATTATAGCCAGAATGCCCCTTAATTCAATTTGGTTCAATAAACATTTGTCAAGAACCTTCTGTAGGTAGGTAATGTACTAAGTATTGAAGATGTCATTAAGACAAATAATTCTTGCCCTATGGGAGCTTACTATCTAGAAGGTGAAGACAGTTCGCAAAAGGAAGATAGAAAGGAGGCAAGCATCGGGAGGTACTTGGCTTGCAAACATCATGGTCCATAAAGTCAATCAATCAAGCAGAACTGCAGGTGGAATGTGGAGAGCTAAAAAAAAAAATAAAAAAAAGGAATGTGGAGAGCTGTAGAGAACTGATCTAGTCTCATTTTGCCTGTGAGGGAACTGAATCTCCAAAATTTAACGTGACTTGCTCAGGGTCACATAGCTAATGAGTATCTAAGGTTAGATTTGAATGCAGGTCCTTTTGATTCCAGGTCTCACGCTATATTCCTCATGCTCCTATGAATCAGTTAGTTTCCTACTGAGCCTGTTTGACTCAGTTTCCTTACTTGAAAAATGGGTGCATCTACCTCCTAGGGTTGTTGTGAGGATCAATTAAGATGATTATAAAGTATTTAGCATGGTGTCTGACACATGGTAAGAGCTACCTAAATGTTAGCTATCATTATTTTTTGTCTATTCACCTACTACACACAAATATGTGTCCCCAAATATAATTTGGATTATTTGTCATCCCTATCCTAAAATAAATCTGGGCTCTTCCAAGACCTGATTCCAGAATGAATTTGATTCTCTCCAAGGGAGGATCATAATCCTTGGAAATTATTTGATCAGGAATCTCCAAGGACTGGGCAGCATCTCTTTCTTTTTTTAACCTAGACCTTGATGAATCCATCAGGTTAAAGAAGTTTGTTGTGTGGGCTGACCCAGAACCAACTGGTCTCCCGCAGTCAAATATCCATATGCGTTCTACAGCCTGAATTGTTGCATTGTCCCTTGTAGAGAATTTATCGCCAGTGCTTAAAATAGTAATTATCCAGATTAGCAAGTATTTACTGAGTACCTAATATGTGCCAGATGTTAAGGTGCTAGAGATACAAAGACAAAACCTAGAAGGTCTTTACCCCAAAGGAGCTTACACTCAGAGATGCAATGAATCTAATCTTATTTGTAGGGAGCATATTTCAGTTTGGAGGATTATATGAACTCTTCCAAGTCCTAGACAAGGGTTACTTAACTTGGGATCTGAAGGTCAGTGGATAGATTTCAAGGGGTCTGTGAACTTGGATGAGAAAAAAATCTTTATTTTCATTAACTTCTAAATGAAATCAAGCATTTCCTTCAATTATTTACAAACGTAATTCTGAGAAAGGGCCCATCGATTTTACCAGACGGTATCCGTGATATACAAAAGATTAAGAACGTCTGGACTAGACTACCATTTAGTTAATAATAGTTTATCTGTAAAATGTGACATATTAGATGAGCTCTAAGATTCTTTCCAGTTCTAAATCCATATTCCCATCATCCTAGTGAGTATGCAAAATGAAGTGAAATGTTTATTTCTTCCTTACCTACAGAGAAATCTCAGTGCTCTCTTTGTCTTCCTTTTCTCATAAACTTCTATTCTGCATACTCCATCACCTGTCCCAACTCAAATATCAAGTATTGGTCAGTTTGAGCCTCACTAACCCAAATAGTTTAAACACACATTGGATGCTGGCCCTCATGCCAGCAACTTCAGGCCCAGTGGAAGTGATCTTCAGTTCCTAAGAGGAACAGCTTGTGCTGTGAATGTTTATCCCGTTTTCATGGCAACTCTTGAAACAATTTCAGTAATAAATACACTAAAATAACCATTTGAATGGAAAAAAAATCCCTCACACTGAAAAGATTATCCTGTTCTCCAGGGTAACACTGAACAGAAGGGAGGTTCAGAGTGGCAAGGTCAAATGTTAGAATTGTGCCTATTAGTTCAGGGCATTAAAGGACTCCTATCTGGCTCTCTCAATAGTGAGACACATAACTTTCATATCATATTCATTTGTAGATTCTGAAACAAAAATAAATGTAAATCTTCATTTTTTTATATTTCAATTTGCAACCTTGGCTACTATTGATGAAGAACTGGGGTCAGAGAGTGGGAAGATATAAATGTTGCCTTATGTGGGATTCCTTTCCTATTTGCTATGATTCTTTTGTACACAGACTCCATCCTTTTGTGAGTAGGAATAAAATATCCATTCTGTATCCAATTCATATTGTACATTGAGTACCTACTTTTTAAGCTTCTCTCTCTCTCTTTCTGGAAAATTCTAAACTTGGAGTAATAACTTTGACTCTGATTACTATTGTCCTTGGGGCAGTGGGGTGGTGGTTTTAACAAGGTGAGGAAAATGAACAAAGGAAATCTAATCTCCCTAATTAGAGGAAAGCTCCCCTGTGCAGCAACACCATAATTGCATGCCTGGGTACAGGACAGAGTACCCCAGCCCCTGTATTCCCAGCAGTACTTTCTCTATGATTGATATAGCTTGCTGTCCCGATTAGAATGTATACTCTTTGAGGACAGGTCCTGTTTTTTGCTTTTTCTTTTCATTGCCAGGACCTAGCAGGGTGTCTTTCATATAGTTAAAACATGCTTGTAGACTGCTTGCTTGCTAGCTTGTTGCTCTTTCCCTGGGAAGCTTATTTCTTAGACTTGTAAATTATGGGGCTATGGTGGGGTTGGATTGGAAAAATGAGCCTATAGTTTAGACTATAGTTGCAAACAAACCAAACTAAACCAAACCAAACCAAACCAAACCAAACCCTAGCATTATAAGTTAATAATTGGAAGTAATTTCTAATTCCCACATGAATAAATGAATTAATGAAATTCATTTTAAAGCACTTACCTGTACTAAGTACTGAGGAGATATACACACATATGCATACATATGTGTATATATACATATATAATGTATACACATCATACACACATAACATATACATATCATACATACATACAAAAAAGACATAGTCCCTCGAGGAGCTTGACTACTAATGGGGGAACCAAAATATAGGGAGGTAGTGGCCAAGGAAAGGAATCATGGTCTGAAAAATCCCCAAGATGGAGAGAGGAACAATAGGGCAATCATTTTACAAACCCTTTCCAGAGACAGTGGTAATGTGAATTTGCTTATTGTCCTTCTTGTCAAGGGGCAAGAAGAGGGAGGGGGAAGGGAGGTGTCAGGAAGGAAAATGACCAGGGTGAAGATGATGCTATATGGTTCCAGGGGATGCAGAGCTGAGTGGCTGAACTCCTTCCAGGTGTGGTCTCTTATGGTCGGCTTTGGCAGGTTGGAGCAGCAGTAACAGAAGCAACCTACGAAGCACAAAACATGTTTACAAAATCCTTCTTGTGGTTATATTGTGCCTCTGAAGACTTATTGAAACAGGGAGTTCACTATTTCATAGGTCCTTTTTGGTCTATTCCATTTTTTGACAACTCCAATTGTTAAGATGTTTTAATTTTGATCTAAAATCTGTCTTGCTATAACTTCTACTCATTAGTCTTGGTTTGCCTTTGGAGTTAACTAGCATAAATGCGACCTCTCTTTGCTTCAATGGTTCAACATTGCCCCCATTACCCTATGCATTTCATCTAGTTATTTGCATATTACTTCATGCTTTTCTGAATCAGAGTATCTCATCTAATTTGAGAAACATTTATTCTTTATTTGAAAGCAATTACATTTTAAGGCATAAAAATGATTGTATAAATAAACTCTTGAGTGATTAGTTATACAAGTTTGTAAAATTTTCCAGGCCTCTGATTTTTTCCTTTTATGTTTATTTCAATGCTTAGCATTTCAATGTTTAGCAAATGCCTTGCTCTTTGTTTTATATCACTAAGTACCTTCTGCCACTATCTCCTCCTGCACACCTGTTTTACAGGAAGGGGTCAGCCTTTTCCTTGCCAAGGCAAACCTTTTAACATGCCCAAGGGATCCTATTTTATCCCATCTTCTCTAGTAGATTGGCCACTATATCATTCCTACTCTGCCACTTATCTCTATTCTCTACTTGTCTACTGGCTGCATACCTACTGTCTACAAACATGCTCATGTCTTTCCCATCCTAAAAAAAATCCTCACTTGAACTATTTGTCTCTGTTAGCTTTAACCCTGTATCTTTTTCCCTTTTCTGGCCAAATTCCTAGAGAAAGCTGTCTATAATAGATGTCTCTTCTTCCTTTTCCTCTTGCTTCCTTTTAACTTTTTACAGCGTGGCTCATCATTCAACTGAAACTACCCTCTCTAAAGTTACCTCTGTTCTCTTAATCACCAAATTTAATAGCTTTTCTCCATCCTCATCATTCTTGACCACTCTGCAGCTTTGAAACTGTTGATGACCCTTTGATCACCCTCTTTTCCTTAATATTTTATTCTCTTTAGTCATTCTTGACTGTGCTCTCTCATATTTCTCCTCCTAGCCATTTGAGCACACCTTCTCTGCCTCCACAAAGGGGCAGCTAGGTTTCAAATTGCATAGAGCACTAGATCTGGAGTCAACAAGATCTGAGTTCAAATTTGACCCCAGATACTTACTAGCTCTATGACCCTGGCAAAATTGTTTAACCTGTGTCTCAGTTTTCTCCTCTGTAAGATAGGAATTATAATAGCACAGAGTTGTCATGAGGATCAAATGAACCAAATCATATAACATATGCAGCTAACATATGTAAAATCTTTTGCAAACCTTAAAATGCTCCATAAATTTATATATTATTATTCTGCACCCCTGTCTCATGTTTCTGGAGTTCTTATGCACTCTTGGCCTTTGGTATCCCTCATAGCTACGGGTGGTGTGTGAATTACTAGGAGGACATTGAAGTCTTTTCTAGCCCTTGATCTGTATAGAATCTGCATATATCTATATAGAGTCTACAATTCTATGAAACTTTACTGACAATAAGATTTGCCATTGCCTGGGTGCCATAGTTAGGTTGAAGTAATGCAGAACCCTCTTGGGATTTCCTAATATAGGAATATTTTTTAAATAGAATCACAGAATTTAAGAATCAGAAGGAACTTCAGTGACCATTTGGACTGATCAAGACTTGAGGGAATTCCTGCTTTACTATGCCTAACAGTTGGTTATCTTGCTGTAGTGGCAATTAATTTAAATTTGAAGATCCCTTTTTATCATGTCAAGTAAGCAAGTACTTAGCCCTTAGTAACTAATCAAACCTTTGTGGCTAAGAGGCACAGGGTGTGAACTCTGTCTCCTGTTGCTGACATAACAGGAAGGGTTTGGTTAAAAGAGGAAGCCAATGCTTTGTGTGTATATAAGAGCCCCAGAGAGAGGCAGTCAGAATTAGAATTTTGTCTCCTGGTGGGCTCCTGGTGGGACAGAGAGAGAGAGAGAGTTTCTTTCAGCGAGCATCTGGAAACTTACTGAGAACTGAGAGAGGATTTCTTTGAGACCAGAATCTGGTGAAGGCTGAAGTTGCAGCTGAGAAGGCTGCCTGGAGGTTGAGATTTCTTCTGGGTCCTAGGGCCAGCCAAACTGCCAGAGGACTGAGCAAACATGACCAGGATGCTTTGTGTGTTTGTGCCTTAGTTGATCCTTGAGTTCCTGGGAACAGAAATTGTGAAGGTTTTGAGGTGCGCTGAATCCTGTGAACTTTGGTGTGTAGCAAACTGCCTGGAGGACTGGACAAAAAGCTAGGAGCTGTCTGTGTCTGAATCCAGTCTACTGTTTGGCAGATTCAGGTAGGAACTGGGACCACGGGAGGGGATCAAGGGAATCTGAGAGACCACCCTGATTCAAGATGAAGAAAAGGCCTCTCCTCAGATATTGAATGTGGTGATTAAATTGAAGTTTACTAGAGACCCAGGTGGAGGGTTTGTGTAATTTTCTAATGATTGTATTTAGTGATTATTGATACTTCGTGACTGATTGCTAGATAAGTGACTGATTAAGTTCACCTATGATTTCCTCATGAGTGGAAGACTGACTATTGTACTTTGAGATGACTGAATGACTGAGTAAGGAGGCAAACCTCCTTAGGGATACCAGATGATTGTTCTTTGTTCTAAATACTGTGACCACTTTGGTGAAAACTATGTGACCATTTTAATAATAAGCTGTTGTGAACACTATATTGTGATTTTTCTGTGATAAGATGCAATGTTGTGAATATTATATTGTGATTTGTTGTGAATGTTTGCCTTGATTTGTTATGGAATAAATGGAGCGCTCACTATACTGTGTAATCAGAACCTTAAAAGCTGTTCACAGTAGCATTCTTTTGGGAAGCTGCTCATGCATGGCATTACAGTTGGTTGTTGTCCTTTGTTCTAGAAGAAGACCAAAATGGCATCAGTATGCTAATGTCAAGTTTCAATGTGTCTGACTGTGGTTGATCAGACCAATCTGAGCTTGGAACATTCTACCACACAGGTTGGGCACAAATAGCCATGTGAACATTTGGGGTGGATATTCTGAATTTGCAAATCCTGCGTTTCCTTTGAGCTGTTTCAACTGCTTTGCTCATAGAGCACAGCATCTTCTTTAACATGTGCTTGAAGATCTCTGAGGAGGGCAATCAATTGCCTCTTGAATCAGTCCATTCCATGCTAGGATACCTCTGATTTCCAGGAAGTTTTTCCTGACTTCAATTAAGCTAAAATTGTTCTCTTTGTAACTTTCCTCTATTATTCCTGTTCCTTCCTACCATTTGGGAACAACTGAGCAAGTGGAATTTATCCTTCACCTGATTGCTCTTCATCAATGACAGTTATAAAGTACACAAGACTTTGGTCATAAAGACTTCTTGTCTCAGATGCAGGAATTATCCTGGGTAAGTCACTTGTTCGAGCATAGTCTTAGTTTCCTCATCTGAAAGGTGGGTAAAATAATACTACCTATCTCATAGGGTTGTTGTGAGGACAAAATGACAGCGCATATGTAAAGTGCTTTGCAAACTATAAAGCACTAATAAAGTGATAGTTGTTAATAATCAATAATGCTGTCATTTAATAGTTAATAATTATATAATCATTAATAGTTAATAATACTTGAAGAGTTATCTTAGGAGTGGATGAAATTTGTGATCTAAATAAAGCAGCAATTGTGTTATTGTCACAACCTCATAACCAATGTCATCTCAGTCCTCATTGAGTTGAATGATACTTTTATTTTTATTTTTTATTTTGCTTTTTGGAGGGCAGTTGGGGTTAAGTGACTTGCCCACTTGTCACATGGCTAGTTTTTTGTGTTATGTCTGAGGTGGGATTTGAACTCAGGTACTCCTGACTCCAGGGCCAATGCTCTATTCACTGTACCACCTAGCTGCCCCGAATGATACTGTTTTAGTGATGCTTTAGAAGCCACTGCAGATAGAAATGATTCATTTGGAGGACCTGCGATAATATTGTTGTTGGACGACTTATGTATGACATCAGTCTGGTACAGAATGATATGTTTCCATTGTCTTTATTTGTACTACTACCCTTATGAGAAGCACAAAGGACAACATTGCAGAAAGCAAAGGAAACTCTCTCAGATGAAAGACTCAACAATAGTCAGGATTGCAGAATTTCAGAGTTAGAAAGGGACTCCAAGACCATCTACCTGCACCTGCACAGAAGATGCTTAATAAATGCTTCTTAGTTGACTTTCTAACACTGTCAAAAAATGGCCATCCATTCTGTAGTCCATGACTGTTAGCAAAGTCATGTTCCTATTGAGAGGAATAACTTAGAGTCAGGAAGACTTTCTGTATCAGGCACTTCTTTAGTTGTGCGACCCTGGGCAGGTAATTGTGATGAATATATAATGCCAAGAAGAAGAGTTATTCTGGAATTACAGAAATTCCCAAATGGAGATTAAATACTGCAATATGACCATGGACCATGCCACTTGTCACAAAAGGTTAAGATATTTATCCAAGAGATGAAGATCAATATTGTTAAATAGCCTGGGAACTTGCTTTATTTAAATCCCTATACAAACCTATGGGCTAAAATCATAGCTAGATTTGTGATTATAGCAAGTTACTGCATGCTAAAAGTGTTTTTTTTAAAGATATATAACATTGTAAGGTTTATTGTCTTTGGACACATTTAATTGTTTTACTTTGTCCCAGTTAATTAGCATCCCAGGAGCACTGATCTTGCCTTGGGGAAGAAAGGGCTAATATCTGATTAATATAACAATTGATTTCAGTGATTCTTCCATTTTTAATTTATCAGTTCTGTTGCAGCAAACTGGAGAAAGAGATTCTGAAAGATTCAAGGCTTTGTTTTTTGAGCATAATTTCCTTTGGAAGATATTTGCCTGCTGGGCACATGCTTTAGCAAGTGTGAGGGGAGTATGACTAATTTAGTTTGAAATCTTCTTGGTTTAGAGGATGGTTTCTAACTTAATTGTTTTGTTAATTCCAGGGGAAGAGCCATTTGCTGCGTGGAGTATATCTCATTAGTGGAGTCTAGGCAAATAAATATATAAATAAACTAAAATGCAAGCCAAGGCTAGCATTCTGAAGAAGATGAAAAAAAGAGTAAATTAAGCTTTGAGAAAGAGAGAGATGATTGTTTTAACACTAAAAATGTTCACTTGTAGATACAGGAGTACACAGACTCTGGGAGAAGCTGTTGTATCTCCCATTTTAGCAATATTTCAAACAGCTTGAGGGTAAACTTGCCCTTTTTGTCTTCCCTGACATTGCCTGCAAGTCATAACCTATCAGTCTTCTGACTCATCACACAAACTGACACAAAGCCTAGCAAAAACTACCAGGAACCAAAAGTCAACCTTCAGCCCTGTCAATTTCTTCTCCATCAGGTTCTGCTAATTAAGTCAAATGTATTCTCAAAGAAGCCATGGAAAATCATGTTAATGGATGGGCTTTCTCTGCTGCTCAGGGGAAATGTGCAAATTAACTCCATTTTAGGAAAAAAGGAGAGAAGATCCATGATAGTTGATTAACAACATCATTCATATATTCACAGACTCCATCCATCATGTCCTTTCGCTGAAAAGCAATTTGCAGATCTCTTTTGGCCTTTACTTTAGCATTGGCATTTTCTATATAAGTAGTTCCTCAAATCTACCATATTCTTAGTTCCCTTGTTTTTTTTAAGGCTCTGGTATCTCATTTTAAATATCTTCGTCATTATCTGACCTGCTTTTGCTTTGTATGTGTTCCAAATGGTGGGAGTTTTGACATATACCTTTATCTTTAGCTCAGAACTCAATTCTTCTGGCTAGACTTTGTTGTATGTCTTGTGACGTCCATTCCATTACACTCTACTGAACCTCACTGTTCATTGTCCCTGAAATAAACTTCCCGTTATTAATGACCATCTCATTTAGCCACCCACCAGGATAGCAGGTGATTCAATGTAGACCTCTTACCATTTGCCATCTACTGTTCCTTATTTCTATGTTGGGAACAGCAATCCTCTGAACCCTAACCTCCAGAGATTGCTAAAATCCCTCCACTTAATCAGTTCAGTGTTGGACTCTGTCTTGGGACTGATTAGTGGATTAGTGAGTGAAAACTAGCTTAATCCAGTATTTCTAGCTGTCTCACAGCCTTGATTCACATACCATTCAGCCATTTACCAGGGCCTATAGAGCACTGTCAGTCCTCTTGTCATCACCCTGCTCCATGTACCTTATTGATCACGCCCCTCCCCTCCACCCACTCCTTTTGCTTTCCCTCTTGAAACAATAATCGAATGTGTCTGATTCTTTGTGTTTGCTTAGTCTCTAGCCAAGCTCCCTTCCCTGGCTGTAAGTCCTCAATCTAATATTAATGGTTAATATCAATGGCTCTATTTATATAGTGCTTTAAGGTTTGCGAAATGCTTTGCATTTTTATCTCATTTAATCCTCAGGGAAGCAGAGCTGGCACATGTCTGAGACAGGATTTGAGCAGAAGTCTTCCTAATGCCAAATCTGGTACTCTACTGTGCCATCTAGGTTCCTATCTGTGTTCTCTATCCTATTAGAATGTAAGAGCACTGAGGGCAGGCATTACCTCACTTTTACATTCTCAGGGCCTAGCACAGTGTCCAACATATAGCAATCACCCAACAAATGCTTGTTGATTGATTGGTTGAAGAAAAGATTATAATTCTGGTTTTGCTACTAACCAGCAATAGGAACCTTTTTGTGTCTCATCATATTCATCGATAAAATGAAGGACTTGGGCTCACTAGCATCTAAGGTTCTTTATAGTTATAAAACAATATGATTCTGTATGTGAAAGGCATTATTAGGTGGGTATTGCCATGTGTGATGGGGTGAGGGTGTTCAGGGGATGGTTGGTGTTTGTTGAGAAAGTTTTCCTTTCCTATTTGGGCATTGGAGGAGGAAAGAAAGATGAGTGAACTCTAATTCCCAGGTGTTTCAAGGAAGTTGTCTGGATCCCTGCCTCCTGGTGGCTTGATCCAAGTTTCTAACGACTCCCTCCATCCCTCTTTCCTCCATTCTTCTCTCCCTCCCTTCCTCCCTCCCTCTTTTCCTCCCTTCCTCCTTTCATCCCTCCCTTCCTCCTTCCTTCATTCCTTAGTTCCTTTGTTCGTTCATTCGTTCGTTCGTTCCTTCTTTCCTTCCTTCCTTCCCTCTTTCCTTCCTTCCTTCCCCGCTTCCACAAACTTTCCATAAAGGAACTACCAACATTCTGGAGTTATTTGAGTTCACAACTTTAGACATCCTTAACTCTTTCCCCTTCCATATCAATTAATTGCCAAGTCCTATCAATTCTACCTCCATAAAATATCTTGATTCTGAGCTCTTCCACCCACTCACAGGGCCATCTATGTATTCAGGCCCTCATCAGATTTTGCCTAGACTTGCTATTATATCCTTCTAATTGATTTATTTGATGCCAGTCTCTCCCTTCTCTAACAATCATTAAAATGTGTGTTTATTAAGAGCTATAGCTTTTGCACTTTTCCTTAGAGAAATATCCATTAAAAAAATACCAGGCTTCATGACTGTGAAAAAAAAATGAAGAGGTGATTATCTAATTCAACTTGATTGCCCAAAGCTTTGCTTGTATGTGTATGTTATGTGTATATGGTTGCTTAAGTTCCCTGTCTCTTTTGACTAATTCTTGTGCTATTATGATCATATATGGGTCTCAGCTTCCTTAAATAGATGCCCACTACACCATGAGATCATATATACTCTGCTCAGTTCTTTGGTTAAAGGCTCAAGGTTTCTGCTAATGACTGACACACAAATTGGTTATAGGCCTGGAAATGGACATTTAAAATAGGATTGCATAAGCTATTACATACTAAATAAATCAGTTATCTTTTAAATTCCTCAAGCACTCTGTGAATTAAGAAAAGAAATATTGTAGAATAATAGGATCATAGATTTAGAACTTTCTGAGACTTCAGAGGTCATGTAGTTCAATTCTCTAATTTTACGGTGGATAAAACCAAGACTCCAGAAGGTTAAATTACTTGCTCAAGATCAAACAGGTAGTAAACATCAGATGGAGCCAGTATAGTTTACAGTAATTATGCCACTCTGTAGAAAAACGGGAAAAATACAAATTTTTGCATGGACTAGCCAAATACAAGGACAAACATCTATTTGTCTGTCTGTCTATCTATCTATCTATCTATCTATCTATCTATCTATCTATCTGTCTGTCTGTCTGTCTGTCTGTCTGTCTGTCTGTCTATCTGTCTGTCTGTCTGTCTGTCTGTCTATTCATCATCTATCTATCCTACCTGCCTATTCATTTATTTTATCTATCAATCTGTTTATCTGCTTGTTTATTTTTTTGTATTTAGCCAAATACAAAGGTAAATAATATTTTAATGTTTCCAAAGTTCTTTACAACCTTAAACTTCATTTTAACAATAGCGTGAGAATTGAACTTGTTAAAGGGAAGAGAGGGAGACAAAGTAGTACTAAACTTGGAATCAACCGCGCCTGTACTTTGGGGAAGGTTAAAAAGTGCTGGGGAAGAAACAGGAGTGTTGTTTATAGATACATTTAAGGGGAACAGGAATTGCCTTTTCCCTTGGAACCATAATATAACCAAAGTACCATGTATAAACCCAAAGGAATGAAAGAGAGTATGGCATGATTTTGACGTAAGGAGTCTGTACAGGTTTGGAGTCCTTCTTTAAGTCTGTGTCTGGGTGGCTGTCTTCAGAGACTTTTATACGACAGGTGTTCCTGTGGGAGAGAGAGGTTGTATTGTCGTCTTGTTTGAGTTTTCCTTCATTAACGCTTGTGTGTCTATGTCCATATTGGCAAATAGCCTTGGGATTTGGACACTTAAAAGACCAAGAGAAAATTGGTAGATCATCAGAGTGTCATTGCATAGCTATTCCTGCCTGCCTGATAGTGTCTTTGAAAGCCAATTCTCTTTTTCACAGGGTTATCCTCTGACAGGACTGGAGACTATCACTTTTTTAGAATCATCTCTGAGCAAAATCACCTCTTTTCTATTCAAAGTTAAACGAAGCATATTAGTGCTATACATTTTATCTTCTTTCAAGATAAAAGCAATCTACACACCATACACAAAGAGAAGGGAAAAGACATCTGTCTTGTTTCTTTACACTCTAAAGCCCTGAGAAACAAAAACCATGTCTTTGGGGTAGGCTATACATGAAATTTTAGCTGCAGAGTAAATACTTTTAAGAACAGGATCAATAAGGGCACTGAACTTTATGATAGGAATGATGAGTTTTTAATTCTATAATTTTACCACTATATCTATCTATCTATCTATCTATCTATCTATCTATCTATCTATCTATCTGTCTGTCTGTCTGTCTGTCTGTCTGTCTGTCTATCTATCTATCTCTATATCCATGTATGTATCTATCTATATCTCTATTTCTTTAAGGATCAGTGAATGTTCTGTGAGATATCTGTCATCAGTAACAAATTACTCAATCTTTGAGTAAACTGTCTCTTCATTCCCACTATACCAGGGGAACAGCCATATTGATAGCCTAGTTAGTTAAGGTTGGTCTTCTGGAAACTATGTCTTTTATGCCTATATTTCTCTTTCTTCCCCTGGCTATTAACTTCTTCTCATTCAAGTATAGGGTAAATTACCCTTTTAGATATGCTATTTGATGGAGATGATTAATTGCTTGCAGGTGAATATATTTATAGATTCTAGTTCTCTTTCTGTTTCTCTCTCTCTCTCTCTCTCTCTCTCTCTCTCTCTCTCTCTCTCTTTCACACACACACACACACACACACACACACACACACAGATCAAGATAATCACTAGACAATTTTGGAAAGTGTAGCTTCCAAGGAACCATGTGCTCGGCATTTTGCCTGATGAATTTAGAATCCATCAAAACTTTCCTCAAAGTACAAAGACATCAGGACAGTTAGAGGGTTTTGTGTTCCATTCCAGATACCACATTTTAGCAAGAATATATGTGAACTGGAGTGGTCCCAGAAAAGGGTAACTGGAATGGTGAGATGTCTGGAGACCATAACATCTGAAGACTGGTTAAAGGAAATGAAGTCACTTATCCTAGAGAGGAGAAGACATAGCAGGGGCTACAATAGCTGTCCTCAACTATTTGAAAAGTCAACAGGTTAAAGAAGGATCAGATTGATTTTGCTTGGTCCCATGCGGTAAAAATAGGGACAATGGGTAAAGTTGCAGAGAGGCAGATTTAGTCTTAATACTAGGAAAAAAAACCCAGACCCTACTTCTTAGAATACAAAAGAGGAATTGGCTTTCTTAGAAGATAGTCTATTTTTTAAAATTGAAGGTCTTCAAGTAGAGACTGGATGGCTGTTTGTCAGGGCTGTTGTAGATGGAATTTCTGTTCAGGTATGAGCTATACCAGACTACCTATCAGATTCATTCCAGCCTGGAGATTCTGATTCTGTCCAGGCATTCTATATGGCTTTGTGTGTGTTATTCAATTGTTTTAGTTGTGTCCAACTCTTTGTGATCCCATTTGGAGTTTTCTTGGTAGAGATCCTGGAGTGTTTTGCCTTTTCTTTCTCCAGCTCATTTTACAAATGAGGAAACTGAGGCAAACAGGGTGAAGTGACTTGCCATGGGTCACACAGCTAGTGTCTGAGGCCAGATTTGAATTTAGGTTTTCCTGATTTCAGGCCTGGCAATCTATCCACCGACTTTACCCAACATTTTAAGGTTGGAGATTCAATAAACTTTTCCATGGAGAAAACAGACACAGGAAGAAAAAGAGATAAATACTTCCAACTATAAATTCCCCAACATTTTTCAAAGGCAAGAGTTATTAAGATTCAATAGTTATAGTTTAGAAAAGCGAACGGACAGTTGAACCCTGGAATAGGAAGAGTTCCAATAGGAACGTTATTATAGACAGTAAGACTCCAAGACCATTTTCTAGCAGTACTAATATACAGTCTACAAATTTCAGTGCCTGCTAGTGCTTGGATAAATAATTGATGAGCCTGAGAGGCAGCATTGTACCAGGGAAAGATCACTAACCCTGGAATAGGCATCTTCTAGTTCACCTCCCCCTACTGCTGCTGCCCTTGTTACCTTGAGCAAGTCACTTAACTTTGATCTTTCTATTTCCTCATTAATAAAAAGAGGAGCTTGAACTAGATGGCCTTTCAATGATAGATCTTTGATCCTGGGACTTGCACTGTGAATTGCTTTTATAGTACTAGAAAATGGATTTACACGAATCTGTCCATCTTTTATATCTTCTTTGTAATCAATTATTTGAATCCACGAGATGCCTAAGTTAGTGTGTCTTGTGGCTCCAGCACAGAATGAGTGAATGATTCACACAGGCAATGAACCTATGACTTTTGCCTTATGGTTCTCTATTAAATGAATGAAAACATAAACATTAAAGCATTCATTAAATGCCCACTATGTTCTAGACACTGTAAAAAAAAAAAAGCACTGAAGATAGAAATACAAAGAAGCAGGATAGTATCTCCTCTCAATGAGCTAAATTCTAATAGGGGAAGACAGCACATGAAAATGGGAGCTAAGGAAAGGGTGGGGGCAGAGGACACACTTAGCCGAATGGTTTGAAAATGCCCAGGGAATGATGTGGAGACCCTCTTCTGGGCAAGATGAGGTGATAAACAAAACCCAGGGTTGCCCATGGGAAGTCTCAAGTTTGCTGGAATAGGCATAAAAGAATGAGGACAATGACTGGCAGGCAGGAGAGATGGTTTGAACTACGTAGACAAAAAACACTGGCTTTCACTTGTCTACTCACTGGTCATCTATTCACTAATGTGATCTGATTGCTAAACATCTTTTATCTGTGGAAGAAGCCTAGCATGAAGACATTCACATAGCAGACAATACACATTTAATTCAATGCTTCAGGCTCCATGCCTACATAACCACCCACATTGCTGGTTCATCTTTCTGATTTATTCCACATAATTGTATAAAAGTGGTCAGGTACAAAGTAAGGGAAACATAGTCAGACACCAGTTCATGGGAAAAATAAAAACAAAAGCTGGGGGCTTTAGTGCCCTGATAATTCAACATGAATCAGCAAAGTGGTGTACTAGCCAGGAAGGAAAGACATCTTAGGCTGCTTAAGTATCCAGAGCAAGGAAGCTGATTGTCCTATTGTTCTTTTTTCCTGGTTTGACATTAGTTAGAAGGATGATGTCCAGTTATTAACCAGATGTTGATAAACTGGAGTGTACCCATGTAATGTTAATGGAATCTGAAGATCTTCCATGCCCCTTTGTATCGGCAAGTAAGCAGGTACTTAGCACCTTCTTTCAAGTCAACACCTTGTTTAATATCATCCCTATTCAAGAATTCTCCATTGATCTCTATGGCCACTGTGTTCAAAGATCTAGTAACTCCTTGGCTTGGCATGTAAGGCCCTTCACCGTGTTGCTGCAGCCTGCCTTCCCAGACCCATCTCACTTTACTCCCTGCCCCACTGTTTTCCACAAACCAGCCTGTTTGTTATTCCCAGAATGGAAGCACCTCCCATTGTCACGACTTTGTTGCCCCTGGTTATTCTTTACTTCTTTTTCATCTCCACTCCTTAGCATGCCTAGTTTCATTCAGGGTTCAGTTCATGCGCAGCTTCCTATTGGAAATATTTCCCGATTCCCCTAGTTAGTTCTCTTTTGTGTCTCAAACTAGCCTGTATACACTCCTCTGTTTACATGTTGTATACTTTTGGTAATATATAAGCTCTTTGAGGGTAGGGTCTGTTTTTTGTTTTATCTTTGTTACAACAATCAGAATTTACATACTGCTTTAAGATTTACAAAGTACTTTATATATTCATTTTATTCTCTAGCCCTATGAGACAGGTGCTATTACTCTCCTCATTTGACAGACAAGGAAACCAAGGCACTGAAGAGTTCAATGACTTACCCAGGATTACGTAGGAGTAAATATATGCGGTAGGGTTTGAACTCAGATCTTCCTGACTCCATGTCTTGTACTTTATATTGTGCCACCTAGTTGTTTGTAGCTTGGAAATAGTAAACATTTAATAAATGCTTGTTGGATTGTGTCTTTGGATTGTGTCAACTATATACAAGGCAATGTTCTTGGATTTTGGCATACAAAGTGAAAAATGCAAGAGCCTATGGCTTTAGGGAGTTATATACTAATAGAGAGATATATTATGTACATAGATAAGTAGCTTGAGGAAAAACAAAGTACTAAAGATAAGAAAAGGAGGGTAGATAAAGCCTGCTTGTAGGTGGCAGTTAGTACTTAAGCTGAACCACGATCTGGTTCAGATGAGGAGGAAAAGGAAGACAGACAATTATGTGGAGTCATTATGGGAGTTTTAAGAGGAGGAGAAATTTGGAGAGAATCTAAGGGAAGGTGAATAAAATATAATTGGAGTCCTTCCTAAAAGTCCCAGGAAGGGAGGCACCAACAAAGAGAAGAGAGTCTCAGAGTAGAAGTTTCTTGGGTTGGCCAGGAGAAGTGAAAGAGGAGGAGTGCTCAAAGTTTCAGTAACTCCTCAGCTTAGTATTTAAAATTTTCTGAGATTGTATTATGTGTATGATATATGTGTATGGTATGATAATATTCATATCACATCACATCACACACCATCATATCAAATCACACACCGTCATATCATATCACGTCATGTATCATATATCATGTATCATATCATATTCCCTGCCCCATCAAATACTCTCCTTCTGAAGAGAGTCGGGTGGGTTCGGATTCAGTTTAGTGAATACAAATATATTCAAGGTCATTCTGGAGGAGGACAGAGAACTGTTGTTAATTGTGGTGAAAAAGGGGTACAATTTGAGCTGTGCCTTGAAAGGAGGTAGGGATTCCTTAGGCAAAGGTGAAGAGAAATAGCTTTCTACTCATGGGAATGAATGGTCTGTGTAAAGACATGGAAGAGTAAATGGAATGTCAGGTATGGGGCCAAGAAAGTAGGTGAATTTCTCTGGAAAGTAGGGTACACAAGGGCAATTAAGATGGAATAAGTCTGAGAAGGTATCCTGTGAAAAGCTTTAAATTTCAGAGTCACTGGTATCTTATCCTAGAGGCAACAGGGACTCATTGAAGCTTCTTGAGTAGGGTAGCAGTGGCAGCATCATTGCTATTTTTTGAGAATATCATCTTGGTAGCTTTGTGGAGAATGGACTGGGAGAGGTGAGACTTGAGGCACAGAGAACAATTAATAAGAGACGATTTCAATAGTTCAGGCGAGAGGTGATGAGGAACTAAATCTGGGTGATGACCACGTGAGTAGGGAGAAAGGAATGAAGGCAAGATATGCTAGAAAGGTAGAACTAACAAACTTTAACCATGGGAACTGGGGGCAGGGGGGGTGGAATAAAGGAACACGAAGGAAATTTACATGATTTTATTATATTTTTAAAAGGAATAGCAAGTTGTACATAACAGAGTTGCACTTTCATGTGCAATCATCTTTTTAAAAAAATTCTACTATGTTAGGGAAATGCTTGTTTTATTCCATAAATTGAAAATAAAATAAGTAAAAAAACGTTTTAAAAGAAACTCATTAGATATGGTGGTGGGGTGGGGAGCAGAGGGAGAATGAGGTAGCTCTGGAATGTCAAACCTAGATGTTAGGAGTAGCAAAATGAGGGAATGGTACAAATTTTGGGGGCCAGATAATGAATTCTGCTTTGATCATGTTGATTTTGGATGCTTGTATGAAGAAATGTCTCTAGTCAATTGGCAATGCATGATAGGAATTCTATATATATCTGGGAATGATCTCTGTAGAGACAATTGAATTCCCTAGGAGAAAAAGTAATGTAAAGAGAGAACAGAGGGCCCAGGATAGAGAAAGAAGAAAAACAGGAGAGACCAGAAACCAAGGAAGGTATGGGCGACATTGTCACAAACTGCAGCGATATTGGATAGGATAGGAACTGAGAAAAGGCCATTTGATTTAACCGTTAAGAAATCCTTGAGCGCCTGGGAAAGAACATTTCAGCTGCTTAACTAGCCGGGTCAGAAAAGAATTTGCAAGGGGAAAGCTAGGAAGAGGAAGAAAAGACTGTATATAATTATTCCCTGTACACTCCCACCCTCTGTAACAGTTTAGGTACCAATTTGATCCGGTGTGCTGGAGCTGGGATTCTTGCTCATGTTTAGGTTGGACTGGATGACTTCCCGTGAAGCTCTGGATTCTATGATCCTATGAGTCATTGACATTTATGAACTTGGAACTTTTATGGCCGTGTCTTGAGCTCATTTCCTGATGTCATAAACCTGGCCGGTGTGAACTTAAGCCTGTTTAACAAGTTTCAACATGAACTGAAATGTATCTTTTCCCCAGAAACCCCTAGTTCCTGCCATTTCTCAGCTACACATTGCTGAGAGGTTTGTCATTTGCTCTTCACCTGCCAAGACTGAGTGAGAAGGCCTTGGCTCAAAGTGCTGAAAATTGGCATCGAACTAAAATGGATACTTTTCATTCTCCTGAGTTTTCCCAGGGCCGAAGAGTGTATATGCATCTCAGGCTTGGATGGATTGGCTTAAAGTTTGGGAATTCATAAATTAGATTATCTAGTAGTACTCTGAGGAAACACAATCGGTATTCAATCACAATACATTCAGGTGTACTCATTTTTTAATAGGTGAGTTCCTAGATATATAAGAAAAAAATTTATACATGGAATCATTTGAAAATGAAACAAGAATTTTAAGTAATATTATGGCAAATCCTTTTGTAAAGCAAATAATTCCTTTTTTGGTGAAAGCAGATTTTTGACATATTGGATTTGTTTAAAGTAAGCATTCTTTTTTTTTTTTTTTGGAGTGGGGAAGGCAGGGCAATTAGGGTTAAGTGACTTGCCCAAGATCACAGAGCTAGTAGGTGTTAAGTGTCTGAGTCTGGATTTGAACTCAGGTGCTCCTGACCCTAGTGCCTGGTGTTCTATTCACTGGGCCATCTAGTCACCCCTAAAGTAAGGATTCTTTTTCTTTTTGAATTTTTAAATTTATTTTATTGTTTACATCATTCATTTCCATGAGATTTTGAGTTACAAATTTTCTCCCCATCTTTCCCCTACCCACAACCCCAAAACAGTGATCCCCTGTAAAGCCCCTCCCCCAGTCTACTCTCTCCTATGTCCTCCTCCATCACACCTCTAACTTTCTGGTAG
>CM053595.1:257016173-257037438 GCA_028646575.1 Pseudocheirus occidentalis | reverse complement strand
CGGACCTGCTCTTCTCCTCCCGAGTTTGCAAAATCCACTGACCTTTCTCTTAGCCTTTTTTTCTTCTGGCCTGATAAATGTGGTAACTGTGCCTCCAGTGCAGCCGATCTGCTCTTCTATAGACCCGGCTCCCTGCCCGATGCCCCAGGGATTGACCAGGCCAGGGTTTTGGCCGCAGGTCCCAGACTGCTGTGAAGAGCCCCACCTGCGCTGCCTGTAGCAACAGATGTGCTTTCTGTCTTTTGGAGAGTTTTGGAGCTTAAAAATCTGTTTAGAGTCCCATTTTATGAGTTTTTTAGCGTGTTTGTGTGGGAGCTGCGGTGCTTTGCTGCTTCTAGCCGCCATCTTGGCTCCGCCCCTCTCCCCCTCTATTGAACAGAGATAATTGCAAAGTCTTGTACTTGGGTGAAAGAAGCAGCATAAGTTAGGGGGAAAGGAGCCATTTTCAAAGTTAACACTAACTTATTCAAGTTCTGTGTCTGATAGACTGGTTTGTAATCCTGAGTACGTCACTGAAGCCTTCATCGTGTCTAGGAAGCTCTCTTAGACTGAAAGTTATAGAATAGTTTCCCTTCTATATACGGGTAGTTTTCTCACCATTGTTGACAAAATTATGGGTCTAAACCAACTAAAATTTAAAAACACTAAAAAAGTAAAAAAGGAGGGATAGGGACAGGGTAAAAATATTATTTCAGTAATGCAAAGTAAAGCAAGACAAAGCTAGAAGCAGTTTGTCTGGAAAGGACCTGGTGTCTTGTGTGTGTTACAGAGTCATCAGATATAATGTGGAAACCTCAAAAACTAATAAAAATGAAAATTCCATAAAAAAGAGGAAGAGAACAAAGAAGGTAAGTAATCACACTGCTGTATTCTGCTGTCAGAATGCACCTGAGCATTGTGTTCAGTTCTGGGTACGGCATTTTTTAAGAACTGAAGAGCATCCAGAGGAGAGTAACCAGGATGAAAC
The DNA here is from genome assembly GCA_028646575.1 of Pseudocheirus occidentalis. NCBI lineage: Eukaryota > Metazoa > Chordata > Mammalia > Diprotodontia > Pseudocheiridae > Pseudocheirus > Pseudocheirus occidentalis. The sequence continues at coordinate 257,036,471 of CM053595.1, read as the reverse complement.
ACTGTCCATGAGACCATGATCTATGAGAATCTGTTGAAGGAGTTAAAACTGGAAATGTTTATGCTGCAGAAGAGAAGGTTGGGGGAGAGATGAATGATGGTTGACCTCAAGTACTTGAAAGGCTGTCATTGTGGGAGAAGAATTAGACCTCTACTTGGTCCTCATCAATTAACAATTAATAAAAATTTAGTAAGCACCTATTTTGTGCCAGGTATGGTACTGAGCACCAAGGATATAAAGAAGGACAAAGACAGTCCCTACCCTCGAGGAGCCTATGGTCTATATAGATCAGGATGACTAGAGATGGCCCCACTTCTGTGATTCTAAGGGTTCTGTGAAATTAATTGCATTGTAAGCGACCTTCCCTCACTTCCTCACCTTCCCCTACCCTCACGACTACCTTGAATATAAGGAATAGGAACCTGGCAAGCCACCTTGTGAACAGGTGATGTGTTTTACTCTACATTTTGCAGATGACTGCACTGATTTTAGGGAGTAAATGGCATGTAAGTCAGATACTGTTTCAGGCAAGGATCAGATCAAAGACAATGAAGCACTGACATCTAGTTATTCGAGGAAATGGCTATCTTACTGAGATACAAAGTATGGGGGTCAAGCATCTGCCAGAGGCTAACTGATGGGGAACAGCTTGGAGTGTCTTTCTGTTGCCCTACATTCAGAAGCTTAATGACCACTGGTGGCAGTGACCATAAAAGTTAGAGGTTCTGTCAGGTCTGAGAAGCAGTAGGTAGAAAGGCCCCACACCTCTGCACCCTTTTAAAAGCCCTTCCCTCTAAGATAGCTGAAGGTCCCTGCTTATGCCTCAGGTTAGCCACGTGGAGGGCATCAGCTGCCATTTGTCATTCAAGCCTGCTAGAGCCTAGCAGGATATTTTGAACAGGAGTTCCTGAAGGCTATTTTAGAAATCTAAGTGAGAAACAAGACAAATGTTGAACTTGAATTTGTCTTTTTATTGCCAGGGCCTGGAACAATGACTAACACATAGTAGGGTACTTAATAAATGTTTAATGATAAACTGATTGATTGAGCTAAGGTATGGAATGTGATATGAAGAAAAAAAGAGTGAATTTAGGGGATAGTTTAAAGTAATAAAATTACATAATTTGATGCTCTTTGAAGGTCTTATTAGTCAGATATTTCATTGGTTAGAAGAGATTTGGGTTATAAAGCCTTATTTAGGATCCCCTTCATTCATCTCCAAACCAACTCCAAACTGTTTAAAATGTTTTCTAAGGTACTTGATGCCCACACAATAGATTTCTACCTCTTTATCCCTAATGACTTCAGGTTGCTCAGGACAAATTCAAGGAACACAGTTCTTAATATAGGGGGTAAGAAGAAAGTTTCATCCCTCATACTATCTCTGGTCATTTGAATGGTTAAAATTTTGTGAAACCAAAAGTGCCAGGTTAAAATGAAAGCATGTTGAGGCAGTGAGGTAGCACAGTGAATAGAGCACCAGCCCTGGAGTCAGGAGGACCTGAGTTAAAATCCAACCTCAGACACTTAACACTTACTAGCTGTGTGACCTTGGGCAAGTCACTTAACCCCAATTGCCCAGCCTTCCCCCTGCCAAAAAGAAAAAAAGAAAACATTTTCCCTAGAAGGTGGTAACATTAACCCAGCAATATCCACTAAGACTTTAACCCCAGTTCTTTTGTTACATCAGCTTGCTGTCACTTAGCAAAGATACTGTCAGAGAAATACATACGGAGGAGGGTTGGAAAGTCTTAAGTCCCCCTCATATTTTATGCCAAGAGCAAAACCTAGGCTGAGGAACAATGGGAAGCAATGTGTGACAGTGGAAAGATCACTGCCTTTAGAGTCAGAGGGTAGATGTCCAAAACTGACCTCTGATGATTTGGCCCTCTATAACGTTAGATAAATCGTTTACCTTCCTTGAGTCTCAGACCCTTTATCTAAAAGCTTTGAAAGTCCTTATCCCAACTCTCATTCACACTGACATGTTGGGTCACTAGAACTTGACTTCATCTCCCCTTCAAGAGTCTGGCAGTAAATCTGAGGAGTGAGGTGTAAATCTGTAATGCCATGGACTTGGTCCCACATGGATAGGCTTCCCCCTAAGAATATTGGTTAAAAGTCATTTAGCCATCCAGCCTTATGTAGCTTTTAGAAAAGTGAATTTACTAAGAAGGTGCAATAAGGAGTGTTGGTATGGGGCAGCTAGGTGGTGCAGTGAATAGAGCACCAGCTCTGGAGTCAGGAGGACCTAAGTTCAAATTCAGCCTCAGACACTTGACACACTTACTAGCTTTGTGACCTTGGGCAAGTCACTTAACCCAAATTGCCCTGCCCTCCCCCCTCCAAAAAGCAAAAAAAAAAAAAAGAGTTGGTACAAAACCTACAGTCTGCTACCATTCCTCTCATCGCACAGATTGTGATACCCTCTCCCTGAGTGCCTGCAGAGCGCAGGGAAAAATAGCTCAAGGTTAGAAAACACATACGACCAAAGGGTATCTCAGAGCGCCTTATGATTCAAAGTCTCCTCTCATTCTTCGATATTCAAGAATTTCCCTTTAAAGGTGATGAATCTATGTCCATTTATCCTTGGCCTCCAATGCAGGCACTACTGTCAGCTGGTCCAGGAAAGCAACTAGGACACCAAGAGGAGGGTGAGAATTCTGACAACTTCTGGATCCTCTTCTGGAAAAAGCTGAGGGCAAGGATGGGGAGGAGGAAACAAGATTAATATTGAAACTAAGCAAAATATGAGGCAAAGCTTTCAGCTATGAGGGTTGGAAGAGAGGAAGCTGAGTGACGTTTGAGTGAATATAAACATGTTTAGAAAAGGCAATGTAGTAAATAGAATAATGAGTCAACCAGATAGGTATGAAAGGGTTGCCTTGCTGCAGTAATGGCCTAGGTGAGATTGTATAACATCAATTTAAAATGGACTCAGGATTTTCATGATTTTTCATCAACATGTAAGTAGGAGTGAAGGCTGTGGATGACGAGAATAGTCCTAGACTGTGACTTGGCAGGGCAAGATCAGTAATAGAATAAAGGAGACCAGAGAAGATACCAGTGGACTGGTTCACCAAAGGGGTTATATGGGAAAGGGAAGCAGTCTGTTCAGAATTTATAGCCTGGAAAAGAATTGAAGGATTAAGGGAACAGAGGTCCTGGTAAGGACAAAAATCGGATTGAAGGTAGCAAAACAGAAGGAGAGATGGAATGACAACAGCTTGCAATCAGATGAGGGAATTTCAGAGTTCATGAACATGGAAGTGGTATATTTGTGGGAGATGACAAAAATCAAGAGCATGGTCCTCTCTGTGTGTACCTCTCCCACTGAGGTGAAGTGGAGGTGTCAGTCATTAGAAATGAGTAATATGGGATACTAAGAGGTTAGGGCATTTGAAAATATCAATATTTAGTTCCCTAGTATGAGGGCAGAAGCTGGGGAGAAAAAAAAACCCACTAAGCTAGGCATTGAACTCATTGAGGAAAAAAGGAGAGTGTACAGGAGGGCAGTAGACAATAGCTACCAGGATTTTCCTTGTGTAGTAGACAGATGCTAAATGTCCCCATGTATTCTCTTAGAACTCAAAGGGTAACGTTGCCCTTTGCCACAGGCTTGCCAGGAGGCAAGTACTTCTCCTTCTGCCCCATTTAAAGCCTACTCACATTTAGTAGACAAGATTCAAACACTGGGGTGGTTGTGTTGAGTTGCACTTGACTCATTTCCAACAAATAAAAAAAAAGTTAACTGCTCCTTGGTAGGGAGAAGAAACAAGCCTTATTACAGGGACACACAGGAAAGAATTCTTGGACATCATTTCTCTCAAATAACATTTAGATGAGTTAAGTGTAAATGAATCTGAAACAGATGGATTGAATTGCTATTTCAATACCCAGGGGCTTGAGAAGAAGCAAATGGAAAAAGTAGTTGGCAAAATGTGTTTTGATGAACTGACCCTAAAACATCTTAATAATGTTCTGAGAAGTGGTCCGAGCTCAGTGTACAGCTGCAGGTCTCAGTGCTCCTGACCCCCTGCTTCCTGTTCAGCCCCTATCTTCCCATCAGCTCTCCTTCCCACCTACCTCTCCACCCAAGAATTGGATGGGTCACCGGCACAGGCTCATTTTCATTACAAGGCTAATTAAATTCTCATGATTTTAAACCACACGTTATCTTAGTGACTGTCTATATCAACATAGCCAGGATGGACTCTTGGAAAGTGGTAGCCAGAGCTATAACTGGTCTGCCTTTTGCTACAGGCAATTCACTACAGAGAATAATAGACATTTTGAAAGAGAAGATAATGGGTACTTTGGATAAGACTCTTTTAACTTCTTATTCATTAGTTCTTCGGTCAAACATTTATTAAACATCTGATACGCAAGACCTTGTGCTAAGTATTGTAAGGAGATGATAATGCTACATTACATACTGATTTACACCTGACAAAGTACTTTCTTTACAATAAATCCTATGAGGGAGGTAAGACAGCTTTCACTGTCCCCATTTTTATACATGACTGAAGATCGAGGTTAAGTGGTTTGCCCAAATTCACATAGGTAGTAAATAATGGAATCGACTTGAATTCACATTTTCTTACTCTACTTCTCTTGATTATGCCACCCAAAATAATCAAGAAAGGGAGGGAGGGAGGAAGGAAGGAAGGAAGGAAGGAAGGAAGGAAGGAAGGAAGGAAGGAAGGAAGGAAGGAAGGAAGGAAGTTATGTAAAGTGCTTAGCATAATGCCTGGCACTTTATAAATAGAATTTCATCTGATTCTCAGATATTGTTCCCCTTTTACATTTGAGGAAACTGAGGTTAAGTAACTTGCCCAGAGTCACAGCTAGTAAATATCTGAAACTAGATTTGAACTCAGTCCCAGTGCTTTATCTATTGTACTATCTAACTGTTCCTAGCTAAGGGCTGATAATAGAGGAAATCTGCTCAAGAAAACAGGATGGAATGGAACCAAAGGTACATGTATAGGGATTAGCATATAAAGGAGAAAGTGTTTATACCCAGAATTAATAAGGAGGTGAGGGGAATGGGGAAGGAGTAGGGAGGATAGATGGTAAAGGTAATGTGAGCTGAAGAATGATCATTCAGAGAGGCAATGTGAGCTATAGGATAGCAAATTGACAATAGAATCAAGAAGATCTAAGCTTGTCTTGTCATCCATCCCCTTAGCATATGCCAGCAGTGTCACCTTAGTTAAGCACCTCCCAGTGCCTCAGGGAGTTCTCTAAAACTGTTGGTACTCATTTGTTTCAGTTGTGTCTAACTCTTTGTAACCCCATTTGGAGTTTTCTTAGAAAAATACTGAAGTAATTTGCTACTTCCTTCTTCAACTAATTATACAGATGAGAAAACTGAGGCAAGCGGGAATAAGTGACTTCCCCAGTATCATGCAGCTAATTAGTGTCTGATGCTTAATTTGAGCTCAGGTCTTCCTGGCCTCAGCCCCTGTGCACAGCCTAGCTTCTCTCTCTAAAGCTATTAGTTATTAACAGAGGGAGTTGTTCCTCAGGTCCACTCAAAAAGCAAAAGTAAATGATCAATTCAGTCTCCCTGAAAATGTTTAGCACACCCACGCTTTAGGCCCTTGGATTTAGAGAGCCCTGCCTCCTCCCTTGCAATGGATCCCACCCAGATGTTTTGACATTCAGACAGTGCTTCCCAGGGAGCTAATTGGATGTATTGTTGTTTATACTTGAAGTTCTAATCCCTGTCAGATTATCCCACCTGCTGTGAGACTGTGTTGTTTGGCCCTGTCATGTCTCTGAGGTGTAATTGTCATGTATGTGTCTGTGGTTAATTGGTGCTGTATTGCTTTTTAATGATCAGTCAGGTGGTGGTAATAAAAATCAAAATGGAGGGGATGGAGGGGGAAGAAACAAACCCTAGACTTAGTTTCATTTAATGACGGTTTGAGTAATGAAAATTAATGGCAGAAGATTCTGAGCACAACCTACTTTGGCCCAGCATGTTTGAGCAGCTCCACCTGTATTTTCCCTCAACTCCACTTCTTGGGGGAGAATTTAAGAAAGAGGATGCTTGGTTTGGATTCAGAATATCTATCAGTCCCCCTAGGTGATGACCAAAGCTGTCCTGGGCGAAAGTGAGATGTTAATAGTTTTCAATCATTGCCATCACTCCAAGCGCAACCCCACTGAAAACCCTCACGTAGACAGCCCCATTTGACCAGTACCTACCCACTCCCAGAAAACTCCCACTGTGAGACCCTGTAATGTTCTCTTGTCAGCTACTGGGCACCCCACTTTGCTGAGGGCATAGAAGAGAGAGGTCATCTAACATGTCAGCCCTAGGAAGAATCTGCAATACAGCTTCATCATTACTCAGCTCCCCAATTCTGGTCTCATGGCTAGCAAACTCCTACCTCTTGTTTTCCCACTTCTGGTGAAGAAGAGCCACCACTCCCCAGCCATCTCAGCTCTATGCTCCCAACTGAACTCTGTCCACTGCTGCCATCCTTGAAGTCCTTTTTCTAATATTAGCATATTCCCTTCATCTTAGATCTCTTCCTCTTGGGTTCCTTCCATTTTCTAGATCTTATGGAGCTCAACAAGACCTCCTCCCTAAAGATCCCAAATCCCTAGTTAACAGTCTACAACTGTCAACACCTACTCTCACGCCTTCAAGCTTTCCCTATATTCTGGTTCAGGAAGAATAGCTGTGTTCCTTGTCCTGAACTGTAACTCCCAGACTCCTCTGCTGCCATCACTCAGAAACCTTTCCTTCTTTGAGGTTCACCCTATCCAGATATGCTGTGCTATGCAGATCCTCCTGACAATTATCTGCTGCTCCACATGTACCTTTTTTCTAAAGTAGTCTGTTCCATATCTTATGGCCTTCCTCAATCCCTGCCCTATATTAGGGAACTGAAACATAAATGTTTATGTTCCCTCAAACACCTTGGACTCCCAGTACATCTGGCCCCATGACCTATATTTTCAGTCCACCTCAAAAATTCACAAAGATGGTCGAATCATTGATCTCAGCCTTGCCTGCTCATATAATACTAAAGTCCCAGATTTATAGCTAGAAAAGACCTTGGAGGTTATCAGATCCAACTCCCTCATCTTACAGATGAGGAAACTAAGAGAAACTCAGAGAAGCTAAATGATCTTGTTCAAAGTCACACATCTAGTCAGTGTCTGAGGTAGAATTTGAACTCGGGCACTCTTGACTCCAAATCCAGCACTCCGTCACCAGTACCTATCACCTTTAATCCAGAGTTCTTAAATGCCTCCCTCTGACCCTAACTCATTGTGGATCTACCTCTCTCTACATTTCACTTCCCCTAAACTTATTTGCCCTATTTACCACAGGGCTACAGCCTCTAATTCTTCCAGGCCTTAGTGTTTTCCCAGGTCCCCAACCCTCCTCTACCTTCAGTTTTCTCCTTTCCCAATATTAAACCTATAGATAACTAGTTCAACTTTACATGGTCCTCTACTCTCAGATCTCTTGCCTCCTTGTCCTATCTTGTCATATTTGGCCAAGCCCCAACCCAACCTTTAAAATATCTCTTTTCCACTTGAACTCAGAATATTGCTGAAAGGTGATTAGAGAAAACCACACTACTGTACTGACTATTGTTATTATTGTTCAGTTATGTCTGACTCTTTGTGACCCCCTTGGACTTTTTCTCTGCCTATCTCTCTTTCTCTATTTCCAGCTCTCCCTCTCATCTCATTAGTTCTTATGGGTTCAAATATTATTTCTACACAGATAATTCCAAAATCTATACATTTGGCTCTTATATTTCTCCTGAGCTCTATTCCTACACCATCAGTTGCCTACTGAATATTTCTAAGCATACGGTCCATGGCATTTCCTTGACAAAGATACTGGAGTGGTTTGCCATTTCCTTCTCCAATGGACTAAAGCAAATGGAGGTTAAGTAACTTGCCTAGAATCACACAGCTAGTAAGTGTCTGAGGATGGATTTGAACTCACATCTTCCTGACTCCAAGCCCAGTACTCCATCCATTGGAACCTAGCTGCCTGCTACTGCCTATCACTCTATACTTCCTGGATACAAATACTAGGTCCAAATTTTAAAACTCAACTAGGCCCTCATTGATACAAGACAATCCTTTGACTCTTCCCAATTAATTTACTCCCTGTGACATTCTCCACAATGGATGTTTCAAACCCCCTTTTCTTTCCTTGAGCCTTTCAAATCAACACTGTATCATCAGAGGACTTTGTTTTCATTTTTGACTGAGAAAAGAGAAACATTCACTGTGAGATCCCTATTCTCCTCTAGCATTCATCTCAAACCCTTTTGACTTCATTACCCATGTTTCTGTCTCCCCTCCAAGGCCAACCCCTTCTCTTTTCTCCTCAGTTCCACCACTTCTCATCTCTCTTGGCAGTTTGGTCCACAGTGATTCTCCATCTGTCTCTCCTTTTGAATCTGTCACTATGTGCTGGCCTCTTTCCTGCCACTTTTGAACATGCCCAGGCCTTGCTCACCCTTCAGAAACTTTTACTTGACCTTATTACCCCCTCAAGTTCTATCATCTGACCGTCCTTCCTAGATCAAGCAGTCTATATTCATTGCCCCCATTCCCTTGCCTTTCACTTAATTCTCAACCTCACAATTCAACTGAAACTGCTCTCTCCAAAGGTAAAAACGATCTTTTGACTGACAAAGCCCATGGTCTTTTCTCAGTCATCATTGTTCTGAAGCTTTCCGTAGTACTTGCAACTCCTGCTGGGTACTCTCTTTCCTATGAGTTTGAGTTTTCCTCACACTATTTATTTCAGTTGCCCACTTTTCTGACTGTCTATTCCTTCTCATCATCCATGTCCTTCCTTTTTACTGTAAAGATCCTCCAGGGTTCTGTTCTGTGCATTTGTGTATGTGTATATGTGCACCTGTCTGTCTATCTCTGTCTTTGTCTGTCTCTCTGTCTCCATCTCTGTCTCTTTCTCTCTCTTTCTTGTGTGTGGCTCTGTCTTCCTTTTACCCTCTCTTCCTGCTTTTCTCTGCCTATCTCTCTTTATCCCTAGCTCTTTCCCTCTTCATTAGTTCTTATGGTTTCCAATATCATCTCTACATCAATAATTCCAAAGTCTACATATTTGGCCTTATATTTCTCCTGGGCTGTACTCACACCATCAGCTGCTTACTGGATATTTCTAAATTAATGTCCCATGGACATCTCAAACTCAACTGTCAACACGGAACTCACCAACTTTCCCCAAAACTCTACCTCTTCCCAATTTCCATATTTCTTTTAAAGCTATGCCTTCCCACCCTCAGATACTCAGGTTTGCAAGCTCAGCATCATTTTAACTCTTGATTTTCTCTCTTCCCATGACTCTAAGGCCTCCTCACCTCTCACCTGGATTATCATGAGAACCTGCTAATCTGTCTCCTTGTCTCAATTCTCTCCTTTCTTTAATTGATCCTCTATAGCAGTGAGGTCCAACTCAAATAGAGGTGGGCTACCTATCTGTGCATAAGGATCCATGCCAGTTGTATATTGACTTAGTTTTAAAATGAAATATTTTATCGTACTTTTATTTATTGTATTAAATATGTCCCAATGACATTTTTAATCTGGTTCAGGAGACTGCCATTGCATCTGCCTGCCAAATGTTTGAGACTCTATTCCAGAGGTAAGGAACCTGCAGCTTCAAGGCTACATGTGACCCTCTGGGTCCTCAAGTACGGCCCTTTGACTGACTCCAAACTTCACAGAACAAATCCCCTTAATAAAAGGATTTGTTCTGTAAAACTTGGATTCAGTCAAAAGGCCAAGCCCAAGAACCTAGAAGGTCACATGTTGTCTCAAGCCCACAGGTTCCCCACCCCTGGTCTATACGTTTCCCAAAGTGATTTTTGTAAAGTTCAGGTATTAACATGATATTCTTTCTCTCAAAGAGGCCCATTAGCTCCTTCTTGCTTCTAATACATACTAAGTACTTTCACATTGTTATGTGCACCTTTTTGTTCCTGAAAGATGTTTTTTTTAAAGGAACATTTCTGTGTGCATGTGTATAACACTGATAAAACAGATGGAGACAAAACTTAAAATAGCCCATCAGATAAAAGTATTTGACAAGAGATAGAGCCTTGTGAGAGGTAAAGAGACAAAGCAATCCCATGAAATTCCTGGATGAAAGTGGTCATGACTGCAAGGAGTTATTGTCCACCTGCTCATTTGCATATGCTTGTTGTCCAGGTTTTCAAGGACTAACTGAGAAATCAAATACAAATAAGATAGCTATATGGAAACTGTGGATAGAGAGATAGTAGGTAGGTAGATAGATAGATAGATAGATAGATAGATAGATAGATAGATAGATAGATAGATAGATAGATATCAGAAGAGAATAATCTAAGAACAAAACTTAGAAGAAAACAGGAATAGGGCACATAGAAGGTGAGGAGAGAAGCTGCTTTCAGAAGGAAGAATACAGAAACTCAAGCTAAATATAGCTGACAATCTTTGTAACTGAAGTGGACAGCTTTTCAAGTTTTAAAACTCCCTGGAATTTGCTGGAAGATGATTGGAAGAAAGCACAGTCTTCTGTGATTCAAAGAACTGTCCAGGCTGATTGACCTGTAATAACATCAGAATATTGAAAAATTGTTATGTTCTTTCAATATTAATTATTTATATAGTTATAAATCTATCTAATATTATGTATGAGTATGCATATGAGAAACTATATATGCTACACGTATATATTATGTGATATATAACAGCAGGATATTAAGAGAGTATTATAAATCATATATAATTACATAATATAACTATATATATAAAGAATGTAACACTTTCTCAATATTCTGACAAGGATGTTGCATATTAAAGGAACTCAACAGAACTTCAGTGACCAAGAGTATCTAAGAATCAGCTTTTCCCAGCCATTTCTGGTTCTGTGAGCACCAGAAGGGGAACCATTAGCCAAGAAGTTGTTTCACTTAGAAAACAATTTGTGATAAACACTGTTCCCTAAAGAGATCAATGACATCAAGGCTTGCCATCCAGAATCATGAGTTGCCTCAGACAAATGGGTTTCCATCCTCATTTGCCACAATGCTGGGTTTTGATAATTGGGTGTCCAATTCTCCATCCAGAGGACACCCACACTGGTGGGAAAGTGTGACCCAGCTTTATGGGTTGACTGTGAAGTTTCAATAATTTTTGCTTTTGACTTCTATTCAGCAAACATTATTACTATTCTTGCTTTTGTCTTGCCATGTAGTAAATGTTTCATGTTTTATAGTCAAAGGTGTTATCATGGCATTGGCAGAGAAGTGTGTGTGGAGCCTCCAAGTTACTCCTAAGACACCAAGAGTTGTGCTGTAGCAGTGTGGTCTTGACCATTACTGTCCCTTCCCCAGGAAAACCAGAAACCTTCCTGTACAGTTAAGAGTGAGCCAATCCAGAAAGAGAGAAAAACACTCAGACTATGTATATACAAATTTCTCTTCCATTAAAAAGTCATCTATCTCCAACCTAGCTTTTTGGGTGATTATACATTACCTCCTTACACGTTCTATTGTCCAGACAAAAGGGCACATTTGCAGGTCCTTCTGAAACTCATTCTCTTGCCTCCATGTTTTTGGGCAAATTGCCCCCATGCCTGCCCTATTCCCTCTGCTTGCCTCTACTTCTTGAAGTCCCTAGATCCCTTCAAGATTCAGCCTAAGGAAGAGGCACTGATTTCTCAGCATTTGGTGTCTAACCTCACAGAAATTATTTTTATTTTACTTGGTATATATTTCATTTTTACTTCTCTATGTATATGTGCTCCCTCCAGTAAAATGTAAGCAGCCTGATGTCAGGAAGCTTTTATTTGTCTTTATATATTACCTCCTCCCACCTTACCACCACCACCTAGTACATAATGGTTGCTTAATAAATGCTTGATTGATTAATTGATTGATCTTTGGAGCAGTAACAGCACATGACACTGGACCCATGCAGATACTCAGGATCACCATACCATTCACCACAAAGACATAAAAAGAGAAAACTCAATATTGTATATACACTGCTACACCTTATGTCCCACACTCATCTATCACTTGTGCCTTAACCTACCTTCCCCCGGCCTTTCCTACACACACACACACACACACACACACACACACACACACACACACACACTTTGGTAAAAAAAAAAAATTTAAGATAAATAAATGAACAAATGAATTGGTATAAAATCAGCTTCTTGATCTCTGAATCCCCTAAACACATTGGTAAAAGGCAATTTATGGCAAAAACCTCAAGGAGATCATCCCACATATCATGCTAATTGTGCCCCTCTCCTCCAGTGCAGCAAATAATTTTTCAAAGCAGACTGAACTTTCTTCAGACAAATCAATTCCCAGGAGAATTTTCCATCATTTTTACTTCTCCCTATCCCTCTTCCCCATCAAAATTTCCCTGTCCTCTCTACCTTGCCAGACAATCTCATACACTCATAAAATTCTTAAGAGTTCAAAGTATTTAACCCAGTTTGGGGAACTTGGGGCCTTGAGGCCACATGTGGCCTCCTACATCTTTGGGTGCTGCTTTTTAACCGAGCCTAAGTTTTACAGGACAAATCATTTTATTAAGGTGAATTTGTTCTGTGAAATTTGGATTTGGTCAAAGTCTTGAGGACCTAGAGACTACAGACTCCTGACCTCTAATTAATTCCTTCCAAAGTTACATGCATTTTAAGGCAGAATTACAATAGAGAGGCCCAAATTCAATTAAGCAAATCAGCAAAGGTGAATTTCCAGACGCTGTTATGAGAGTGATGATGGAGATATTTTGAGGAAAAAGGTCTTTACATGGCTTCCCTCAAGTCAAACCAAATAACTGACCAGCCCTGGCAAGGACTGATTTGTGCTAACCCTGAAGCCCTGGTGGAAAGAAAAAAGAAAGAAAGTTTTCTTTCATATCCAAATGTCCCTGAAAAGCTCTCTTCCTTTCCAACATAAGTCCATGATGACTAGTACATGGATTTAGATAAGTTCACAATATTTGGCAAATTAAATAGTCATAATGAAAAAGACTAGAAGGAATAAGAATCCAAATGTTGACTAAGTAATGGAGAAAGATAAGTGTCTCTCTTCCTCCATCTCCCTCACTCTCTCCTTCTGCTGTCTGTTTTTCTCCATCACGTGTCATCTCTTCTTCATGTCTCTTCTTCTTCTATGTCTCTTTTCGCTCTCCCACCATGCCTTCAATTTTAATTCAGTCAGAATTTAGTGAATGTATATGTTAGGTCAGACACCATGCTAGGTCCTGGAATGTTTTCTTCTTTTTTTTAATGGACCTTGATTTTTTTTGGCATAGGGTAAGCCTGATGAGGAAACGAAAACAAAACCCCTGACATCAAGGAGTTTACATTATACAGAACAAAAACAGACGTACATAGAGAAGTAAATATGAAAAATGTCCTTCTTAAGCCATGGTGCCCAGGACTAAGTACAAAACTCCAAATATAGATCAACAAGGGCAGAGTATCAAGAGTCTATCACCCCCTTATTCTTGGAACCTCATGCTAGCTTAATGTACCATAAGATTTCATTAGCTTCTTTGGTTACCATATCACATTTCTGAACCATAATAAGCATATAATTCACTAAAACCCTTATGTCTTTTCTAGAAAAAAATACTAGGTATGTCTTCCTCATCATGGATTTCTGAAATTGATTTCTATTCCCAAGTATGAGACTTTGCATTTTTTCACACTGAATATCATCCTACTGGGTTTAGCTGAGCCAAGATCCTTCTGCATCCTCTCCTTGTAACCCATTATGTTAGCTATCATTCCCAGCCTAGTGTCACCTGCAATTTGATAAGCCTGCCACCTCTAGCTTTATGCAAGTCATCAATCAATCCATTAAGCAGCACAGGGCCAAGAAGAAATTCAAGGAGCACTCCACTACAGATATTCTACCATATTTACATTGAATTAAAAGGAATACTATTTAACTTCAGTCATCTAGCCAGTTATACTTCTATCTTATTGTATCATCTACTCTACATTTCTCAAACTTCTCTGCAAGAATGGTATGATACTTTATCATAAGCTTTGTTAAAATCTTGGATAACTATATCTATAATATTCTCCTGATTTACCAGTTTAGCAACCCTGTCATAAAAAGAAATGAGATTCATTAGACATGACCTTTTCTTGACAAAGTCACGTTGCTTGGCAATTACTCTTTACAATTACCACTTCCCTTTCTAGATGTTCACCAAGTACCTCTTTAATGATACTAATGACTTGAATCCTCAAATATTTCCTGGAATTGAAATCAAGTTAATTGACTTATGGTCAGCAGAATCTATTCTCTTCCTTTTACAAAAAAACAGGATATTTGTCTTTCTCTAAACTTTAGTTCATTCGAATTGCCAAAGCCTTTCAAATATTACTCATAGTGACTGAGCAATCACATCTTTCATTTCTTTCATTCTCAAAGGGAATAGTTTTATCTAGGTCAGGTTACTTGAAGTTATCATGGACAAGTATGAGTCTCCTTACCATCTCTGTACTTACTGTTATGTGTATTCTCACTGTTAGCTATTTTCTGTTATTCCCCCATATAAAATTCATCTTCCTTTACACAGAAAACCAAAGCAAAACAAGAATTTAACAAGTTCAGTCTTCTCTCCATTGTTAGTTATCATCACCCTGTCTACTCCAAGCCAAGATCCTTTTCATTTCTGAAACTTCTTTTTACCCCAATTTAACTAAAAAAATCCCTTTTCGTTGTCCTTAGGTTTCTTGACCAGGCTCAGCTCATAACAGTAGCTAGCATTTATATAGCACATTAAGATTTGCAAAGTACAAAACATATTTTAAAAAATATTTACAAGACATGTTATCTCTGTTATCTCACTCCTGACAAAATTTTGACAGAACCAGACCACATATTTATTCTCTGTTATCTGGTCTTGCTTTCATTTTTGGTATATATCTTTTCCAAAACACAAGTTGTTAAGCAAATTTCCTGTTCATTCATATTGGTTTCTTCAAATAAGGTATATTTTTCCCCTCCTCACTAGAATTGCTTCCCTTTACTTCTTCAAAATTTCATTTCAAAGAGCTTTCTGTGCCTCCTCAGCTGATTGAGTTTCCTGGTAGAATTATAAGCCCTGGGATCCTCCCTACCCTTCATCTGAATCCTTTGGCCATCAAAAGGGCATGACTCAGACAAGCTGAGGCCTGGGAAACATCTTAACTTAGAAAGGCTGAGGTCACCCCACAGCATCCTGGACTATCACCAGTTCTCTTGACTAATATCTTGCCACTGGACTTTGATGACCCTGAAGGAGAGATAGAGCTGACAACTTTGTGGAGCTCTGCCTCACTTAAATCTAATTCAGGGACAAGTTCAGATGTCACCCTATGATGTCATTGGTCCTCTCCTAGAATGAAGGATCAACAATAACTCTCTCCAAATCTAAGGTACATGTCAGAGTATGTCTGGATTTCCTCTGTCCTCTCCCAAACAACAGGAGGAAGGGATCCCTTTACTCTGAGGTTCTGTCATTTGAACCCTAGCAATCAGTGCTTTCTCTTACTGAGAATAAATTCCAGAATACGATCCCCCTCCTTCAGTGAGATCATTCATCTTGATGAAGTGATCATTAAGGTAAGTACAAAAAGTTATTAGCTATATAGAATGAGCTCTGGAAGAATCCTGATAGTTGCGATCTTTCGTCATTATTATACCAAGTTTTGTGGCCCGTCTTATGTTCTGCATCTAAACTCCTTATTTGCATCCTTTTTATGTCTAGGTGGTCTGTAGCAGTCTCAATGAGAGATGATAAAAATCTGAACTAGGTCGATTCAGTGAGCGAAGAGAAATAGTTTGATGTGAAGCCCATTGTAAAGGTGGAATCAACAGCACTTGATAAGCAACTAGGTCTAGGTCATGTAGAAGAAGAGTAAAGAACCAAGGATGATGTCAAAGTTGCAAACATAGGTGATGATGCTTGCATCAGAAACATAAAAATTAATAGGAATTAAGGGATGGAAGGAAAAATGTGTTCTCCTTTTGAATGATTTGAGCTTGAGATGCCTGTGATGTGGAGCAATTAGAGCTCAGGAAAGAGAGGAAAACTGGATATGCAGATTTAAGAGTTATCTCCATAGAGGGCTGATGACCTCATTAAGAAAAAAATTTATATAAAAAGGATAAAAGGGACACATACAAAGCCTCTCCTTTTCTCCCTCTCTTCCCAGTCTTTCCTTAGTTCCCATTTCTCTCAGCCCCCCCACCTTCTTCTTTCTCCTTTGCTCTCTCTTTTTCTTTTTTCTTTCTTTTCTTTCTTTTTTCCTTTTCCTCTTCCCCCTTTTCCCTTTTTTCTTCCCTCTCTCTCTCCCACTCTGTTCTCTTTCATGTCTTTCTCCTGCCTACCTTTGTTCTCTTTTCTCTAGTCCTTATTCTTTCCTTTCACCCATCTGTCTCCCTCCCTCTCTCCTTTGTTCTCTTCTGTTCTTTCCTCTTTTCTTTCTCCCACTCTTCCCTCCTGCTTTTCTGATTCTCTCTTCTCCTATCCATTTCTATTTGCTCTTCTCCTCTCTTCTTTCCTTTCTTCTCTCCCCAACCCTGTCTGCCCTTCAATATGCCAGAAGTGCTATACGAGTTTTGCTCATCCTTCTCAAGAGGTTTTCCTGTGTCTGATCTTGTAACATATTCCCAAAGAAATGTAGCATAAATAATGATTCTGATTCATTAAAATTCATTAGGTGGAAGGACTCTTTCTTCCTGAACAGTTCTCTCTTGGAAGAAGATAATACAGTGTCATTTGATGCAAACTGTTTCAGGACTGGTTTTAGGTAGCTTGATTTAAGTATAAATTTGCCAGTTTCACAAAAAAAAACAAAAACAACCCAGCAGTACATTGAGGCCCTCAGGAAATGAATTTAAATTATATTTAAATTAAAATACTTATCAAATGTTCTGATAAAGTAGATAGACAGATAAAGTACATAGGTGATAGATACATAGGTAGATAGATAATGTATACATGTGTAACCCTTTGCTTACTTAGTACATAAAAGAAAGGTAACTGGAATAACGAACACTCACTAAACTTCAGTGTAATTTGTGGATAAAAGATGTAGAAGGAGCTTAAAGATCATCTAGTCTAGAGGTGGAGAACCTGTAGTCTCAAGGCCACATGTTTGGCCACCCAAACTTCTGAAGTCAAAGGGCTGCACTTGAGGACCTAGAGGGCCATGTGAGGCCTCGAGGCCACAAGTTCTGCACCCCTGATCCAGTCTAAACCTCTTCATTTTACAGATGAGGAAATCTGAAGCTAAGGGAAGTTCAGGAACTTGACCCAAATGACAAAAGCAGAAAGTCTATTACCAGAACTGGGATTTAAACCTATGTGCTTTGATTCCAAATTCTGTGCTTTTTCCACTCCTCAATGCTGGTTCCCTTTCATCTGGGAAAAACTAAGACATTAAGAATCAAAGGCAGCAAAACTCTTCTTTGTGTTCTTAACATCTTAGAAGATGATATGTGGGTTATTCCTTGGTTCTCAACTTTCCTCCACAGTTCATTTTGTACATATTGCCCAGCATAGGCCCACAGTTATGCTACTTAGGCAGTTAGGTATAGAAGTGAGTAGAATACTGGGCCTGGAGTTAGGAAGACCTGATTTCATATCCAGCCTCAAATATTTGTGAAATCACTTAACCTCATTCTGCCTCAGTGTCTTTGAATATAAAGCGGGACTAATTACACCTACCTCCAAGGGTTGTAAAGGCTCAAATGTGATGATGTTTGTAAAGTGTTTAACACTGTGCCTGGAATGTAGAAAGTGCTTAATAAATGTTTGTTTCCTATCTGCATATTTGAAAATGAATTTTATGGATATTGTACTATGTATGCATGTATGTGCGTATGGCTTAGCATAATGTCTAATACATTGTAATCATTTAATAAATATTTATTGATCAACCAACTATAGGGGGAATTGACCAAGAGACCACCTGATCAATTTGGTGAGTTCCTCAGTCAACCTTTTTCAATTTGGCATGAGATAGGGTAGGTTGATAGGGTGAATTAGTGAGTAGTGATCAAAATAGTTTCAAAAAAGGTGGCTAGGTGGCGCAGTGAATAGAGCACTGGCCCTGGAGTCAGGAGGACCTGAGTTCAAATCCGGCCTCAGACACTTAACACAAAAACTAGCCGTGTGACTTTGGGCAAGTCACTTAACCCCAACTGCCCTCCAAAAAGCAAAAAAAGCAAAAAAAAAATAGTTTCAAAAAAGTTTCAATGAAACATCTAAAAGACAGAAGAAAACTACAAAAAAAGAAGTGGATCACCATTCTTTGGGGTTTTTTTTTTAGGATTTTTTTAGTCTTTTTTGGAAGGGGGAAAGGAGGGCAATTGAAGTTAAGTGACTTGCCCAAGGTCACACAGTTAGTATTAACTGTCTGAGGTCGAATTTGAACTCAGATCCTCCTGACTCCAGGGCTGGTGCTCTATTCAGCGCACCACCTAGCTGCCCCAAGATTAACCATTTCTTACATGGTCCTCTTCTTGTTCTTTGTATTAATGATTAAGTCCATAATAAAAAAGAAAATTAAAAAGAGAAAAAATATCTGGTTACCTCTCATTATGTGACCAACCCATGTCTATTCCCAATTAGACATATCCTAGTTAACTATATATGTCAATGACTAGAGCACTGGACTTGGAGGTAAGAAAGATCTGAGTTCAAATTTGACCTGAGATGTGCTAGTTGTGTGATCCTGGAAAAGCTTCTCAAATTCTGCCTCAAAGTCCTTATCTGTAAAATGGAGATAACAACAGCATCTACCTACTGGAACGGTTGTTAAAATAAAGTGAGATAATCTTTGTAAGGTGCTTTGAAAAAACATTTTGTAAGCTTTTGTTATAGAAATGCTATTATTATTATTGTTATTATATCACTGATAACATAATAAAGCCTACTTATGCTCACTGTGCAGCTTGCCATTTTCCTTTAGTTATCTTAAAATTTGGATTCTTGGGGCGGCTAGGTGGTAAAGTGAATAGAGCACCAGCGCTGGAGTCAGGAGGACCCGAGTTCAAATCTGACCTCAGACACGTAACACTTACTAGCTGTTTGACCTTGGGCAAGTCCCTTAACCCCAATTGCCCTGCCTTCCTCCCTCCAAAAAAAAAAATTGGATTCCTTTTGAGATGCATGGCCTCCTTAATTCAATTCAATTAACATTTGTTAATCATCTACTATGTGCCAGCCACTGTGCTAAGAACTGGAGATACCAATAAGAAAGAGAGTCTCTTCCCTCAAGGGGTTTACAATCTAATGGGGGAAGACAACCTACAAAAGGAAGCTGGAAAAGGAGCGAATCCAGGAGAGCCAACAAAGGGTACCTTGAATGGGGGCATCATGTTCCGTGGAGTTCAAACCAAGCAGAACTGAAGAGAGGAAATGGAAAGTTAAGTGCAAAGTCTAGAACCCTGCCCTCTATAAAGGAAGGCTTTTGGATGAGTTTAGCACTCTACCTGCCAACCTTCCAGTCAAAGGAGAGAGGAGGTTGAGGGAGCTGGGAATTTGTGGAATATCTAAAACAGATTTAAAAACATGGTAATAAGACCTCAGGTGATCAACTTATCCAGGGTGGGGACCAAATTTATTAGGCGAAAAAGATGGATTTATGGAAGCAGGAGTTTGGGTTCACTGAAAGCCCTGATTAATTTCTTTTTTTAATTAATTAATTAATTTTCTTGTTTATATCATTCATTTCCACGAGATTTTGAGCTACACATTTTCTTCCCATCTTTCCCCCACCCACCACCCCAAAACAGCCATCCCACTGTATAACTCCTCCCCAATCTGTTCTCTCCTATGTCCTCCCCCATTGCTCCTCTGACTTTCTGGTATTGCAGGGTGGGTCTCCCTACCCAAGTGCCTGTATATTTTAATTCCCAGTTGCATGTAGTTAATAATAATATATATATATATATATATATATATATATACATACACATATACATATATATTTAATATGTGATTATAGAAGTTTAAATTCTCGATTCTTTACTTCCTCCCTTGTCACCCACCCCACTGTATAGACAAGCAATTCAATACAGGCTGAACGTGTGCAATTACTCAGAACATCTCCACAATGGACATATTGTGAGAGACTTATTATATGTCCCTCCTTCCCATCCCACCCCCCCCCACCTTGTTCTATTCTCTACCCTGTCCCTGTCCCTTTGCAGAAGTGTGTGCTTCCAGTAGTCCTCCCCTCCATCATCCCCCTCTCATCCC
>CM053595.1:257000552-257015673 GCA_028646575.1 Pseudocheirus occidentalis | reverse complement strand
GTGAGAGAGAGAGAGAGAGAGAGAGAGAGAGAGAGAGAGAGAGAGAGAGAGAGAGAGAGAAAGAATATAGCAGTGGGGAGTTAAAAGTCTGATGAAAAATCTTTGGAAGGCAAGGGCAAAGACCCCCAGGCAAAGGAATAACCCATCTTAATTTCAAAGAATCTTAGGCTGGGAGATAATTTAGAAATCCTCAGTCAATCAATCAGTAAACAGATTGTTTATTATTATTATTATCAAACACTTACTACATGCCACTCTGCTAATCACTGAGGATATAAAGAAAGGATATGAGCCCCTTCACTCCAAAAGCTTATATTCTAGTGGGAGGACAACATGTAAATAAATAGATACCTGACAAATACAGATAGCTTGACTAGAAGGTGACTTTGGATGGGAAGACTTCATCAGCTGGGGGGTCTAGTAAAGTCCTCTAGCTGAAGGTGGCATTTGAACTGAGCCTATTTTATTACAATCTGTATGTGAATAAGAATCCCTTCTACAACAGCTCTGAAAGTGCTCATTTATCTTCTGCTGGAAGATGTCCAGTGCTGTGGAAACTACTATCTCCTGAGATAGCCCCTTGTATTTTTGGTCACCTCTCACTATTAGGAAATTTAAACTTTCTTCCATATCACTGTCCAAAAATTAATTGAAGACAGTGGAAATAGACCTCCCTTAAGTCTTCTCATTTCAAGCTAAATATCTTCAAGTGCTTCCAATATTCTTCATTTGGCATGGCCTCCAATGCAATTACCACTCTGGTCACTTTTCCTGGACATTTTCTTGTATGTCAATCTCCCTCTTAAAATGAAGTGACCTACATGAATGAAGGGAATACTACAGATGTGATCTGACCAAGGCATGGTAAAGTTGAGACTATTACTTTTCATTCTAGGTTCTGTGAGCACAGATATCAGACTTTAAGTTTATGACCATTTCATTTCATTCTTTAGATCTGTCTCATCATTCTAGGCTGATTTTCTTTTCCTAGCCAGCTACACTCTTTTGGACTTCTCCATCATGCCCCATTGTGGGGTACCTGCCTTCCTATCTCCCTTTGCAGCTTCCTTTTATGTGCTGCTTTTCTTCGTTAGATTGCAAGCTCCTTGAAGAAAAAGGCTGTATTTACCTTTCATATTCATATCTCTAGCACTTAGTACAGTGCCTAGAACATAATAGATACTTAATAAATATTTACTGACTAAATAACCACTGAGAAAATAGTGTTCCTGGGGTTTAGAATTTAACCTCTCCTATTTCAGTACTGACATCCTTGTCTATGCCTTTGTAATCATAATCTGGACCTTGAAAGAACTTCAGTGAGAACTCTTTAAATGCCCCCATGTTCTTATTTAAAGTAAAGCACAATATTATAACTCATTGTCATTGTTGTTCAGTCATGTCCAGTTCTTCATGACTCTATTTGGGCTTTCTTGGCAAAGATACAGGAGTGGTTTGCCATTCCCTCTCCAGCTCATTTTACAAATGAGGCAAAGTTAAGTGACTTGCCCAGGGTCACACAGTAAGTGTCTGAGGCCAGATTTGAAGTCAAGAAGTTGATTCTTCCAGACTGAAGGCATGTTATTCCATCTACTACAGTGCCTAGCTGTCCCACTATAACTCATAAAAACATTAATAATGCTTCATAAGTAGATGTGACCTCAACTTTCCTTTCACTGAATAACAATCTTTCTCTGAAATTTCCTTTATGGAGATACTTTTCAGTCTCTCCTTTTCCTAAATTCTTATCTGTCTCAGAATGGAGAACCCTAGTTCCATGGGTAGAGGTGAAAATCAGTTATGTGCCTTTCCTCTCTCACTCTGCTTCTGGAAGCCTAGTAGAGACAATCTCCCATGAAAGAATTCAGCCGTGAGTCCCCTTCACAAACTCCATCCAGTCAGTCTGTTTGTTATTTGCTGCCCTCAGTATTCCTTCCCCTAATTCTATGTCTTTGAAGAGTCTGTACCCCATGCCTGGCATACATTACATTCTCAGCTCTATCTTTGAGAGTCCTTGGTTCAGGTGTCACTTTTTGATGCCCCTGGGTTCTTAGGGTTCTCTCCCTACCCAAATAGTCATTTATCTACTTAATTGTTTTCAAGCCCATTCCTCAGGACTATATAAATTCCATTAGAGCAGTGATGCCTTTTCTCTTTTTTGTCCCTTGCCATAGTACCCAGCAATCAATCAATCAATCAATCAATATTTATTAAGCGCCCATTATTTATCAGGCACTATGCTAAGTGTTGAGAATACAAAAAGAGACAAAAGACAGTCCCTGCCTCAAGGAGCATACTACCTAATGGGGAAAACATGGAAACAAATGTATACAAAGCAACTTAGCCACAGGATAAATTTTGTTGTTCAGTCTATCCCACTTGTCAAGACACTCAATGGGGTTTTCTTGCCAAAGATAATGGAGTGGTTTACCATTCCATTCTCCAATGATTAAGGCAAATGAAAGTTAAGAGACTTGCCCAGGGTCACACAGCAGTATCTGAGTCTAGATTTGAACTCAGGTTTTCCTGACTCCAGGCTTAGCACTCATTTACTGAGTTACCTCCACTGGATAATTAGGAAATAATTTTAAAAGAGAAAGCCCTAGGATTAAAAGAAGTTTGAGAAGAGTTTTTGTACAAGGTGGTATTTTAGTTGGAACTTAAAGGAAGACAGGGAAGTGAGTAGTCAGAGCAGAGGAGGGAGAGCATTCCAGGCATGTGGGATAGATAGAGAGAATGCCTAGAGCAGAAATATATTGCTGTCTTGTTCACAAAGCAACCAGGAAGCCAACATATCTAGATCAAAAAGTACATGATGGAGAGTAAGGTCAACGAAGGCTGGAAAGTTAGGAAGGGTCTAGGTTATGGAAGGCTTTCAATGCCAAGCAGAGATTTTTATATGTGCTTCTGGAGGCAATAGGCAGCAACTGAAGTTTATTGAAGAGAAGGGTGCAGGAATGATATAATATTAGACCTGCATTGTAGGAAAATCACTCTAGTGGCTGAATGGAGAATGGATTGAAGTGGAGAGAGACTTGAGGCACAAAGACCCACCAGCAGGCTATTATACTGATCAAGATACAAGGCTGAGTCCTGCTCTAGAGGGGAGGCAATGTCAGAGGAGAGAAGGGAGAATATTAGAGAGATGCTGTGAAGGTGAAATCAGCAGGATTTTGCAACAGCTTGGATGTAGGGGGTGAGAAATAGGGAGGAATCCTAGATTGTGAGCATGATGGACTGGGGGGATGGTGTTACCTTCTATAGCAACAGGAAAAGTAGGAGGTGGGGAGGGTTTAAGGGGAATGATAATAAGTTCTGTTTAGGGCATATTGAGCTTGAGATGTCTAATACATAGCCAGTTTGAAATGTCTAAAAGGCAGTTGCAGATGTGAGATTGGAGGTCAGCAGAGAGGTTAGTGTCAGGAAAGGGAGATTTGAGAATCATAGATATAGAGATAGTAATTAAATCCACAGGACGTTGCCAAGTGAAGTGCATATAGTAGGTACACAGTAAGCATTTGTTTAGTTTCTTGTTGCTGAAAACCTCTATGATCTCTCCACTTTTCACCAAGGGACAATGAGTAAGTTTATCTATGTGGAATATATGTTTTCCTTAGAATAAACCTATCCCACTCTCCTCCACTCGCAACCCTAAGGGGGAAAAACACCTCTAGGAGCAATTCCTAGAATAGGTGGCTGTACTCTATGTAACTGGTTTTCTTCATTCCAAAGGCAATTAAATTGTTAGGATCAGGGCCAGTCTTTGGAGCCAAAGTAGGCTACTGCCTACCACTGTGACTTAAGGGGATGGAGGAAGCCTTTCCATCCCCAAAATATCTTCTTCACATAGCCTCAAATTCTTTATTTTATCTGGCAAAAAAGGAAATAAAGTTATCAGAATTTCAGGGAGCATGGTGAAAACTAAAAAGATTTCATTTTATCATAAACCTACAACAATTATTATTTAGATAAAGTACTCTAGGAAGATTGAGTTCCCCAGAGTGATGAAAATGAAGGTTTTAATCATGTTCTAAAGTAGTGAAAGATAAGGCTAGAAAAAAGTAGGTTGAGGTCAGATTCTAAAAAGCTGTGGATGTCAGGCTGAGTTTGGGCTTTATCTTATAGACAACAGAGAATTATTGAAAATCTTTGAGCAGGCAGATGGAACCAAGATGGTGTAGTGCTAGCAGCAGCCCAGCTGAATTCTCCCAACATTTCTTTCCAAACAACCTTAAAATAGCTTCTCCAACCTAATTTTGGAACAGCAGAACCAACAGAAAGGTCAGAATTAGACATTTTTCCAGCCTTAGACAATTTAAAAGGTCAAGCACAGCAGCAACATGAGCAGTGGATCTTGCAGGTAGCTGCAACAGAGGCAGTAGCAACAGCTTCAGGAGCTCTTAGCCCAGCAACTGTAAAGAGGTCAGACAATGGTCAGAAAAAGAATAGAAGGAGTCTGTTGCTGGCACTGGGTGAAGCTGGCACTGATTGATGGGCACCTCTATTACCCATACACAGTTCTGCATTGCAGTTCCAAGGAGTAAAGGAGTACTTGTAGCTAGTCACAAGGGAACAGAGGCCTAGGTCACATTTTCAAGGCAAAGATAATGCTAGTTCTTGTGGCCACAGGAAATCAAGGCCCCTTCCTAGGTAAGCCTATCTGGTAAGCACATACCAGGAGAGTGGTGACCTCACTTCTCTGTAGATGGCATCATCTTAGAAGCACCAAAAACTTGAAGGCCCCCAGACATAGCTCTGACAACAACAAAAAAATCTGAAACTTGGAACAGAGCCTCACAACCACCAAGAGAACATAGCCCAACTTCCATAAAGTCTGCAGTCAAAAAATAGTCTAGAAAAATGAACAATTGACATAAAAAGAACTTAACTATAAAAATCTACTATGTTGTCAGAGAAGAACAAGATACAGACTCAGAAGAAGACAACAATGCAAAAACATATCCAAGAAAAGCCTCAAAGAAAAATATGACTTGGATCCAAGCACAACAAGAACTCCTGATAGGGTTAAAGAAAGAGATGAATGGTAGAGAAAAAAATTAGGAAATGTGAGTGATGCAAGAAAATCATGAAAATAAAATTAGCAACTTGGTAAAAACAGGCACAAAAATTTACTGAAGAAAATAACATCTTTAAAAACAAAATTGACCTAATAGTAAACAAGGTACAAAAACTCACAGAAGAAAATAATTCCTTAAAAATATCAATTGCACCTAGAAGAAAGACTCCACAAAACATCAAGAAACAATAGAACAAAGTCAAAAGAATTTTGTAAAAATAAGAAAATGTGAAACATCTTGCAACTAAAATGGGAAAATAGATCAAGAAAAGATAGTTTAATAATCATTGGACTACCTGAAAGCCATGATAAAAAAAAAGCTGAGACATCATCTTTCAAGAAATTATAAATGAAAATTGCCCTGATATATTGGATCCAGGAGATAAAATAGCAATTGAAAGAATTTACCTATCACCTTCTGAAAAAGATCCCAAAATGAAAACTCCCAGGAATATTATAACCAAATTCCAGAGCTCCTAGGTCAAAGAGAAAATATTTCAAACAGCCAGAAAGAAACAATTCCAATGTCATGAAGCCACAGTCAAAATCACACAAGATTAATAATTTCCACAATAAATCAGTAGAGGACTTGGGATATAATATTCTGGAAGACAAAGGAGCTAGGATTACAACCAAGAATAACCTACCCAGAAAAACTGAATATAATCCTTTGGGGGTAAATATGGGTATTCAGTGAAACTGAAGACTTTTGAATATTCCTGATAAGAAGATCAGAGCTGAATATAAATTCTGAGAATCAAACACAAGACTCAAGAGAAGCATGAAAGGGTAAACAAAAGAGTAATCATAAGGATCACAATAAAGTTAAATTGTTTACATTTCTATATGGGAAGATGGTACATGTAACTCCTAAGAACTACAATGTTATTAGGGCACTTAGAAAGAGTTAGAAGGACCTCAGAAAGTTAAAACAAAAAGAGTAAGAAGGAAGGATGCACTGGGAGAAGGGAGAAAGGAGAGGAAGAGCAGGGAAAATTTTCTCACAGAAAAAGGCATATGAGGAAGAACTTTTATAGTGAAGGTGGAAATAGTAGGGGTGACTAGCAATGCTTGATCCTCACTGTTACTGGAATTAGTTCAAAGAGGGAAGAATGTACATACACACTCAGTTGGGTATAAATGTCTGTTATTCAACAGAGAAATAGAAGGGGAAGGGCATAAGAGATATGAAGGAAAGGGATGATAAAGGGAGGGAAGTGACTTAAGGGAGGCAGTGGTCAGAAGCAAAACAGATTTTTGAGAAAGGACAAGATAAAACAAAGAGAAAAGGA
Organism: Pseudocheirus occidentalis; assembly: GCA_028646575.1. NCBI lineage: Eukaryota > Metazoa > Chordata > Mammalia > Diprotodontia > Pseudocheiridae > Pseudocheirus > Pseudocheirus occidentalis. The sequence goes on along the minus strand of CM053595.1, from coordinate 257,009,304 downwards.
TAAACAGAAAAAATAGGATGGAGGAACATATTGAGTTAGGAATCATAATTATGTGAATGGGATATGCTCACCCATAAAATGAAAGTGGATAGCAAAATGGATTAAAAACCTGAATCCAACAATGTGTTATTTACAAGAGACACACGTGAAATAGAAATATACACACAGAGTTAAAATAAAGAGCTGAAATTAAATCTATTATGCTTCAGCTAAAGTTAAAAAAACAAAAACCATTATTTGCAATAATGATATCAAATACAGAGAGAGAGAGAAAAAGAGAGAGAGAAAGAGAGAGAGAAAGAGAGAGAGAGAGAGAGAGACTGAGAGAGCTAATCAAAAGAGATGATCAGGGAAACTGCATTTTGTTAAAAGGTACCATAGACAATGAAGTAATACTTTTAAAAAATTAAGGACAAATTTCTCTGAAAAACATCACATTTCTCAAATATATGTGAAACTGAGTCAATTTTTATTTTTAAAAAAGAGCCATTCCTCAATTGATAAACTGTAAAAGACATAAAGGGACAGTTTTCAGAAGAAGAAACCTAAGTTGTCTATAATCATATGAAAAAAATGTTTTAAATAATTATTGATTGGAGGAATGCAAATTAAAACATCTCTAAGCCACCATGTCGTACTTAGCAGAAATGACAAATGCTGGAGGGTATGAGGAAAAGTAGGTACACTATTAAACACTTGATGGAGGTGTGAAATGGTCCAATTATTCTAGAGAACAATTTGGAACTGTTCTCAAAGGGTTAAAAACCTATGCTTATCCTTTGACCCAGCAATACCACTAGTAGTTCTGTACCCCAAAGAGGTAAAAGAAAAAGAAAAGGGACCTATGTTTACAAAAATATTTGTAGCAGCTCTTTTTGTACTGACAAAAAACTGGAAATTGAGGAAATGCTCATTCAGTTGGGGAATGACTGAACAATTTGTGGAATGTGATTGTGATAGAGTACCTTTGTGTTGTACAAATTTGATGAAGGGGATGGTTTCAGAAAACAAAGCATGTCAAGACCTATATGAACTGATGCAGAGCTAAGTGAGAGAAATCTGGAGATCACTGTGCACAGTAACAGTAGTGTTGTAACGATGACCAATTGTTAAAAGACTTAGCTACTTGATTACTCTCTTCAGTATAGTGATTCAAGACAATTGCAAAGGACTCATGATGAAAAAATACTACCCATCTTCAGTGAGAGGATTTAGGAGCTCTAAGTGCAAATTGAAGTGTAATTTTCTTACTTTATTTTTGTGGCTTTTTTGTGATATGACTAATATGGAAATATGTTTTGCTTAACTTTACATGTACACGTATATACATATATACATATATATATATATATATATATATATATATATATATATGTATATATAAATTTCCCAGGTTTTATTGAACAGGATTATAGGGTTGTTTTAGAAAATGAGGATTCCAATTCCTTTCAATCCCCTGGTATGAAATGTTGTATTCAGGGATGGAGACATACATACACATACACACACACACACACACACACACACACACACACACACTCAGTGATGAAGACATACACATGCATACCACAGCTACTAAAAGGAGTAGGTCCAGTATATATCCACTTTTAAAATCATTATTCATAGACCCAGTCATGAGCACAAGACTTATAATCGAACAGTTCTTCAGGCTTAAACCACAGGCTGATTGCCTTTTCAGAACTTTTTACAGAATCACTGCCATGAATGATATTTCTGCTTACTTGAACGCAGAAGTCCCCACAAATAGTGCCTGGCTTGGAATCAGCTGGGTTGGTCTCTCCCAACATCACTCTGCCTGTCTTTACCACATTCAAGCCCTCCCAAACCATGGCTACAACAGGCCCCAGAGTTCATATATTTCACAAGCCCAGGGAAAAATGGCCTGTCCTTCAAGTCAACATAGTGCTGTTTCAGATGTTCCTCTGAGGCCCTAAGGAACTTCATGCCCACGAGGCAGAATCCCTTCTGCTCAAAGCGTTTGATGATGTCCCCGATCAGGCCCTGCTGGATGCCGTTGGGCTTGATGGCAATGAAGGTGCACCCGGTGTTGGTCCAGGGAAGCTCAGGCTGGAGCTGAAGAAAGAGGCGTCTGTGGGTGTGATAGAGAAGTTTACATGTAGAATTAATACAAATTTGCTTGCCTTCTCAGTGAGTGTCGAAGTGAGAAGAAGGAAGAAAATTTGGAATTCAAAATTTAAAAAAGAAAAGACAATTAAAATAAATAAATAATTAGTTTGATTAAATAATAACAAAAAGTCTTTGAGCAAGAGAAGTAGCAGGAGGAAAGCAAAAGTTCAGTTTCAACAATGGGTGGATACTGCCCTGTGGTTCTGAAAACGAGGCACAGAGAAGTCATTTGGTTCACCTGTGGTCATATAAAGATTTAGTAACAAAGCTGGGACTAGACCTTAGATTCCCCAACTCCAGTGATACTTCCATTATATTACATTCACCTCAAAAATTGTAACGGTTATTTGCAACCTAGCCATCCCTGAGGAATGTCAGGCAAACAAATGAAAGTCTGTGGAGCATTTGTAATCCATACAAAAATATTACCAAAAGACGTGGGTACCTATGGAGTGAGGATTCAAGGACCTAAGAAAGTTCTTAGGTGACTCAAGCCTCTGTGGCCCAAAATGCTTATCTGTGGTTTTATGTTGATGGGGTTTGTTTACATTTTTTTTAAAGAGAAGACTAAAATTCCTAACTGTTTATTTAGATTTAAGGCTTTAAAAGCAAAGAAAGAGTTGAGAAGTGAGACAATTCAAATTCACAAAAAGCTATAAAGGACTTGTGAGGCATAATTTATAGTGAAGTTTGTCCACGCTGAAAAAATCAGGTCTAGAATGGCTCCAGTAATCACTAGGCCTAAATTTAGAGGTCATCTGACCTCACAGAAATCTGGGGCTTAGAGCAATGGAGACCCTCCCCAGTGCCATGTCAGCACAAAATATGCCAAATAAGGAAAAGACTTTTCTCCTGGCCTTGCATTGGACACCCACATGTTTCCCGGCCCTTTGTCTCAGAGATAGATTCCTGCACTTAGGTTGTGGGCCAGCCTCCCTACCAATAAGAGTAAAGGCCATTTGCAGGGAGGGGGGTGTTTCTGCATTAGAAGATTGTATAACCATGGGCTGGCTTCTACCTGTTGCTCTCTCCCTGAAGACGCCAGGTGGGTAACAGGGGCAGAGTCTTTTCTCATGAGAAAGAATAAAGACCTTTTCTGACCTCAGATTCAGACTCTGAACTCTTTCATCTCACACAGTTTGGTACCAGATCCTTTCAAAAAAGCCCAAGTCATAAAATAAGGGGGAGAAGAGAAGAGACACCATCTAAATGAATGTGAATGAAAGGAGGAATACAGCAGAAAGGAATAAATGAAAGAACAATTGAGTTGTGGTAGAAGGAAATACGAAGGTGGACCATTAGGCTCTGAAAGGGTAATGTGACAGACAAATTGTAATGAAGGTACATGCAGTAGTTACCTCTTCAAGGATCAAAGGAAGTTAGCAAAACAAACAAACAAAACAAACCTTTTTCTTTCCTCAACTCCCCGCAACTCCAAGCCTATCCAGTAAAAGACATCACAATATACTCTACTCACATCTTTTACCTAAATGTTTTCTGAGACTCCCAAGAAACTTAGAAATCAATGAGAATTGTGTGAAGAGACATTGGAGTAAGAGAAGGTGCATTTGACTCTTCTTACTTCTTACTACCTGTGTGTCTTTGGACATGCTAATTAACCTTTCTGGGTCCCACTTTCACATCTATAAAATGAAGATGTTATACTAAAGGATGTCTAAGGTCTAGTTTAGCTCTGAATATTTTGTGACTCCTAATCTTTGTGAATTATGGGGCAACTAGGTGGCTTGGTGGACAGAAAATTGGGCTTGAAGTCAAGAAGATACATCTTCATGAATCTAAATCTATCCCCAGACACTAACTGCATGCCCTTAGGCAAATCACTTAGCCCTCTTTGCCTCAGTCCTTCATCTGTAAAATGAGCTGGAAAAGGAAATGGTGAACCACTCCAGTATCCTTGCCAAGAAAACTCCAAATAATGAGGTCACAGAGAGTCACACACAACTGAAAAACAATAACTATGGGAAAGAGGAGGCTGAACAAAAATCTGATCTTTCTGGTGTGACTAACTGGTAAAAATTTTCAAGAGAAATCCCTCTACTTATTAACTAACTTCATAGAATCTTAGAATTGAAGGAAACTTAGGATACTTATGATCCAACCCTAACCTAAACAAAAATCCTCTCTACTAAATATCCAACAAGTAGTGATCTCTGGTTGCTTCTTCATACAATGACTAGCACACAACAGGCACTTAATAGATGCTTATTGTTAAAAGCCATTTTTTGAAAACTTCCTTCAAAGAGGAGTCAACTCATTGCAAAGATGGGTGGTTTCACATCTAGGTGGCTCTAATTGTCAGGATATTTTAATTTTGATAAATCCTAAATCCTAAGGCTTGAATGTAGCACTCCTAGCTCTGTTTTCTGAAGCCAAGCAAAACAAGTCTGATTGTTCTTCCAAAGGATATTCCTTTGATTACTTGAATATAGCTTATCATGTCCCCTAAATCTTCTTTCCCTTATGATTTCTTTAAGCCTTACTTGTCATTATTTTGCACATTTAGCTTAAGTCCTTGATACCAGTTAAAATTCTCTGGGAGGAATCATACTTTAAGTCACAAGTTAAAGTGCTAGTGTGAATGGAATATGTGAAGACAAAGTTTAAAATGGTTAGGGTTTGCAGCAGGAGTCAAAACAGCTGGTGGTTAATGGAGGGGGGGAGGAAGGATGCTATTGAAGAGCACTGTGGAGGAGAGGCAGGAGACACTGAAGAGGTCAAAATTCTACTGAGTCCACAGTTTTATTTAAAGACTGCCTCCATATAGACCCAGAATCTGGAGGACAGACCCATGGCAAGAAGCAAAGCCAACCATGAGTGGATGCCAGAGTCAGAGCTAGTAATTTTGGGACTCAGAGCTAGCAGCACCAATGGGGCAAATACCCCAAAGGTCTCCCAAATAACTGGGTAATTCATTATGTGAAATCATACAAGTAAATAAGATCAACTCAAATGAGTAGAAAAGAGAATCGTGATTCTGTGATTAGTTGCTAGAGGGACATATGGGATAGACTCTCAGAGACAGAAAGGAACTTAGAGATTACTAGTCCAACCCTGGGGTTCTATGCTCTTTCTACCCCAACAGACTAGAAACAACAGAAAGCCTCCATGAAACCCAACCTTAAGTAGGAGAAAGGATGGCAGGCTTAGAATTATTCTTCCTCCCTGAAGAAAAGGTTGGTACTTGAGGAGCAAAGATCAGAAAAAGTCTGGTCTGCTTAAAAAGGATGTAAAGAAGGAGAATCCAGGGATTGGAAATGAGTTTATTGGGTTGGGCATTTCTCTAAAGATGTGGAAGCAAAGTGAGAGAGTAAACATGCTTCAATCTGATGTCCTTATGCTACCTTCTTGCCTGTTCTTTGGCCAACAACTCAGAAAACAGTGGGGGAATCCACAAAGGAAATGGATCATCAATATCCCCCAAGGCTCCCCTCAACTCCTTCTACTCTGCTAAAGTTCCTCTGCTAAACTGTTCATCTCTGTAATTCATCATGGCCCAAGAAACATAAAGTGAGAAGAGCAACAAAAACAACATGCAGAATGCCTAGAACATATAAAAAAGAAAATCAATAAAAACTGAACGTTGTGAAATTTTGATGACCAAGAATGGCCCATAAGAAAAGATCTAAAAAGAAATGCCTGTCTCTGCCTTCTTTGTAGAGATAGGGAACTATAGGTATAGAGCACTACCTGTAATTTCAGACTGAGTTAATAGGTTGGTCAGTTTTGCTAAAGTATCTTCTCTCTTTTTTTACTCTTTGCTATAAGGGATGTTTTACTGAGAGGGGAGAAGGTATATATTGGGAGATGAAGGTAATGTAAAAACAATGTATATAAATATTTTTAATTATTGTGCTCTGAGACAAATCACTGGCTGTGATACTAATTGTGGATCTTCTGGATACTGTCAGCCTACCAAAAAAAAAAAGATGGGATGTAAGAAGAACAGGGGAAAATAAAGGATGTACAATGAAATCCTAGAGAACCAACCATGTCTGAAAACTGGTATTAGTGTCTCATTTCATTTCTTTTTACTTTCTACTCCAGTTTTATACTTTTGTTTTTAGTTGATGTGGTTTTTAATATCACTGGTTTCCTTCAATGTGCTTCCCCCTCCCACTCCATAAGAAACATCCCATATAACAAACCATAATTTTTAAGATTAGAAATTGAGAAAAAGGGATGGCTAGGTGGCTCAATGAATAGAGCACTGGCCCTGGAGTCAGGAGGATCTGAGTTCAAATCCGGCCTCTGACACTTGACATAAAAACTAGCTGCATGACTTTGGGCAAGTCACTTAAACACAATTGCACTCCAAAAAGCAAGAAAGAGAGGGGGGGGAGAGAGAGAGAGAGAGAGAGAGAGAGAGAGAAAGAGAGAGAGAGAGAGAGAGAGAGAGAGAGAGAGAGAGAAATCAGTACAACTGACCAAAATAGCTGATCAATATAATACTGAAAGTATATGTAATGTACAATATTTGTGACCTCCCACTCCTACAAAGTGATAAGGTGGGAGTGTCTGCTCATATTTATTTTTAGAGACATGTTTTTTCTTTATGAATTTGCAGCATTTTGTGGTTATTTATTAATTTTACATTGTTGTAGTCACTGTGTATATTATTTTCTTGACATTGGTAATATGCTTTCAAGTCTGATTGATCTGGAATCTTTTATTCTGCCTCACAATACAAGTGTAACTCCACTAAACAACAAAAATTAAATGAAATATCCCTTCTTGGAATTGTCATCTTCATCCCAATGTCTTTATCATTGACTCTTCCCATCAAGTCCTCAGATTCCTAGTCAGCCAGTTGTGGTTTTAGGATCCAGTCTATTACTTGGTGATCCATAATCCTCACTGCATGTTCTGCTCAGTGTCTTTTTTAATAATAGATTGTATCTCTTCCATCTATCGCCTATGTCCTTCTAGCAAATTTCTCATTTGTTATGTGGACCCAGTAGGCATGTTTAATATATTGAAGGTAGAGGGGTCATCTTCTAGACAGCAATCTCCTCAATTGCTTCAAACGTTACAACACATTGAAGTGGGCAGGAACTAGTTAAGTAGAAATTTCATGGACTTAAGAATGAAGTCACCATGAAATAGTTAAGTGATACTTTGTGAAATTAGAAATTAGCAAGTTAGAAGACAATGAACCTACCTATGAGCCAGGCTGGGGTGTGGGAACCAAGCTAGGTATTCATTTTTCTTCTCCTACATGCTCAGGTCATCATGCCCCATACCCCTCTCTGTTTACCCTACAATCCCCTACCTAAAAATGTCCCTATTGTTCATTCTTCTTCATGTTCTGTCCTTATGCCCTGTAATCAAAAATTCCCTTACCTCAGCAACTTACTTGCACCTCCAAACAATAGGACTATATGGTATAAAAGACCCCACATTTCTGTACTACCCCAGCTGTTCCCTTAATTGGCATGGGGGGGGGGACAGTCGCCAGCTGGCTAAATTAACTTCTATTCAAGCTCCTTAAAACTTTTGATTGGACTCTGTGGTCACTCTGATAATACTCGCTATTTCACCAGGCTATAACAATATTTCTATATGCCAGTGAAGAACTATCAGTCCTGATAGTTATTAGGACTGATATAGTTAACTTATAGTTAACTTGTAACCTATAGTTATAAAGTTAACTTATAGTTAACTTATCATGATAAGCATGTTTGCTTTTTCTTTTCCTGCCTCTTCTCCTTGGACATCTTTCTTTCAAACTCAAACTTTGCAGAGTTGTGGTGTGTTTATTATTTCCTTATGTTTGTTAATTATTTTGTTTGTTTGTTGCATCCTTATGTGGGAGATTGCACAGATAAGCTCTGATTTCCCTGGCATTTGAAGGAAAGCAGGAAGGACTGAACCTTTTGAGAAGCAACTCAGCACTGAAAAATCTTCATATATCACTATAATGGGTTTTCTAGTAGCTCAAATATCTACAGAGACCTTTTTTTGACTCTATTTAGAATCAGATTTCTGAAACAAATTTTTTAAAAAGGTATGGTATATATTTCATTGAATCTAACATCACCCTGAATAGAGATCTAATAATAATCAACATGTTTCAAAGCAGCTATTAAACCCAGTAGACACTTGAGCTGATGGAAAACTTTGCTATTGCACAGAAGACTATTCATTCAGCCAAATTTTTGTTCAGGATTAATAGATGCTGAATACGGCTTGGAATATTGCTAGGAATAACACAGACTTCCTGAGAGTGGGGATCTTATAGTCCAGTTGATAAGGCATTCAGAAAACAGAAATCAATTAGGTAGCTGTGTTGCATCTATAATAAATGCAAAGCAAGGGGAGAAATCAATGTGTGTCAGGGAAGGCTTCTGAGAGGAAGCAGAGCATCCTTAAAGGATGAGTAGAGGATTTGGGTGGGAGAAGGGGAATAGAATTGTAGGACAGGTGGCATATGTTGAGCAGAAATAAAGAGGTAGGAATAAGCAAAACTTGTATGAAAACAATAAGGAGATCAGATGAGAAGACCAAGATGAGCACAGATGAGTAGAGGACTATAAAGCCAAACAACAGTAGATTCCCAAAAGAATGCTACTGTGAAGAGTTTTAA
>CM053595.1:256959813-257000052 GCA_028646575.1 Pseudocheirus occidentalis | reverse complement strand
CTCTCCCATTCATTCAATAGCTACACAATTGAAACCAAATGTAAGAATAACATTATCCCTACTCAATTTGATTTTTATCGGATTTTGCCTGTTTTTCCAGGCTCTCTTTTTGGATTTTGATTCTGTCATCTAATGCTGTCCTCTTCTTCTTAGGTTCATGTCATTTGGAAATGTGACAGGCATTTAAATCGTTAATAACAATAAATATCACAGGATCAAGGACAGATCCATAGGTCACAGCCATAACTAGACGTTTACCTCCACAATGACACCAACTCTCAGACTGTTTAGATCTTGTCGTTTCTGAATAAAGCAAATACTACAGCTAGCAAATGGAAACTGCTGGGATAATTGGGATGGTAGACCAAAAGGCTATTTTGTTTGCTTATTTTGCAAAATATTCCAGTTTACCTTTTCCTTGATAGTTCTATCTTCAATTTACCAAAACAAAACAAAAATAAACTGAACAACAATTGTTTATGTAGGAAGTGACATTTAGCTATCTTAAGGCTTAATCTCTTGCTACCAAACTTTTTTTTTTAATCTTGACTGTCTCTTCTAAAATACAAATAAAGAGACTCTGGACACTTGTGAGGATTAGTAAGGATGACCCTGGACTATGGGGTGATTGATCCTGACTAGTAATTTTTCATAGAAATATCTATGAATTGAATTGATCATTTAAAAACATTGGCCTTCAAAGAAGTCAAGCAAGATTTATAACATACATCCAGCTGAAAAGAAAATAATCAGGGCTTAGGTGGAGGAGGAGGTGTCTACCAATTTCTTTGAAAGCCTGCTTGGTGTCATAGGAAAGAGATACTCAACCCAGCATTTTAAACATAATTAGAGGTACCTAAGCAGCACGATGGACAGAGATCTGGACTTGGACTCAGGCAGACCTAAGTTCAAATCTGATCTCAGACACTTGCTAGTGATGTCTAGCAAGTCACTTAAACATTGTCTGCCTTGGCTTCCTCATCTGTAAAATGGGACTAATAACCCTACCTCCCATGAAAGGATAAAATGAGATGCTATTTGTGAAGTGCTTTGCAAACTTTAAAGAGCTATATAAATGCTAGCTGTTGTTATTGTTAGGGCAAAATGAAATGCTTTACCTGCTGTCTCTTTAGTCCTCAAGGGTCAGAGCTCATCCTCAGCTTACAAAATCAAAGCAAAAACAAACATGCCCCCCAACTTTCAATAGGTTTCTACCCTTTATACCCATGTTATTTGTGGGCATGAAGGAGATTTAGCTGTGGCATCTACCACTCCACTTATTAATATAAATGCCTCAGAAGGTTAGGTATGTGTTACTTTTCTCCACAATTATTCTGATTTGAAGCACTGAACCCATTCTCTTTTATTAGAACGACTTGCCATAATGCAGAAGGCAGCTAGATCATGCAGTGGATAGAGTGCCAGGACTAGAGTCAGAAAAACCTAAATCCAAAGCTGGCCTCAGAGATGTACTATCTGTGTGACCCTGTTTTCCTCAATTTCCTCATCTGTGAAATGAGTTGAAGAAGGAAATGGAAAAACCACTCCAGTATCTTTGCCGAGACAACCTCGGATGGAGCCATGGAGAATTGGACTCGACTGAACTGATTGAACAACAAAATGAAGGGCGGCTCTTCTTTGGTTAAGGGTACGTCATCTCCTTTTTTATAGAAAATATGAAAGATAGCACATATGCAAATCCATGTCGAAAAAGTAACACTGAGAAATCCTCCAGAGTAAACGAGGCAGAAAGAACAACAACTTCTTGCAGACAAGAGCCATTTCTAGTTTTGTTGTTGCAGCCCCTGGTCCTATCACAGTGCCCTGGACATAATACGTGGTCAATAAGTGCTTGTTGAATTGAGTAAAGAAAAACTAGGAGGCAATATGATACAGTGGAAAGAGTATTGGCTCTGGAGGCAGAGAACCTGAGTTCAAATCCCACTTAGAATTCTTACTATGTATGTGACATGGGGGAAGTCAGATATCCTCTTATCATGACAGATTTTGAGTAAGAGAAATCTTAAGAGGTCATCAAGTCCAACTATCTTCATATACAGGTGAAGAAACGGAATCAGAGACAAATGAAGTCACTCGCTCAGGGTCACACAGCTAGTTTCTGAAGCAGAATTTTAACCAAAGTTTTCTTTAAGGCCAGTGCCCTATCTACTATGGCAATTTGTCTCTCCACAGACCTCAGTTGTCTCATCCATAAAATGAAGGGATTGGCTAAGAGAATTTGTGAGGTCCATACCATTAGGTACATGAAGTTATGAATCTGATCTCTCCTAAGAGCTATCACTATGGATGCTATTATCCCTGGGAAAGTTCAGGGTTGGAGAAGGTGGAACAAAATAGAGTCAGCCTCAGGGATAGTTTTAATACACTTTTCCTCAGAATTCCGCCAATGATTCTAAAACATGAACAATAATTGCCAACACTCTATATCCTTAGAAAAAAAGGATTTGTGTGGTGCTGGGGAAGAGGGCAGATATGTTGGAATCCAGTCTCCATTTTAAAGGTGGAGGCCCGGTGTTGGCAAGGAAAGGAGGGATGATTACACACACACACACACACACACACACACACACACACACACACACACACATACTGGAAAATGGTCTGGCCGAAAAGCTGTCAGGTATAAGGATGGTGGGCCAGAGGACATTTTAAGGGATTAACTGCCCTTTCTGGATGTTGGCACACTGGGGAAAAGTCCAATTTGACCCACCCAAGTAATCAATCTGTCATTAAGGCACATGTTTACTACAGGAAAAAGTAGACTAAGAAAAAGGAAGAGTAAAATAAATAACAACAAAATACATCACTGAACCAATTTCTCAGGAATGAATTGACTAAATCTCCCCGAAAAAAAAATTGTATGAGAATAGACCTCCAACCTTCCTCTCAAATCCTCTGAGTTCTATGATCTAACCCTAACACATGTCCTAGCAGCATACATAGAAGGCATTTAATAAATATGTGTAGAATGAATAAATGGATGCTTCTTTATAGTCTACTCTAGCATGGCAAAACTAATGAAAAATGTATAAAATATTTAGATATAAACTATGCAGAAAATACTAATGCAATATTTTGTGTAAAATTATATGTGATTGGTCTTTATATTACCATTTGTAAATGATTCCTATTACATTATAAATATTTATTTATGTCACAAAGATTTATATTGCTATATTGTATTGCCTTGTATAAATGATTTATATACACTTTAAAAACTCCATGTTACACTCTATAATGGCAAATTAATGTGTAATTGATTAAATCTGGTGTTCAAAGTCATTCCTATAAAAAATATGGGCATCAGGCCCTTGGCCAAGAACCTAATCCTATATTATAATATTGTTTCTTTGGGAATATCATATTTGATTTACATCATTTTAACTTAGTATCCCTCCCAGGAATTCAATTAAATTGATTTTTTTTCCACAGAGTAATCTTCTAAAAGTGTAAAGACTCAGCCATAGGATTATAAGTCATTGGAACCGAGACTCCAAAGCCATCTTCTCATTTTACAATGGAGGAACAAGTTCATGGAGATTGAGGGGTAAAGTCTGTTAGTGCCTGAGGAAGGATTTGAACCCAGGACCTCTGACTCTAGGGCCAATGTTCTTTCATATTGCTTATTTACAGTTTTTCTCATAATAAAGTTGTAGCCCTATAATTATGTAATTCTCAGGTATTCCATGTGTTTCTTTTCATTTTGTTCTCCTGCCCTCATATAATTTCCGATTCCTTTTGTTGAAGCCCCCTTTCACTTTTGTTTTTCAGTCTCCCCTTTTGTGTTGTTGTTCCTTAATCATTGCTTTTAATTAATTTGCATTAATCTTGCACTCAGGTTGTGTGTCTTCAGACCAGATTGTCCTCTTGGGTGAATAATAGCCTGGGAAACCCCTTAACATCATGGGTAATAACAAAAGGAAGTCTGGGAATGAAGGAACTGAATACAGTGTATGAACACTTAGAATCATAGAGTGGAGTCATAGGTGTTTTTTTCTGGGTAACTAATCATTTTATTGATAATACTAGCGGAAAATTAATAAAAGGTGTCAGTGGCTCTCTCAAATGGCAAAGATCCTTAAATCATAGGATTTTTAGATCCAGACAAGCCCTAAGAGATCATTTAGTACAATAACAGATAAGGAAACAGAGGCAGAGAATATGAAGGGACTTGTCCTAGGTCATGCCACATTTCACTCTTTAAAGTTCATTGTACTCAGCTGGACTCACTTGTGCTCCAGGAGAAACTTCCTCTAGCATTGACGTGAATTGTATCTCCATTCTTACATCCCTTTATGGGAAGTGCATCTGATGCATAGCTGACCATTGTTATCTCATTTTCCATTCATCAGCTTTAAAAGACTGCTTTTTCTTTTGGTTCATCTCATCCCTATCCCATTCTACATTCCTTTCTTTAAAAATGCTTCTCACGCTAGCTTCCTCTATGACTAAACCAACAGCACTTTAGCATCGTGCTCAAATAACTTCAGAATTGACAGAACCAGCTTCCCTTGTGAAATCTCATTGAATTCATAGGGAGCAGTGGAAGAAAGTGGTTCATGATCCCCCAACAGAGGAGGCTAATTGGGAATTGTTGTTTCCTTGAGGAAATCCAGAGTGTCTCAAAAGTCCGAAAGTATTGTTTTCTTGGTGTCCCAAAGGTCTTGGTGCTTACTTACTCACCCCCACTCCCATAGAAGTTTCTCTCTGGTTCTGTTCTTTCTTTATCATCAGGTCCCTTAAAGTTCATCTAATCCAATCATGTTATAGAGTTCCCAACAAAAGCTCATTTAGCTATTGCTTTCAGACTTCCACTGAGGGGAGAACCCACTAGCTTTCATCTTACACTTTCACCTGTACTGTATGTGTAATACGTCTGTGAAAATGCATCCCTAAAAAAAATGGATGATGTCAGAGCAGCAGCACTCATTTTACTACAGCTTTTCTTAAGTCATCTTTCCTCCACTAATTTTTTTAATTGCAATCCTTTCATTATACTTGATCCAGAATTTTTGATTTGGCCTATTTGGTCCTGGCCTCCTTGGGGCTGAGAACCTGTTGGGAAAATTTTAAGCAGATGGTCATATATTCCTCCCCTCCCCCTAGCAAATATAGTTGCTTATACCTCTTGTTCCCATGGTAACCAAAGAAGACTATCACTATTTTTTCTCTCTCTCAAAGTAACTCCAATATAGTTGTTACCACATATGGAACAGTTGGAGACACGTTTTAGGTGGATGGAGGGGCATTCAAAATTGTCCAATGTGGGTTGTTGAGGCCTGTTCTTAGATTGCTATGACATTCATGGTGAGCTGTTGTAAAGAATAGATCTCAGCACTAATAATGTTTGAATAAATCATTCTATTTAATGTTTGAGAAATACTAAAAAATAATACTGATTTTCATAGAGATCATATCCAAGGTCTTTCCAGCCTAGTGTTACATCTCTAGAGGTGACTCAGAGGAAAGTCCTTTCTTTCTTGACATCACCCTCCAAAATTAAGCAAAAGCACAGAGACACATTGGTTTTCCTAAGAAGCCATTATGTAGCTCTAATCTTTAAATTTATTTAAATCTCTTGTGGAGCTTTTCTATTTTTGGCCTTAGGAAAGGGTAAGAAGGATGGTGACAGCAGAGAGTAGAGATTAGGTTTGATATCTGGATGAAAAACACTTTCTTGGCTTTTTCATTGATCAGAAGTCTCAGGAGGATCCATATACATCTTTTAAACTTTAATCAATAGATTAGAGGGAGATGGAGATGAGTGTACAATTTGTTCTTCCTTCTTAGGATTGTCAATAAGATTATTTATTGGCCCCAATGTAAAGGTCTATAAAATTTTAGGGTTCTGGGAACCCATAGCCAAGTTTATTTGGCAGAAGCCAAATTGGGAGTGGAAGGGGAATGAGAGTTTATTGGCAGTTCTTTGAACCTAATTATGTTGCTGCTTGTCTTCTGGATAAGTGTGAAATCTGTTCAATAAATATACAGACAACAAATACAACTGTAAGAGCATATGCTGCTTTTCGGGATTATGAGAACACACTGCTAAAATATACCAGGGTGAAATGTTGACTTGATAAAAGGAAGGCAAAACCCTTAGTGGGACTGTAAAGTGCTTCCATTCATGGAAGACATGTCATAGTCACTATCCTTTCCTTTTCTTGTCTTGAATTTTTATCATAGTAATAATCTAATCATAAATATACCTTAAGGTTCAAAAACTGCTTTACATACATTATTTCATTTGACCACTTGTATAAGAAAAGATGGTCAGGTTGGTAAATTTTAGCCCTTACTCACAATCTACCTCAACTCTATTTGTATTTATTCCTTTTATGTTTCTTCTATATAAACTTACATATATAATTATCTATGCTGCTAGGAAGTCAAGCTCTTTACAAGTAGAGATTTTTAAAATAACAACAGTAATAATAACCAGCATTATGTAACATTTGAGTTTTGCAAAGAGCTCTGCAACTATTTGCAATAGCCCTGAAGGATAATTGGTATTGTTAAACTAATTTTATGGATGAGGAAACTGAGTCAGTCAGTGGCTTTCCCAGGATCACACAGCCTAGGTATCTAAGGCTAGGTCTTCTTGATTTTAGGACCAGAATTTTACTCATTAAGCTATACCTAGATCCAGTTTCATTCATTGTATTTAAATTCCTAGTGCCTGGCTCATAGCTTAATGAATGTTTATTGATTGACTGATAATTTTCAGGGGTTAAAACAAGGTTCTTTTATTCCACATTAATTTATGTACATAAATAAATTATGGCAAAAGTACAAAAGGGGATTTTTTTTAATGTGTTTGTCTATAGTGTTGAAGATAACCTTGAAAGAGCTATTCCAATTACCTAGCACATGCCCTTATTAGGAGTGGCTTAAGCTAAACTTTGCCTGCTTTTATTGCCATTTTTATAGTCTCCTATCATAAACTAGGCAACCTTTGAAGACACTGTAGGAATGTTCCCACGATGGAATTGACTATAATGAGTATTTTGTCTTCTAGTGGCACTCTGGGGGATGATGGTTGTCATGGTGGTATTGGTGTGGGAAGCAAGAACAGCATCCTTCTAGTACTTGTCAAGAAAATGTGATGTCTGTAGTGATGTCTCATGCCAGAAAGAAAGGAGTCAAGAATCTATTTCATCAAAGAGGAAAGACCAAGGGAGATGCTTGCTTCCTAGTTCAGTATTCTTAAGGCTTCTAAAATATTAAATACTTTTTCCTCCAAATTTTCTGACTTGCCCCTTCTTGTTTGTAACCTGCTTTAGTTTCAAATCTTAAGATATGGGTTGGGTTCAAGATTTGTTCTATCACTTATTAGCTGTGTGACAATGGGCAAGGCAGGTGAACCTCAGTTTAATTATCTATAAAAGAGAGATAATAATACCTCCTCTGCTTCCCCCCCCCCAACAAGGTCAGTATAATCAAGTGAGATAATACAGGTGAAAATTGTAAACTATAAGACACTATAAAAATGTGAGGTATTTATGAAGAACATTCCTGCCACTCTAAAGTAAAGCTAGATGAACTAGGAGAGGTGTAGGTTGCTATTTGAATATTCTGATCCTAGAATCAGATAACATCAGAGGCCACATAGAAGAGAGATGCTGAAGTCTTCATGCTCCCAAGTGCCACAGGAACTAGATTAAAATGTAATTGGGACATGTTTAACAAAATAAATAAAAAATACAACACAACATGGAGATCATTGATTTGGGGTTTTCTAAGTCAATATACTGCCTGTGGGGATATGTTTCTATTTGAGTGTGATATCACTAAGTGGTAGATCAACCCATTTATTTTCCAGATGAGAAAACAGGAGCTGTTATATGATGTGGCTTGACTTCAGTCCTAATCTGATTAGGCACAGAGTAGCCAAAATCTTTCTACAGCTTTCATTTATTAATTTGATTAAACTAATAACAAGTCATGTGTGGAGGAAGATAACTCCTTTGGTGGTCTGGCATGGTAGAATACTTTGACCTGGCCTCCTGAGAGGAGACAGTCTTCCTGTTTACATTGCTTTTGAGAATAGTGAAAGAAGAATTGAGTCCTTCAAGTCTTTCCATCTTCACTTCTTCAGTTCAACTCTGGAAGGTAACAATAGCCAGAAAGAGCTCCCTCCAGCGGAACAATGGCATTCAGTCTATATTCAGCATTATTTGTCTCTCTTGGGCATGTGTGTCTGCCCGAATATCTCATCTTTGAGGACAGGGATAGTTCTTCTGCCTCGCATTTCATATTTAGAAATACAATAAATGAGAGGAGAAATGATGATACTTTGAGGGGATACATGAATAGAAAGAGATCCTTTTGATGGCAGGAATGGAAGCAAAACAAATGCTGTGGGAATTATTATGTCAGAGCCCAGTGTACCTCAACTGTCATTCTCACCACCCATGCTTATTATGTTCTCCTTAATGGAACTAAATCATAACCTGGGCCCAGATTTTTCCTTTCATGCCTATGACTCAAGTTGAAGTCAGTGAGCTGATCTTTTTTTTTTTTTATAGAAACAAATGGGAATTTGCAAAAAGATGAGATTCTGATGGTCAATTAACTTCCTGTGTTAAAAGAATGTTTGAAGAAAGTATAAATATAATGGTCAGATGAAGTAAATATCTAGGAATATTATGAAGGGAGCATTCCCAGATATGACCACTCCCTCCTCACCCTGTGGTATCCAATGGATGTGCTCTTTTGGTCAGTGATTTCCATCTATTTCTGGAATACATGTTTTCTGGGATGGTGCTATGGATACAGAATATTGTGATTTTATGTCATATTTTCTATGTATAGGAGAGAGTCCTCAAGAATAACGGCTTAAAGACAGACACAATGTACAGTCTCCTGACAACAGTGGGGAAACCAAAGTTTGCTTGTCTTTTTCATTTCAAAGAAATGACCCCTTTAGCAAGGTCATATTTCGGTTGAGTAGTTGAAGATACAATATAGTCTGCAGGGTACAAATAATATTATCTCAAGGTGATTGCATTGTATTTGGGGTGGAGTCCTCCCAAGAGATAATGACAATTTGTTTTTACTGCACAAGGATAAATCAAAAGATTTTCCTAATCAAGATGGAATCACAGAAACATAGGGAATATATCAATTTAAGGAGAAAGCAAAGGCCTTCATTAGAGTGCAAATTTGTTTGTTTCCCTGGTTCATAAACATTTTCCCTACTGTTGCCACAGACTAAAATGACATTGAGCTTGATATGGTAGATGGTGGGGACAACCTCCTTTCCCTTTGTCCTGATTAGTTAGCAGACTCTCACTACAAGTACATAAAAGGAGACAAATGAATGAATAATTTACAAACATTTATATTTCAGTGTTAGGAAACGTGGCAAGATTAGGAAAACAGTTAGTTGAAGACACTGGTTTGTACAAAGCTGACTAATTCAGGCAATGAGAGCTTTACAGGATTATATTTTAACAAGATAAAAGTTCATCTATGACATACACATATGACAGACAAGTCCTTGATTTTGACATAACACAGCATCAGTTACATAGATACCAGGATGAAATATTGTCAGGTCAGTTCTGGGTAATGAAACATACAACCTTTGTTTTTGTTGTCATTTGTTGGTTTTTGGCTATGGCAATTCAAATGAAGCTCTTAGTTTCAAATCACAACATACCCCAGGCAGCATGCAGGGAAAAAGTCATTTATTTCGTACATTTGTATGACACCTTGCAACAAGCTTTCATTTCCAGTAGTTAGCTCAAGAATATAGGAACCATTCAAATAATAGTTTTGCTTAAGTCAGTGCTTGTATTGACTGGACCAATGAGCAAATCTGGTAAAAATAAAACTATCTGAAATCATTCACTAACAAAATTGCACAGTGATCATAAACTCAATTCTTCTAAAAAAGCCATCTTTCACGATTAGTTCTCATCGATCAGCGAGACAGTAGCTGTGTGAATTCTGGATTCGTAGAGCCAGTCATGTGGAGCAAAAACTCATTTTCCTGTAGGTTCTCACGGTGACAGAAAAGATGCTGACCATTGGAAGTCAGAGTTGGATGACAGAACTATACAAATGCACATACATTGGGTATCTCAGAGTCTTAAATATTATTTCATGGGTTACTTTATGAATTGATTAGCTCAACAGGCAGTTTAAATCACGTATATCTTAAGATTTAGAAAATACATTTTGTACAATGTGTCTAATTTCTTCATTACCAATTTCATTTTGGTGTTCCTTGTCTTTATGCTTGCAATCCTTGAAGAAACTGTGACTAGATGGCCGAGGCTGATAAAGTCAATATATTAATATTTTCTCACAGAAATATGGCTGAGTACACATTAGACCATAGAGTCAGCAAAAAACAAGCTAAGGTCACGATAACTGTTTTTTTTTAAGTCAAATAAAACAATCCTTCTTTATGGATAACAGCCTGAATTCAACCCAGGAAATCAAACATATTTCTTACAAAACAATGGATTTGTTTTAAAAGGATTAGTTCTTGGTAGCTTTGTATTCAAAACACTTTCAGCTCAGTGCATTGATTAAACTAGGGGGCTACAGTCAATGTCTTAGCTCATCAACATAGCATCACTAATTTCAAAGTGGCAAATTGGATCCCTAGAAAATGGATTGTGTTTTTATTCCCTTTAAGAACCTAAAAGGTAGCATTTTAATGACTCCCCCTCTACATTCATCAATATTTCACCATTAAAGCTGATGTCTTTAATTTGGAAGAAGTGTGTGACATTCCCAAATGCAATCCAATGCCTTATTAGGCATTAGATGAAAATCTGATACATTAATCTAGTGTTGTGACTGTGTTAATCTAATGTTGTGGTTCTACTCTATTGTTATGGATTTGGTTCAGATAAGGTTACTTCACAATTTTAACTTTTATTTACTGCATTGATTAAAAAAACTTAGTGATATTTTTCTTGGTCCTTATATATACAAAATACAATATTGATTTTCAAAAGATAGAAGGAAATAGGATGAAGGTACCTCACAATCACAGTCATAGCAAAAGAGACTCAACTACATTTTACAGATCATTAAAGACTAGTCTTTGGCCAAAAAAAAGGTTTTTTCTTTTATAAATATGTCACTCTATTTTTAAAATCTCATTTTGAATATTTTACTTCTTGCTTCAGTTATGTGATCACTCTAATACTAAAAGTCAACAGGAAAACACCACAAATATAAAAATACATGAGTTTAGTACACTTCCTTTATGATAATGCATCTCTTTCCCAAAAATTTGATTAATTAACATCAGAGAAGATTCACACAAGTATTTCTGACAAATGTCACTCGAGAAGGTCACAATTTTTCCAATACATTTGGATCATAGTGGGCCACTTCTTCCCTTTCTTCCCCAATCAGGATTTTTAGCACTGAGACTCACTGAATAAACTAAATATTTTGGATGTTTGTATAGCTTTTAATTGTTGTACACCATATTTCCCACCAGATGAGCTACGTGTGAATACGTGTGCCATATGTGTGCATATCCTCACAATGGTAAGGCTTAAAGTTTACATTCAGTGGCATAAAGAATGAATTGAGTACATGGAAATTGCAAGGGAAGTGAAATTTTCACAAAAATGAAATAAGACAACTGAGATACTTTATTGGATCAAATAATGGAAACAGTGATTGCCTACTTTCTCTCATGTTAAGATGTCAAAAATTTGCTTTTACAGAGAGTATACACACCATTTGCTATGATTCCTTTGTTCTGATGTTATGGGACCTCAAGAGCTATCTTTTCCTTGCTATTCAGATGACATTCAGGCTTGTAGGCCCCTGATCAGTTCTCAGGGTGATTCGATTCCCATTAAAAACATCACCTTAAGTTTCCAAGTTTCCTTAGATGGATTGTTTGTTGCACTGACTTAAGATGAGATCTGCTAAATACCATGGCATCTCACCATGCTTGTGGCCTTGGCCAGACTGCCAAGCAGAATCTCTAAGTCTTAAAATTTGGGGAGAATGAATTCCCTCCCTTGTTCGATTCCTCTTTCTACCTTCTAGGCTACATTCACCATTGATGACACTGGTTGTTGAGGTCTTCTATACAACATATACAGAATTTACAATAGGGTAGGTCTCCTCTCTCCCTCTTGTCTAGGAACCACAAGTGTCTCCTCATTGTGATCACTCTAATATCAACAAATATTTATAGTTGAAACACATGGGTGAGTTCCCCATTGCAGTAGTAGTGGTACTAACCACTACTGTTATGGCTTATTAGATTATGTTATTAAGTTGTGCCACCAAACTCTAAAAGCAATGATAAAAGACACTGAAAGATGAAATTGCTGGGGTATTACAACAAATAAACAACCCCCCCAAAACACCACTTCCTTTACCCTTAAAAATATGGGCTTTGAATTAACTATAAAAATATGGGTTACCCTAAGGGTATTTAGCTTTCCCACCACCCCTACACCCTCCAGCTGCCCATACACAGTTACAAACCAAGGCTGATTTCAATCTTTCAAAACTCCTGCTAGTGGGTGATTTCACATCACACCCATATAACTTTTCCTTTGAGATTGCTTATAAAGCCAGTCATTCGTGTCCTTAGTCTTGGGCATTGAAACATCTGTAAGAAAACACTGGTTATTGTTGGTTCATGGACTTGCAAAGGTGTGGTTGTGGCAGTGCATACGTTTTTCTAGGGGATATCAGTGAGTAACCTCCAGTGCCTCTGACACTCCCTTCTGCCAGAGGCATGTCCCCACCACCAAAAGGACTGTGTGGGCATGTGCAATGTAAAAGGAAATAGAATAGAGGTCCTGGATGAAATGGAGAATGCACATGGAAATACACAAGAGACAGGTGCCATCATTAACCAAATGAAATCTTTTGGAAAGCTCATGATAATTAGAAGACTAGGAAAATCAAGGGAGGAAGAGAAATAAAAAGTGGTCCTCCCAGCACAAGGTCACCCAAATGCTCAAGGCGTGAATAGATGACAAAGGTTAAGGGGGCATGGTCAGGTTATGGAGATTCAGACAGAACACAAAATTGACTTTGCTTGTGTTTTTAATAATTGAGAGCTCTGGAAAAAAAATACTAGACTCCTGGCTCCTAGTAAAGCAAAAGGGGGCCATGGATGCAGAAGAAAACTGCACTTCAGTCAAATGTCCAGAGATTGTGAATCTTTGGAAATAGCTCATAATTTAAGTTTTCAGTTTCTATTTAGAAGTTCGGCCATCACATTGACATAGACAATTCTAACCCTAGAACAGGATTCTCCTGGTTTGACTGACTGATTAAAAAAAGTAATTTATAATAAGCCACCTAGAATAGTGAAAAAATCCTTTCATACTTTTCTTACTGTATTTACAATTTTCAATCCTCAGAGATTCTAAGATACATTGGACAAATGATCTATGATTTTGCTGCTATTGTCTATCTATTTAGTATATAAGGTACTGGAGCGCTTGAAGCTGCATACCACTGACATTTTCATTTTCTCTTTTGATATTTCCATTTTTAACTGCATTTCTGAATCAAAAAGGAAAGTCAATATATTTGGAAATATTTTCTACCCTTGCAAACATGGTATTTTCTGCATAGACTCTTGCCCAGCACCACAACATATGCCATAAGATTGTCATTATTCCTGAACATTCTAAGTAGCTGAGTTTCCTGACTGTTTTTCTAAATAAAATAATATAAAACAATAAAACAAAACCAACAACCTTACAGAGTCCCCAGAGGCCTTCTGGAAACTTTAACGTTGCCTGAGGCTACAGGTTACATGGGCCACAAGGACCTTTGAAAACCTTTCCTTCTGCAACAAAACAATGTCACCTATAGCTAATAATTATTTTGTTAGCCATTTCACTTATGGTATGTCCATGCTCATTCTCCAGACCAGATACTAGGCGACTTACATTTCAGGAGACAGAGCATGAGGCTTGTTACAAATGGAGCTTAAATTGGAACAATTGTGTTGGTGCATGAGGCTTGTTACAAACTGGGCTTAAATTGGAACAATTGTGTTGGTGCCAGCAATCAAATAGGAAGGAAAAAACATGTCTGATGTCTCCTCCTTCAAGACAAGATGGAAGAGCTGAGAACTGTAAAGCAGAGAGACATATAGGAGAAAATCTACTAGATTTAAGCGTATTTGGGGACTCAACTAATTTAGCAGTGTGCATTTATGAAGATTAGTTTTCCTTTATAATACTGAAACCTTACGTCTGCACTCTTGGTCAACTCTTAAAAGCTTAAAACTATTTTTGTCTACAAAGAATCAGACTGTTAAGCATCCTCTTGGGAGCAAGTTGGTGTGCCATGGAGGATTGTATTAATACTATCAGACCAGTGGGGTGAGCAAGCAGCATGCAGTTACACAAAGTAGCTTATGCTCTCCTGGGATAAAGCTTATGTGATGGAGGAATGTGTCGCAATATTTAATTAGTTCCCACCATGCATGTGTGAGGTTGGGTGGGGAAGAGAGGGGGAAGGGCAAATGTGAGATTTTTAATTAAATGATGGAAAGTATAGAGAAGCTAAGCGGCTTGTCCTAGGATATACATCAAGTTGAAGATAAACCTACAGATCAATTTGAGATCTCTTGACTCAGGTCTTAGGGTATCTCCTTTAAGAAGTTTATATTTCAACCAATCTCTGAATAGACTCCAAGTCTTTTATTCTAAGTTCCACCCTTAAGTAGCTCTCAGAATGATATTGGCATGTGTACTATTACATAATTTGATTTTTTTTCTTTAAAAGGAGTGTGTAGTATCCAGGGTCATAGAATCTCTGAGCTAGAGGAAACATTGGTGATCCAACCAATACCCCAACCCCAATCCCAGTCTCCTTTATAGTGACCCTTCTAAGTAAGTCTAAGTAGTCATCTAGCCTCTGAAGAATTCCAGTGATGAGGAGTTTAGTATCTTCCAAGGCAATCCGTTATATTTTTGGATATCCTTAATTATTAGGAAGTGTTTCCTTATATCAAATAAAAATATGCCTACCTCTAACTTTTGCTCATGCTTTTGAAAATACAAAGCAAATCAGCAAATCATTTTGGAAACCCTCCCCCCCCACCCCCTGCCCCAAACATTTAGTATACCGCTAAATTGGCATTTCTGAAAGGCTGTTTGTAATAGCTTTGTTAAAAGGTCCCTACTGTCAGAGCTCAGGGGACACAATTATTTTTAAACTGATGTGGGAGGCATAGAAGGCATTTATTGGGCTGTAAGAGTTGTGACCAATGTAGCCTCATCAACTTCCATCCTAGAGAGGTCTGTAACACTAAATTTAGTTCAACTAAATGAAGAGGCATTGATTCTTTATCTTCTCCTTTCAGGTATGTCATACATCAGGACCCAACAGAGGTGCAAAGGGTTAGAAAGGACAACAAAGGGGCATCTGCTTTTAACTGACAATGGAAGATTTTGGCTGAAAACTGATACAGCATTTAATTACTGTTCCTGGGCTTGATTGGCAGCCTTGGGTCAGTACAGGAAGCAGGGCCAGAGGAAAGGGGAGAGGAACCAGATATGCATGAGCTGCTACTCATCAGATTCACTGCCCAGAAAAAAAATGGTTGACTTGACTTGCATATTCTATGGCCTTAAACAATCATCTTCTCAAATGATTGACATGGGACAACATATTTTGAGATAGCTTCTGAAGAATGCTTATGCTGCATTTTCTAAAAAACCTACCCTTCCAATTTACATTTTCCTAATCAAAATTGAAATAGGGCCAAAACCAACCAGGGGACTCTTCAAAATATAACAAAACACAGATGCCTCTTGCAAAATGAAAAGCAGGTGTATGCATAAATACATCCTAACGAGGGAAGGAAACCGGTTTTATCCCAGAATCACTAAAGGAACAGTGACAAAAAGAATTCCTCTGTAAAAGTTTGAGTTTGTTTTTCTAAGTTCTGACTCAGCACCAGGGCTCACCAGAGCTCTAGTTCCAATGGGAGGAAGGAACTCATGGGTTTACCTTCTCCACATCACACAGAGTTGCCTTGAGATTTCCTTGCTAATAAAGTCATAGCATGTTACTGCCATGACATTTAAGAAACTTTGTGGTTTCTGATGACGTATTAGCTGGGATCCCTTCAGAAGCAAGTTTAGAGGAATCTGGCTGAAACTTTCACTGTTTACATGACCTGAATTCACCAGTAACTTAGCTTTGCAGTGTAGTCCCTGGATAAGTATTCCCCTTCCTCCCTTCCTGCTGTGCATGGGAGCAAGATTATAATTTCCATTCAACAGTGGGGTGGGTTGCTTTGTGGCAGACAAGAGGATTGCTAGTGATGTGATTTATGTCCCTTTTTGTAATCTTCCTGGGCTTTCATTTGCTCTGTACACATTACCATGGGTGCATTTAAGGGCAATTGGAATCTGTGCAAAATTTAAGCCTTACAGACAGCCTCCTCCCTGACTTTAGCTTGCCTCCAGGACCTGTCACACATATACTTTACTTTAAAATGCCTCCTATACAAGGAGGGTAGAAAGTATAAAACTTGTTATTTATGGGAAGTTGTGTTTGAAATAAAGGACCTCTATCCTAAGTTTTGAAATTGGATGAAAAAAATCATCCAGAAAGAAGGCTGCTAAGACACAAGCTATTATGCTTATAAGTGATTCCACTGAATTCCTTTTTTTGCAGTCTTCCAAACTGTGGAAGGAACCCTTTATAGTCCTTAGGAAAGAACCATTATTTATATTGAGGGAAGGAGATCAGGAGTTCAAACCTCACATGATCTTGAAAGCTTAACATTCAAACCAGAAGTTGGGGATTATAGGCAATTACTGTAAAAGCTAATTTTTATATGTGTTTTTGAGCCTTCCTGAACTAAGAAACTCATTCATGTGAAGAGGAAAGCATCTTGGCCTCCTAGGATGAGGCCATTCAATTATTTTACAGATCATTTTTATAGTCAGACAGATGGGCAGAGGAGATCCTCAACTGATTATTGGCATAGGGCTGGTAGCTAAATAGTTCTCTCCTAAAAACATCTTATGTCCATTTTGTATATGCCCACTTGTCTGTCTGTCTATCTATCTATCTATCATTTATCTATGTAATTTCTTATCTCATTGGATAGACTATAAGCTCCCTGAGGGCAAGGGGTGCTTTTAGTTTTGTTTTTTTACCCCCAAAGCCTAACAGTGCCTAGTACAGAGTAGGTGATTCATAAATGATTGATAAGGTAGATTGATTATATGTATTATATGCATCTCAATAGAACTGAGACAGGGATCTTGACCAGATACATGAGACTGGGGGAACAATATTGAAAAAGAAGTTCTAGATAGTGCAACTAAGCAATGGGGAAGGGAATGACCCTTGTTTTCCACTGGTCAAACTCATTCAGTATAAAGGAAATGAGTCAGAGTCTGTTTATGGAAAGTTTCATCGAGACTTTCAGACAGTTAGTTTAAGAAGTGCAATTAAACAGACCTGGAAGGTGAATTTAATTGAAAAGTTTCATATGTGATCATTACCCATCTAGCATTTGGTCTCTCAGATTACTGGGGTCTCACTCTTCATTACCAACTGAAATTCAATTTACATTCAAATTGCTCCATGGTTGAAACTCTATCTGCATTTATTTGTTTTAGATTCATATTAAATGTGAAGACTATTTGTCTGAGAACTATATCTAAAGTGATTTCTTTTCAACTCTCTCCTGGTCAATCTTTTTTCTGGAAATTTTTGCTATTTACTTTGGGGGGGGTGAGAATGTAAAACTATTATTTTCATTAATGTGGGAAATTCAGGTATAGAAATTCTCTCCATTAATGCAGATGGACAATTTATCTGTAATTTAGTACATAGGAGGAGGTACTTACTATGTTTATCAATCAATTATCCAATATAATTCCCTTCTTTTTGTGGCCTTCTAGATGGTGGAAAGAACTCCTTGTGGTCTTTAGGAAACCATGAATTATAGTTATGGAAAGAAGCTTAGGAGATGAAATGCAGGGATTTAGAGAATTGCCTGGAGGACTGAGAGAGCTAAATGACTGGTCCTGGGTCATACAGCTATTTTTGTGTCAGAGGCAGGACCAAAACTAGGTTTCTCTCTATTATTGATGCCATGGTGCCTCATTATTTGATTAATAATTATTTCACAACAAGCACTTTGATCTGGATTACAATTGTTCAGGGATTTGTAACCCACCAAATATTAACCTTGCATCAGATCTAAGTTTGTTTTATTCTCTGTGTAGGGAGTAGCATTTGAAGTCCTGTATATTTCATTTTGTGAAATAAAGTGTCCATAGCACTAGAATAGAATAAACTCCTATTTTATTTGAGGAGAGGGACTATTTTCTTTTTGTTCCCAGTGATCAACAAAGCAACTTTGCACACAGTAGGTGTTTAATAAGGGCTTGTTAAATTAAGTTTAATTAAAGTCAGATTTATGACTACACACTGGATGCATCTATCTTTCTTGCCCTGGCCCAATCCCATCAAGAAAGAATGGTGGAAGGCGACAGGAAAAGTTCATTAACTTTAGGCTGAGAAATCTCTTATCCTGAAGAAACTCTTGGTTTAGCCAATGAGTACTATTCTCATTTCTAATATTCTAGGCAGGAGGATGCTCTGATTCTCCCTGAAAAAAACTTTGGGTTTCCTGAGGAAAAAGAAAGAAGAGTTTGAATATAAAAGCAAAAATCTCTGGCTTTGAAGTAGAATTCATTGCAGATAGAAGCTGACAAAAAGATGGAGACATTTTAACAATTACCTAGTGACTCTTATGGGAAGGACTTCCTGCCCTAATTTTCTCTGTCTAATTGCTTATTGAAATATGCCCAAATTATCCAATGACTGTCCTGTCTCTGGTAAACTAAGTGCAGATTTAGTTAGCCTTCAAGGTTTGGTGAAAGTCCTCTTGGTGGAGGAAAACAAAAACCCACCAAATGAACCAAAAAGAAATCTCTTCCATTGGGCCAACTATTTTTGTGGAGCTCAAAGTGCTGTACAGGTACACAATTATTTCTAAAATCTATAGTGAGGTAGGTATTGTTATTGAGATTCTGAAGCCCACAATGAGATGGATTACGGTTAGCATGTCAGAGTCAGAGCTGAGAAGAAACCACATTTTTATATACTCTACCCGTGTGGCCAGTTTGCTAAACCTTGTGGCTTCCAAGATTTTAGCTTCAAAAAATTATGGACTTAGAATTGGTGGGACATCTATTCCAACTTCTCTTCATCCAGTTAGAGATGAAGATACTGAAATTCAGAGAAGGTAAGTGATTTACTCAGAGTTAAGTAGCTAATAAGAGATGGAACTAGGATATGAATCCTGGTTCCTATTCTAAATCTTGTAGACTTTTTTCTCTGTGACATTTCCTTTATGGTCTTCACTGACTATAAACAAAATGAATATTCTTAAAAAAATTTTCCCAATGACTTTTTTTTTTACACTTAGTTCCTTCCTTTACATTTTACCAGTTCTAAAACTCAGGAAATTATAGAAAAAGCACAGGGGTCCTGGACTAGGCAACCTTGCAAATTGTCTGCTGCTCAGGAAATGAATGTTGATGCAATTATGTTCATATTTAAAGAGCTTTTCAAATGTTTAAAGGCCATAAATGTCTCAGCATTACTGCTGCTGTTCTCCATTAGCACTTGTCCTTCAATTGGTGTCTAGCATATGGACTGGACATTGAAGTGCCAGTGGACTTCTCATGCAAGACATTGGCAATGGTCATTTAAACGCAAATTACCTAGAACTTTATAAAAAGAAGTTGGTATTTGAAAGCAACCCCGTTCGACTTAGCCTTTCATTTTAGAAATAGGTTAGAAGAAATGGTTTCTAAAAGCAGTGGGCCAGTTTTCCTTCAGTTTAAAAGGACAACTCTACTCTATCACCCTCTAATGATTTGGAACCATTTCCAAAGAAAGTGTTCAGGGATTGAGTACCTACAACAGTAAATGGAAAAGCAGAGTCACAGTCATGAAGGAAGAACTCTGCTCACTTGGTTTTCAGTCAGTCTCATTCCTCACCAGAATCAAATTAATTATTGGAGAAATTTAGTCTATTCCCAGATCTAATCTGAGCATAAAGAAAACACAGTTTTCAGAGGCCAAAGAGGAGTTAATGAGGACAATCAGTGTCAAGAATTTCTAATCCAAGGAGTAACAGTTTCCTATAAGAGCATCCTCTGTCTCAAAAAGTATTCTGAGTAAAGACTCCCCCTTTCTCCCCACCTACCCCTGCCATGTAGTTTACCTGTCAAGCCCAGCTGTTCTTTGCTCCATATCCTCACCCACCTTAATCCTGTCCTTCTTAGCAATAATGCAATAATAGTAAATAGTTGGGCTATCCCTATTGAAATCATAATATGATATTATTCTTGAGGTCCATGACTTGGGATTATGTTATAACTGTGATGGAGTTACTGTTGTAATACTTTAAGGGATAAAAACTCTCAAAGCAGTCTAAAGTGACTGAATTCTGGGATTAAAAAAGCTGCTGGTTTTATCTATAGTTTCTGGCATCATGATATAAATATCACCTTGTTTTCACATAAAATATTTCCTTACCCTCCTTCAAGGAGATCTGTGATTTCAAAGTTTTAGACAATCTATTGCTAATGCATCTCTTAGACAGGAATATGCAATTCATTTGAGTGGAATCTTTTGGGGCAAACATCTGGAGCATTGCTCACAGGACTCTCTTGACATTGAGAGACAACTCACACTCTGTCAAGGTATAACTAAATCAGCATCTTTACCAAGGAGCATGCTGTGGCTGATTATTGGAGAGTGGTGTTTCTCGACTGTGGATAGATGCTCAGTACTAACAATTTACTTCACCCCAGAACAAGTGGAATGAGTTATGGGGGCATTCAATGCTATGATGCTGGGAGAAAGCACAAATCATCTTCCTCAAATTAAACCTAGCCTCTGACTTGAAGCAGTAGTGTTCTGGGCATTATTGAAAATGGAAATCAAAATGTCTAACTTAGCACTCTGAGGCCCTTCTGTTTGCTTTCAAGGGTCAGAGGATAAATGAAAAAGCAAAACAGGAGTCTTGACTCTTGATGCCTTTCTCTTAAACATTTGCAAAATAGAAATGTGGATGTTTCCACACTACATTCAGGTGAATAGCAACATGACACTTTAATCCCATCATTTTGGGGATGACCTTCTATTTTGTATCTTCGTGTAAAGAAAACAAGGGATGGATTATTCATAAGATCATAGATTCCAGGCTGCAAAGGACCTTAGAGGCCATCGAGTCCAACCCCCTGATTTTGCAGATAAGGTAAATGAGGCACAGATTAAGTTATACACAACCAGTTATAGCTACACAACCAGTCTGAATAAGAATTTGAACCCAGATCCTCCTGACTTCAAGTCAAGTGCCTTATGCACTATACCATAGTACCTTTTCTTCTACTCCTTGAGTCTCAGTAATGCATATGAAAAGTAATCTTGTCAATGGCCCTGTAGTCAACTTTTCTAGCATACTGGAAATAATCACTTCAACAAAGATCTGAAATCATACTTCTTGGGGTCACACTTGGGCAAAACTACTCCTGTCAACTTGCGATAAAAGGAATTTCAAGTTGAAGCCTAACTCTTATTTGGTGGCAGAGTGTTATCTAACTCTCTAGATAAATGCTTTTCTACCTTCTATTGCAAACCTCTTGTCCAGTGGTTAAAAATATCAACAGCGGGAAAGAAGATTGGGAAAACAAAAAGATTTATCTTGAATAGGTAACCAAAGTTCTATGTTTTAGAGGGTTTGATTCATTTTCGTAAGCTTGTAGAAAGTGAATTCCTTGAAAGCAGGAACTATTCTTTTTTCATTTTATCTACAGTGAATAGAACAGTGAGTACAAGTAGGTGCTTAATAAATACCTGTTAAATGTAATTAAATTAAACCTACAGTGTCTTGGGATATGCCTCACACTGGTACTTATTGGTACCATACAATTTTCTTGGTTTAGAGGTCAAAAGAGCATTTGATTTATTAATGACTTCGACTGAATTGAGATTAATTTTGGGGGAAACAAATAACAACCATATTAAAATAGCATCAACCTCTAAAAATAATTAATTGCCAAGTCATTAAGCTGTACTATTTTGAGGTCACATATCTTGAAGGAGAAATGGAAACTCATGAAGGCATTTTAATGAGACAGATATATTGGGCCAGCACATTCTAGAAAGTAACACCATCAATTTTGGGTGAGTTGTTTATAAAACCAGAGTGGAAAACTCTGCTTTGAGCAACCCCTTGTTGGCACCCCCCCTTTTTACATCCAACAAGATGCTGTTTTAATATATGAAATTCAGTTTGTTGTTGTTTCTGGCTTTATCTAATATGTGTGGGGGGAAGGAAGTGCAGTGAGATAGCAGACTTGTTTGTAGTCATAATTACGTCAAGGTTGAGAGATCTATATAGCTCCTTTAGACATGAATAATGTTGGGGTAGAGTGTAATGATATGAACATTCTTTGCACTAATTCCCTTGGCTTTTGATACAGCTTTGGTTAATCACTGTGATCTCCACCCAGCCACATTATGTTTGGCACATTACTCAGCAGCGCAAATGTTACTAGGATAATGCATTTTTAAAGCTTTTCTCTTTTGAATAATTTGTAAGTGGTTATGTCAATGCTATAAATAAACAAGAACCTACCTTATGTTCTTAAGAAAGCCAAAGTCCATAAATAGACTGATTTTTGTCTTACAACCAGTTCTTTTGAAGGTATTCCATTTTTGTCAATATTTAATCCTGATCAGATCAGTCATCTCTGTTTTGTTTGGCCGTGTTTGAGAAAGTACTGATACCTGTGAATATTCTTTGTTGTTGTCTTCTCTTTCCATTTGGGGTGGACATGGAATTAGACTGATTCTTCAACCCTTACATCAGAGGCTGGGCAAGGATAAATTTAGAATCATAGGAACATAGAATTTTAAGATGGGTCTCCCAGAAGAATATGGCTTCCCTCTTACTAAAGAGGTTGATGAAGAGTATCCTTCTCTACAGGGCCTCAGAGGTTTGCTAATATGACCTGTATAACAGGTTTGGGAAAATCAGCTTAAAAAATTTTTTTTGAAAGAGAGATAAATAGGTATTGAACATCTCTGTGGCATATCATGCTGGATGGAAAAACTATGTATCCAATATTACTCCAATCTCTCAAATTACTTATAGCACAAAATGCAGCTGTTTGGTTTTGGCCATAGGGACCTACTTATCCCTCAAGTGATAAATTAGGCTGCTAGAAAAGTGCCTTTACTATTTCAATTGACTCAAGTACCATTAGAAAATTTTGGTATATTTAGTGGTTTCCAAGTAGAGATATTTGAACTATTATGTCTGATTTCATTAGAAAGATTTTTTTTTACCACAGAAAAGGATTTGATCTGTTATTAATATGTGGCAATGACTAGATCTTCATGTATTATATTTCTTCCTGTTTACATATTTACCTTTTTGAAAAGAAACTCCAAGGGGAAAAAACTTTCCAAATCAATGGCTAATTATATTGATGGAATGAAGAGGCAGAGAGCTTCATTGACACTCAGTAATTATTTTTCCTGAAATATGAGAGTAATTGGAGAAGGATGAAAATGTATTATATATTTTACCCTCTATTAAAATTTCACTCCAATGACTGTGATGTGGAGATGATCCTGAACTCTCTAAGATGATGCCATCTGAGGGCATGCTTTAGTACGTCTTGCCAAGTTGGAGAAGTGAGGACCAGCCTAGTTAAATTTAGAAGGGTTCATAAGCAGAAGGTTGGCCATTAAGTCACCAGGTTTTAGCCTCAGTAGAATATAAACTTCTTGTGAACAGGCAATGTTTGATCCATTGTTTTTGTGTTTGTTTTCCCAGCACCCAGTGCAGTACTTGGCATGTGATAAATGCTTGATAGATGTTTTTTGATTGATTGATTGATTGATGAAAACTGGCTAGTAAAGAGAACAAGGGTGTGATCTGTGTTAGTAAACAGAATACCCCCAATGACAAAATTGTGGAATTTTCAAAATGTCATTGATTAGAATTCCCCTATATCACACTATATTCTAATAAGTATTTGAAGGGCTATGATGAGGAAGAAGGTTCTTCCACAAAGACCAAGGAGAAGCTGCAAAGAGGAAAGTGTATATGTGACAGCAGGAAATAACTTCCCAACATATCGGGCTATTCAAAAGTGGAATGGGTGGTCTTGGGTGGTAGTGGATTCCTCCTCCCTGGTGGTCTCTAAATAAAAACTAGATATACATTTGTTGAGTGTTTTCTATAGATGAATTCTTTTATAGTAATGGAGGTTTGGTGCAGTAATCCCATCAGACTCTGAAATTCTGTGAATTACTCTGCAAACTGAAATGAAATTATAACTTGTTACTTTTTTTTCTTTGAAGGTGGAGACATTTTCTAAGAACATTTCCAGCAATTCTCAGGGTAAATGACTCAACTGACTAAGAATCATGTCCAGACTTAAGTTTTATAAATCTCATTACTTGATATTTATTGATCTGCAAACAGCCCACTGAAGTTGAGGGAAGAAATTTGAAGTAGCAGTGAATGAAGCCTATTTGATGGAATTTAGGGAAAGCAAGCTTAAGTGATATATTCTCAAGAATGGCACATTCTCTGTCTTTGAAGAGTGGGTTGGTTGAAATAATTTTAGAGACTGTGTCATCACTAGCCTGGGAGAAAGAAGCAATGTTAGATTTTGCTTCCTATGGCAAAATTCAGGTAAAAGAATGATTCAAGGAAAGAATTCTCTCTTTTTAAGACCAAGTTAGATTGTCACTGCTTGCTAGAAAAACTGTTTGTAAGGATAATAGTGAGCATTCTAGATGGTTGGCAAAGCACTCTGCAAGTATTATTTCATTTTATTCTCACAACTCTGGGACTTAGTAACGGATTGAATCCTTTTCTATGGTTAAAAAAAATCTCTCAAAATTAGACAAAATAGTGCACCATTATTATCCCCATCTCGCAGACAGGGGAAATGAGGCAAACAGGGTTATACAGCTACTAAATGTCTGAGGAAGGGTTGGCATTTAGGTCTTCCTAACACCAGATCTAGGGCTATGGCTATCGTGCCATCTAGCTGTCTCAGCTAAATTATGGATAAAATTCTTTCCAGTATCAAGACCAACAGAACTGAACAAGTACCGATACATTTATTACTTAAATTTCATTTAAATGCCAACAATGAGACTAAAACGCCCAATTTCCTCTACTGAAATTGAAGACTTATCGTGGTCAGAATAAGTTTTCTTGGACACAATTGCTGGTTCCCAGAGAGTCATAGAAAGCTAAATACTCACCACTTCTTGTTACTGACCAGATGGGAGAGAGTTTCAGCTGAGACTTTGTTTAATTTTATCACATGCACTTTCACCCTTTTCCTTCTCATCAGTTACTGAATGCTGCTTCCAGATTCAAGAAATTTTCAGGTTGGAGATAAGTAACAGCAGCTTAACAGAGTCTGAGAATAAATAACCAGGTACTAAGAATGGTTCTCTCAACTATCTACATGCCAGACTTATAAGTGAGATGTGATATGGAGTTCAAAGCAACTCAAATAAATTTAAATGGCTTGAATGAGATGGCTGCTGGGATCCCTTCAACTCTATGATTCTGCGCTACTTTGTGATGGACAGAAAAAAATTCCTTTGCCATTCATAAAATGATTGCAGCCAAAACAATGGGGGTACAAAGAAAGGGTACTGATTCAAGTCACAGCTAATATTTGGCCTTCAATAAAGTTTGAAGGAACTTTCAAGAATCCAAACATTTTAGCATATTCTTTTTATGTAAAAATCTGGCTCTTTTGTTTTGCTCCATTTTTACATAAAAATTACTTTTATTTTTATCCAGTGGAGCTTTGCCCTCATATAGCTTCACTAAGAATCCTTGGCAAGGAGGTGTTATCATAAACTACAAAACCAAATGCTAGCAGTGAGTGCCAGTGTTGTTTGGACACAGTCATTCAGGAGATAGCCAACCAAGGTCCACTTGAGGTTTTAAGAATGGTTTCTGGATTACAGAATCCAGCTGGGAGATAGGAGTTCAGAATGAGGGATTCGGGGATTTCCACATGAAGGGCTAAAGAAAGTCTTAAATTGGCTGCTGACTATCTCTAGCTTAAGAATCTATAGAGAAGATCATCTAGGGATTACTACCTTCTCATGATCAGTCTAACTTCAGGGGTTCCTTTATGGGCAGAGCAAAACAGTCAGGCTGATAGTAGGTTTATGCCAGGGAGCATTTTGACTATAGAGCCTTCAGTTCACTCAGAGTCCAGGGACAGAGGGTAACACAGCTTAATGAGAATAATAACAGTAGGCAACATTTCTATAGTGCTCACAATGTGCCAGGCACTCTAAGTATTTTACAACTGTCATCTTACTTTGGCCCTCACAACAACCCTGGGTGGTATTATTGTCCCCATTTTACAAATAAGGAAACTGAGGCAAACAGAGAGGTTAAGTGACTTGCTATGCATTGGACAACTAATAAATACCCAAGGCTGGATTTGAACTCAGGTTTTTCTGATTCCAGACCTCCAGACCTATCCACTGTGCCACCCAGCTGCTCTGAACTTGTGAGCACTGAGATAATAGTCACACATAGAGGGGAAATGTTGACAGTTTTGATTAAAGAATTGTAACACAACAAAGATTTTGAAAGTTGGTTACAATTTCAGGACTGGTCAAATCATTAAATTATGCCTTAACTAAGGATAAACTATTTGAAGAGAGGAGGGTTGACTTATTATCTTAAATATTGTCTTAAACCAGGATTGAGGGTATTGGAGATGGACATGCCATTTTCTTTGACCCTATCAAGCTACTGAAATCATGCATTATTTCTATTACTTGGAAAATGAACGTGATGCATGTGAACTACAACAGTACATTGCTATGGAAAATGCCCAACAAGAGAACTGGAAAGAGGTTAGAAGTATAAAGTGCTAGCTCAATGACTACCAGCAGGGATTAAAGAAATCTTCTGATACTAATGAACCTTCCAGACAAGTAGAAAACCTCATTTCATCTCACTATTGCTTGTCTTGATCCAAGTTTCCCAGCTTTCTGGTGGTAACATGTGCAGATAAACACAACTTTCTTTGTACTTACTCATTTTGTCAAGAATAATTCGTTCTAAGCAGCTTGGTTTATGAAATTTAGGGCAATGTAAAGGCAATGTAAGGCAATGTAAAGGCAAGACTCTATGCACTCAAATGTCCTTGGGGAGACTTTGAGATATAAAGTCTCTGATCAGCCTAATTGGGTCTGAGTGACTTAACATTCTGAATATTGACCATTCCTAGCTGTAGATAGAATGTGGCTATAGTAGGATGACAAAAACAAATATTAAAATAGAACAATGTCAAATTATTACATTTTCTCTTCATTTTGCTCAGCACTATAACTCCCCTTATGAAACCTATTACTTTGATATCCAAGTAGGTTACCTTAGGGCATTAGAAACTGAACAACCCAATTTATCATTTGGGAGAGACTGAACCTTGGGATTCCATTTTCCATCATTTGCATAGTACCACCTTTTCAGTTTTTTGTTTCTGCAAATCTTAAAAAAAAACAAAGAAGAACTAGATGACAACAATAAGAGAAAAAGTATTTGATATAGAACATGCTGTGGCACTACCAGTTAAATCAGAAACAATTAGAAACTTTATTTGTCTGTGTCAATGATGTGTACCATTTATAAGGAAGAACATTCTCTTCCTAAATCTGTGCACAATACACACAAAATGAAAGAATCAAACAAACTAAATGAAATAACTTTACACAAATATAATAATAATAATTAATAAGAACCCTGAACAATCAGATTCTAGTGTTGATGTTTTCCCTACTGAAACAAAAAGAAAAAATAAACCAACAAACACACAAACCACCAAACAAAATACCCAGAAAACTCCCAAACAAAACACTTCACCTCTTTGAAAGTAAATTGACAAAGATTTCATTATATTTTTCTGTGAAAATCCTCTGTGGGGATGTGATCATTCCAAATATGGCTGAAAAGGTGTGCAAAGAATCTTTAACTGACTAAACAACTCACATATATGGATTATCATTAGTTGACAGTTTCTATTTTAGCTTTGTATTTAGGCAGCTGCCTTTGAGTTTCCTGCTGATTGTCAGGTACCAGGAATAGGTCTCTTATTGATAAGGAGGACAAAAGGGAGCAGGGGAGACTGCAGTCTGTCCTGCTCATAAAAATCAGGAATTGAATCATCTCATTACTTTCAATCTCCAACATGAATCTACACTTGCATACTATCCTGTCATACCTTTGGTTTAAAGGTCTGGCAAATAATAATTGCTTAAGAAATGCTTAACTGAACGATTGATTGCCAGATTCAGCAAGGGATAAATAAGGAATTATTCTACATTCATGCATCCATTCCAGGTCAGAAAAGGAGGCCTTGTTTGGAGCTACCTTAAGAATGGCTTGGGGGCGGCTAGGTGGCGCAGTGAATAGAGCACCGGCCCTGGAGTCAGGAGTACCTGAGTTCAAATCCGGCCTCAGACACTTAACACAAAAAACTAGCCGTGTGAGCTTGGGCAAGTCACTTAACCCCAACTGCCCTCCAAAAAAAAAAAAAAAAAAGAATGGCTTGACATCTTTTAAAAACTAGAATGAATTTGTGTTCCTTTAATTTGGGCCATGATTTTTTTCCCCTTTCTTTCCCTTCTTTTTCTTCCTTTTCTGCTAGATGAGTTCATCTAGGTGACCTCAAGGTAGAATTGTGTCCATAAGGTTTTTTATTTGTTTGTTTTTTGATTTTTTGCTTTTGCATCATTTTGGAAGTGGTTGGAGCAGGACCTCAAGCAAGTTCCTGCTTTTACTCCTCCATCTTGGCTCCCTTTTACCTCATTTTGACAAGAACAATGAAGTGAGGATGAGGGGAAAAAAGTTCAACAAATATACATCCAGGGTTTATCTTAATACTTTGAGACTGATGCAAATGGTCAGTAACTTCCTAGGCTGAGGGTCTCTCTTTATGTAAAACCATTAGTGATACCTAGCTAAGGTCATGCACTCATCATGTGAACAAATTTTCTTCCCTAGGTTCTTTGAAACCAAAAGAATTATTCCATTTAAAGGACTAAAACCTCTCAACTTCTTACTGAATAATTTGGATTTTAAGTGAGATATAAAGGAAGTACCCTTGAAAAGGCTCACTGGTCACTTTTACTTTATTGCCTGACCAGAGACTTATAGGTACAGAGTGGTATACATGGCAAGGAAAACAGAGTTTAACCTAGCCTTTCACAAATTTCACAAAAGTCAAAACTAAACTCTAAACAGGATTTGCCCCCTCCCCTGAGTATCATTTGCCATCTGTGCCAGACAGAAAGAATGTGAAATAAATACTGCTGGAAAAACCATATGCTTTCAAAGCCTAGGCACATCTCACTCAGTTGTTGATCTATATATTGTCTTTCTCATCAAAGTAATTTGGTGGTTTTTTTACATGCTTTGGTTCTGAGTTCCATACAGACTGAGGATGATCTACATGTTTTGAGATTTGCTTGGTGGCTCCCCAACAATAGCTATAACTTCCCAGTCAATTATTGCTTCTTAGAAATTGATGTGCAGATCCATGAAAGAAAAAAAAATTCTCCCTTTATCCCAAAATAATCAAACTAAATCACAAAATAAAACAAATCAGGTGAAAACAACAACAACAAAAAACCCCTTTCACTCATGTTTTCAATGTTCGATCAACATCGCTGAATGGGATAACAGTTTTTGTTATACTATCCTATATACAGATTTTTCTTTTTTTCCTATTTTTTCTTTTTTTTCAATCCATGCACAGTGTAAAAAGTATCAGAACAACGTTCCCTAACAGGAATACGAAGAAGAAGCAAATGTTCATTTGATTGAGATTGAATAGGGCATGGGTGTTACCAAAAATAAAACTGACAAGACAGTCCTTGTGAGGGCCACAAAGAGACTGTTGAAGGACAGATGATTTGGATGGAGGCTTGTGATATGCAAATGGAAAAGAATGGTGTGCTCTTGGAATGTTATAACAATAATAATCATTGTGATTTTGGTGGGGGAAGGACACTGGAGGAGGGAGCTAGGGGCACTGGCTGGTGGAAAGGGCGTTTTTAATGGTAGTCAGGCTAAGAAGT
Organism: Pseudocheirus occidentalis; assembly: GCA_028646575.1. Classification (NCBI taxonomy): domain Eukaryota; kingdom Metazoa; phylum Chordata; class Mammalia; order Diprotodontia; family Pseudocheiridae; genus Pseudocheirus; species Pseudocheirus occidentalis. The sequence goes on along the minus strand of CM053595.1, from coordinate 256,969,866 downwards.
TAAGAGAGAAAGACCAAATTGTTATTCTTTTTTCCTTGAGAACCATAAAAGGTTGTCTTTGTAATAGCTGAATAAGAACAGACCATTAACATAAGGATGGCTGAGTGCCTCCCTGTTGCGTGGCTAGGACATAATCTGGACCCAGAAGCCTTTACCTGTCCTCCTTTAGTACATACTCACATGCTTCCTCCTGGAAACAGATTCGCCTCTGCGTAAGTTCTGAAGATAAGCGTGGTGTTTTGCAATAGAGTAATGAAATCCCCCCTGCCCTTTTCCTCTTCCATATCCCTCCTTTGCCCAGATGCTTAATTAAAAAAAAAATCTGATTGATTTTAATTGATAACTGAAAGCCCATGTTGCACTTAGATCAGTCATTTTAAAAAATCAAAACCAAAAACTAAGTAGTCTATCAATCTCAAGAGTACACCCTTCTAGGTAGAGTTGCAAAGATGGCCCTGCATCCATGCCTTGTTCAACATGTTGGCGCCCCTTGAGATAAGAATTCTGTTGTTTTCTTACTTCTGCCCTAGTACAAAGTATGCTCTTGAAACTGCATTCCATCAGCAGGTAAGTGGACATGACAAATGTCAGTTTCCTCTGTTCGTTATACATATATCTTTATATATATATATTTATATATATAAATTTACTATATCTGATTGTTCCTTTAGAAGCCTTTTATGTGGCAGTAGGCCTCCAGGGAAGAGAAGAAAATGTACAAGAGCCACAGGAGGACAAAAAGTGAGGATGTGAGGAGTTTGGCAGTCCGGGGCCCACCCAGCTCACCTCCAATTTCTGGTCTTCGTCGATACAGCAGTACCCCAACATTGATGAAAGCAAAAATAGTGAAGAGAGTGACCGAAAATGCTAGTGTGCCAGGGGAGACCTCAAATTCTTTTCCATTTGCTGCATGGTAGATGGCAGCAATGGACCAGGCCACACCAATTCCTAGAAACACATTCACTGCATTGCTGCCGGTGACATTGCCGATGGAAGCATCTGCGTATTGGTCCTGTGTGGCTGCCACTTTGCTTGCAAATGTGTCTGAAAAGGAAGAAAAGAAAATGAGTAACTGGGAGCCATTACTTCCCAATGATGTCCTTGTGTTATAGGTATCTCTGTCTAGATAATCGCTTTAGATGGGATGAAAAGAGCCCAGGAGTAGGAGTGAGGAAGACTGGGTTCAAATCACCTGCCATTAACTAGATTGTGATGTCGGACAAGTCACTTTGCCTGCATCTCTCAGGGTATCAGTTTTTTCACCTGACAAATGAGTAAATTAGAATAGACGCCCTCTAAGGTCCCTATCAGTTCTGTTAGTGTCTATGTAATGCCCAAGATCAAGGATTTCAAAGTTCTTTTTAGGCAGTATGCTATAAACAGGGAGCTGTGTCAGAAGTCATGCATTCAAGTCCACTTACTAACCAGCTGCGCAATCTTGGGCAAATGATTACAGTTCTGGGCCTTGGTCTTCCTATATGTAAAATGGAGAAAATAATACCTACCTATTTACCTCACTGGGTTGTTGTGAGGATGAGATGGGATAAAAGAAATGATCAAATTTGGGGTTATTAGGAATTGCAATGCCATGAGATCCCATTTGCAGATCAAACAATTGGGACAAGAGCAATTATATTGGTTTATAGAGCAAGGTAATAGCATAATTAGAAATTATGCGATCATCCCATCAGCATTTTTACCTAATGGGGTCATCCTCTTGGAACAGTTCTAAGTTGTATAAATAAGTAGAACAAAACTGTTACAGCAAAGTTCTGAAGGCAGAACGTCTCTGATGTCATTGATCATTCATAGTCATAGAACCATATGATTTCACAATTGAAAGTCATCTTAGAGGTTACCTCATCTAATTCCTGGTTAAAACTGCTCACTGAATCACACACTATACACTTCAACATCCTCTCAAAACATGGAGAATTTGAAACCATCTACATGATGACACAGAATGGTCAAGATTTCCATGTCTCTGCCAATGCAATGCCGTGTATATGCACCACCATGGAGATGACCAGTTCAACTTACAGCATATTTAGGGAGAGAATGGTGATGTAATACTTTGACTGTCAAGTTATAGAAGGCTTAGGCTGAAAAACATAATAATCTTACTCATTTAAAAAAAATCTGTCATGTTGCCTAGCTACTATTATCAACATTCTCTTAATCCCCGTCTCAAGAACTTATTACTGCTCATTTTGCTCTTTTTGTCCTTCCCAAGTTCAGTGATTTCTGTCATCAGCTCTCAGGATCCCTATCATTTCTAGGATAAACTCTTGACATTAAAAACCTTTCATGACTCGCTCTATTTTCCCCTACAACCTTTCCAATATTCTTATACCTTACTCTCCTCATGCATCATACAATCCTATGACAATGGTCTTTTTGCTATTCCTTAAACAAGACAATCCATCTTTTTTTTTAATTCAATTTTGATTTAATTTTCAACTCTAAATTTTCTCACTCCCCCCCTTTCCCATTCATTGAGAAGGCAGGAAAAAAACATCATCAATATGTATAGTTATGCAAACAAATGATCATATCAGCCACCTCTCCTCCCAAAAACAAACAAAAATTGAAACAATCCCCAAAACAACAGAACAAGAAAAAGAAGACAATTAGCTTCCATTCTCTTTCTGGATAGCTTCTTTCTTCACAAGACCTTTGAATTTGTGGTTGGTCATGGTGTTCGGAGTTACTAAATCTTTCAAAGTTGAATATCTTTACAATGTTGCTTTTATTGCACAAATTGTTCTTGTTTTGCTCACTTCACTTTGCATCAGTTCATACATTTCCCCCAGGTATTTCTGTAACCACCCCCTTCATCATTTCTTATAGTACAATAGTACCCCATTGTATTCCTATGTAACTCTATAGTAATTCCTCAACTAACGAACATCCCCTCAGTTTCCAATTCTTTGTTATCACAAAAAAGAATTGCTATATACATTTTTCTTTTCTTTTGTTTTTTTACATACAGGCCCTTTTCCTCTTTTTTGATCTCTTTGGAGTAACTGTACCTAATAGCAGTATTTCTGGGCCAAATGGGCCAATACTGTTTCATTGCTTTTGGGGCACAGTTCCAATTTGCTTTCCAGAATGGTTGGATTAATTCAGGGCTCCAGGAGTAGGACATTAGAGTTCCCAACTTCCCCTCTCTTCACTGGCTGTTCCCATGCCTGGAATTCTCTCCCTCCTCATCTCTACCTCTTGGTTTCCCTGATTTCCTTTGAGTCCCAGTTAAAATTCCACTTTATACAGAAAGCCTTTCCCAATCCCCTTTAATACTAGTGCTTTTCTTTTGTTGGCTATTTCCAATGTATCCTGCATATGGCTTGTTTGTGCATAGATGTTTGCATGTTTTCTCCCCCATTATAGAGTGAGCTCCTTGAGAGCAGGAACTGCCTTTTTCCTTTTTTTTTGTATCCCCAGTGTTTAACATAGTGCATGGCACATAGTAGGAACTGAATGATTATTGTCTGACTGACATCACAGCTGCATTCTGTAGGATCTGTTTTTCATTTCCCTGCTATTTTCATATTGCCAGACCCTTTACCCCTAGATGCACAATTACTTTTTGTCACCAACTGTCAAAACAGGAAATGTTGTATAAATGTGCCACATGATTATGCTTTAAAAGAGATAGTAAGGTAACTAAGAGACTCTGAATTCTGAATTTACTGGACTCTGTACTGGGAGTCTGGAGATGGATCCCCAAAATGATATTTCACTGATTTTGAAGTACCTCTGTTCCTTTCTCTGCATTCAGAACCTCATAATGCTTCTCAGGAAAAAAAGGGAGAACTCCTTTCAATCAAATGCCCCACAACCCATCTTTCAGATTTATTTCGTGACTTCCCTTAATGTTTTCTATGCTTTAGCTAGATTGTACTGTTAGCATTTCCCTGATTTCTCTCCTGTCTTTGTGTATTCACAAATGCTGTCCTTAACGCTTAGAATACACCCTCTCCTCATCTCTCCCAGTGAAAATCCTTCTCTTCCTTCAAGGTCCATTTCAGGGATCATTTTCCTTATGAAACCTTTCTGTGATCTCTCCCACACACTCTAGCTTTCATTACCTATGTAGGTGGTACACTAGGTAGACCTTTGGACTTGGAGTTAGGAAGAACTTGGTTTTTCTGCCTCAGAAACTTACTGAATGACTCACTTAACCCATCTTTCCACCTCAATTTTCTTATCTATAAAATGGGGATCATAATAATAGCATTTACCATACAGTAGAGTTGAGAGAATCAAATGAAATAATAAATTTCAAGCACTGTGTCAATCTTAAAGCATTATATGGATACTAGCTAGGTACATGAGATAATATATGCAGAACACAGAAAAAATGTGTTTTATAAATGTTGGTTATAATTTCCCCAGAGTAATTTATCTGACCTTCTCCCATGCTATTATACCATCTTCTTGTACTATGTAATATGCTAGAGAGATAGTGTGGTAGAATAGAAAGAATGCTGAAGATCTGGATTCAAATCCTACCTCAAATGCTTACTACCTATGTGGATACGGGACAGTAACTTAAGCTCTAAGAACCTTAGTTTAATCACCTGTAGAACAGGGATAATAAAAATTTGCTATATACCTCACATGGTTGTTGTGAGGAAAGCCCTTTCCAAACCTCAAAGTATTATGTAAATGTGAATTATTATTTGTGTCTATCATATTCCATACATATCTGTTTGACAGATATATAAATGTAAATAAATAATATATTATATATATGCATATATATATAAAATAAAAAAATAAATATAAACTGTTTGACGGCAGGGCTGAGCCACTCTGTATTTTATATTCCCAACTGCCTAGAACCCATTAGGAATCTAATAACCATTGAAATGTTTACTGAATCCATTCTAAGAGTGATCTCATATTACATGATACAGTTTTTGTAATAAAGAAACTGATTGAAGGATGTGGTAGGAAATGCTGAGCATTTCAGAGACTACCTCATTTCTTGTCTACTCCAGATTATTCTGAATTGTTATACTGTACAAAGTGATAACGATGGATAAGTCAGAAGAGGTCCTAGGAGACCTTGCTCATGACCAGGTGCAATAAAAAACAAGAGCTTGGGTGAATCAGATTGGATGAGGGAAATAGCTCCATGTTCCTCCCTAGTTCTGGCTGGCTGGTATAGAACACATGTTCAGCCCTGCATTCCTACTCTGGCAATTGACCTTTCTTGGCTCTCTGTGTCCTGCAGACCTTCAAGTACCAAATTTGCCTGTCTTTTTTGTATTATTTCAAACAACCCCCCACATTGTCCCAGTTTCACTTCCCCAGGTTCAGTGCCCCTGCTAATGACTAACGTGAATCAGGCCTGCCTCAGGCAGGATATGACAGATGGAGCTCAAGGCATTAAACTCATTGTCTTTGAAGCAGGTTTACCATGGGATCAGAACAAAGCCTTTCCCCAAATCATTGTGGGGAAGCGGAGGGTAGGGAAGGAGTGAGAAAAGAGAAGCAACAAGCCATTCTCTAATCTAACCCAATGATAATTTCTTCTTGGTGTATTCATTCTCACATAATTGAGGGCACAAATCATATCATTATTATAGAACAATTACAGAGGACCAAGGAGAAAGAGCAAAGTTATAAGAATCTTAATTGTCTCTCTTGCACTTAATTACCAGAGAACATTATAGGTTACAGGACCACTAGCTTCAGAGAAATAATATAATTTTTACTAGCAATTTAGAGGATAGAATATTGAATATAGAACCTATTCTGTCAAGACGTAATCAGTCAAAACAGGATTCTAGGAAAGGTGTCAATGAACAATACATATGGGGCTGAAGATGATCCTGGCTCGTGGCCCACGTAAACCAGGCATTGCTCATTAGACTGACCATTCCTGTCTTTTGGCTTCTTATCTTGTACATTCACATGGTCAAGATATCTTTTCACATTGGTCACTCCCCTTGGAGTAAGCTGCCTAACTTGGTGAGTCTCCCATATCCACTTAGTTGTTGAGGCCTGTTAATTCCACCCCTGTACTGTCTTTTACGCATGTCTCCAAACGTCATCACCACTGCTTGAATGTAGGATCTTACAGCTATTCACCTGGACCGCTGTAATGACTTCCTAATCCAGGAGTGGGGAACCTGCAGCTTTGAAGCCACATGTGACCCTCTAGGTCCTCAAGTGTGGCTCAGTGACTGAATCTAAACCTCACAGAACAAATTCCCTTAATAAAAGGATTTGTTTTGCAAAACTTGGATTTAAACCAAAGGCTGCACCTGAGGACCTAGAAGGCCACATGTGGCCTCGAGGCTGAAGGTTCCCCACATCTGTGTTGATCTCCTTTCTTCCATTTTCTGCCTCATCCTCAAATCCATCATTTAAGGGCATCGATAAATGTAGAATTGTTAAAACTCATGGCCTTTTTCTTTGGTTTTATCCTTCTTGACCTCTCTGAAGGTTTTTGACATTGTTGAACAACCTTTTTGATACTGTTTTCTCCTGATTCTCCTACTACTGGTCTGACTTCTCCTTCTCACTCTATTTCAAGGGATCGCCATTCATGTCCACCGCTTAACCACGCATATTTACAAGGTTTTCACCTGGGCCCACTTCTTTTCTCTGTTTACCCACTCTTTCAATGGACTCATCAGCATCCATTGCTTCAACTTTCATATTTATACATATTTCTCTAAAGTCTGTACAAAAATCCAGCCCTAATCTCTCTCCAACTCCAATCTTGTATTGGCATTTCCAATTAGATGTCCTATAGGCATTTTAAACTTAACATATAAAAAGGAAACTCATTATTTTCTCCCATCCCCAAATCTGCCACGCTTGAAAATTTACCTATTTTTATTGAAGGCTTCACAATTCTTATTACAGAGGTTTGGGAAAATGAAGCCAGTCTTGACTGGTCAGGCTCGCTCATTCTTATATCTAGTTAGCTGTTAAGTCTCATCAATAAGGAAGTTATTTCATTGTTTATCTTTTCCCTGCCTATAACTGTGCCTTACCCATAGGTAGTGGCCGGACCGAGAGTCAGGAAGGCTTGAAATTAAATCCTGCCTTAGATATACACTAATACTATGATCTTGAGGAAGGATTTTACCTCTGCTCTCTCAGTTTCTCAACTGTTACATGGATAATAGCCCAACTTCCCCTGGGGTGTTGTGAGGATAAAAAGAGATAGCATTTATAAAGCAGTTAGCACCATGACTGCTACATAGTAAATTCTAAATAAAGGCTAGCTAGCTAGCTAGTAGTAGTAGTAGTAGTAGTAGTAGTAGTGGTAGTAGTAGTAGTAGTAGTAGTAGTAGTAGTAGTAGTAGTAAGTAGTAGTAGTAATAGTAGTAGTAGTAGTGGTGGTAGTAGTAGTAGTGATAGTAGAAGTAGTAGTAGTGGTAGTAGTAGTAGTTGTTGTAGTTATAGTAGTAATAGTAGTTACATTGAATTGCAGAAACTAGAATCCATGTCAATTGAGACTCAGAGAACTGTTGTCATCTCTATTTCCATGGCTCAGGAGTAGGGTCAGTAGATTTGGTAGGACTGATGGTCAGGGAAAATAAGTTTTGAACCCCTAGAGCCTAGGGCTCTAATGTTATAGAATACTCTTATTGTGCCCTTCCACTGAAGGTGACTGAGCATATATTGAGTTCTTTGGTATCAAGCCATTCATGGTATTGTAAATGGGACTGAATGATTTTTACAAACAAAAGTTTGAGCAAGGCATTCATTTCTGTTGGTTAACAAGAATGCTGACCTTTTGGCCCTTCCCTCCTTGTGACTCTCTAACATTAGGCAGCCTCTAACTTACATCTCACCTTTTCCCACTGGAATGAAGCATATCTTTGGTTTGTTTGGACTGGGTAAATGTTATTCATCTGAGTTGCATGGTACCCAATTTGTAAATCTTCAGTTCAAATACTGCTTTACAAAACTGGAAACACATGCAAATCCAAATCCATGCAGTGAATCAGCCAAAGATTTCAATGTTTTTCCAACCTTAGTGCACCAAGAGTGCTGAAAATGACTTCAAGTCTTTCTTTTGTGGCTCAGGGCATAGAATAATGGGCTATGTACCATATGTTCAGCTGTTCTAATCCATTAAAGGATGAACCCATCCTATACAAATAACCAGAAGGGCAGTCTATTGTTCCACTAGGTAAACAGAACTAACATAACATTTCTCATACAAAAAGTCTTAGAATACTTGTTTTCCAAGGTCTCAGGGAAGGATAAGTTCTATTTAGAATATCAGTACTATTTCAAACGCCATTTTTTGTGTATACATATATTTTGGTCTAGAGTCCTGATGTCGTATTTTAGGGAACTTCTGGGGTAAGAACTCCCTTTTTCAGTTCAGATCTACAACTTGTCTGTAAGTCACCGTTTTAGAGAGCTGTCTGAGTGTGCTGAGAAGTCGAGAGGAATGCCTATGGTCACGCATAATTATGGAAAAGACAGCTTTCTCAGGGCTTTGATTTGAGAGGAACCAGTGAAGCTGTATGGGTCACAGGCAACACTTGAACTTGGATCTTCCTGACTCCAAGAACAACTCTCTGTCTACTCTGTCAGATTGCCTCTGCCTCCTCTTTCTCTCCTCTCCTTCCTTTCCTTTTCTCTCTCTTTTTTTCTTGCCCTACCTCTCCCTATCTCTTCCTCTCTTTTTCTCTCTGTCTCTCTTTCCCCCATTTATTCTTCACTCTCTCTTTCCCCCTCCCTCTCTCTCTCCTCCCCAATGTGTATAATATAAAATAAATACTTATTATCAACATGACATAATTAGTTATTCCCAAGAATTAGGGCAAATTATACATGAGATTGTTTAAATGACATTAGCATCCTGTTTTTACTTCATTGCTACATACTTACCTACATCAGGAAAGACTATTGATTGGGAGACAGTGTATCAAGAATAAAGCATCTAATCCAGGAATCCTAATACAACCATTATAGTCCTGATTCTTTCCTTAGATTAACTATACGGTCTCAAGCAAATCATTTTTCTTTGACCAGGTCTACACTGTAAAAGAAAAGTGAAAAACTGAACTCTGATGAATCTAGTCAGTGTAGATAGCCTATATGCTCCTCAGAGTAGTACTGACTTTTTTCACCTGATTTATCCAGGACATAAAGAGAAACCTTTAATCTCAAATTCCTCATCTGTAAAATGGATAGCTCCCAGTTATCTTTTTTATAAACTCCAAGCTGGTTATTTTCCTCCCTCTCTCCTCTCCTGTCCTCTCCTGTCCTCTCCTGTCCTCTCCTTTCCTCTCCTCTCCTCTCCTCTCCTCTCCTCTCCTCTCGTGTCCTCTCCTCTCCTCTCCTCTCCTCTCGTGTCCTCTCCTCTCCTCTCGTGTCCTCTCCTCTCCTCTCCTCTCCTCTCCTCTCCTCTCCTCTCCTCTCCTCTCCTCTGTTCTTCTTTCCTTTCTCTCTAGTTCTCCCCTGCCTCCTTTTTTCTTTCCCTAATACCTAGTATTCTTCATGACAGCTGAAAGGTGGTATGTGCTTATGGAGTAGCACCATGGGAAAATTTAGCCTAAGTAAAGCATACTTGAAGATAAATTTGAAATAAATTAAAAAAATCATTTGATAAAGTGCAAAGTCACATATAAATAACTTTTTAAATTTCTTGCTTTTTGGGGTTATTGGCCCTCCTCTTTCTCTCTATTGGTATGGTTGACTCTAAAAAAACATATACCCTGTTTAGAAATACTGTGAGAAAAAATGAAGCATGTAAAGTGCTCTAAAAAGAAAGCTCAAAGACAAGAAAATTGATACAACCATTTTAGAATAGATAGCACAAGGGAAATCTGAGGCTGTAGATATATCAGGGATTCTAAAATTTTGGAGAACTATAAAATGCTTTGAAAAATCTCTTAATTTTAGGACCTTTTAAAACTTAAAAGTATTATGTGGCACGCAATTAAAAAAAATAAAACAAATCAGATAAAACTAATTTGAGAATTTCATAGTGCTTTAATTATAGCCACATATAGCCCAGAATGAGAATCATCAGGTTAAAGGAGCAACTTGTTAGGTTTGTTTTTA